>JBDJHY010000102.1:1071579-1089696 GCA_039654485.1 Withania somnifera | reverse complement strand
AAACAAATATGGAGAGAAACTCATTTCAACTTTTCTTTCTCTTATTGTTTTCTCAACTTTTGTATTTCACTTGCATAGACTTTAAATTTGTTTCCTCAGCTGGCACTTGCATTGAAACAGAGAAGAAAGCACTGCTAAAACTTAAAGAAGATCTTACAGATTCTTCAGGAAGGCTCGCTTCTTGGATTGATCAAGAAAATTGCTGTCAATGGCTTGGTGTAACCTGTGACAAAAAGACAGGAAACATCGTAAAGCTTGACCTGAGAAACCAATTTTCAAGAAACAATGAATTGGGAGGTGAGATTAATCCATCTTTACTTGAGTTGAAAAGGTTGAGATACTTAGATTTGAGCATGAACAACTTTGGAGGAAACAAAGTACCTGAATTCATCGGCCGCCTTAAAGAATTGAGGTACCTCAATCTTTCTGGTGCATCATTTTCTGGTTCAGTATCTTCATTTCTTGGAAACCTCTCAAATTTGCAAGTCCTTGATTTGAGTATGTACTCCAAAAAGCCAGCTGAGAATAATCTTGAATGGCTAAGAGGACTTTCTTTTCTTGAACATTTGAATTTGGGAGGTTCAGATCTAAGCAAAGTAGCTGATTCTTGGCTTCACACAATCAATAATTATGTTCCTTCTCTCTTGGAGTTGCATTTGCCTCAGTGTCAACTTCTAAATCTTCCATCTTCTCTTCCATCTCTAAATCTTACTTCCCTTTTGGTTCTTGATCTTTCCAACAACGTTTTCAACTCAAGTATTTTCCCTCAATGGCTCTTCAGTCTTAGTAACCTTGTGCACATTGACTTAAACTCCAACAATATCTACAGTGAACTGCCTGATGAGTTTGCAAAGCTCACTTCCCTTGAATATCTTGATGTATCGTCTAATTATGGTATTAACGGGCCACTGAAGAAAAGCTTGGGGAAACTATGCAATTTGACGACTTTGATCCTCTCTTACAACAGCATCACTGGATACATTACTGAATTCGTCAATGCCTTATCTGAATGCCAAAGCAACAATTTGGAGACATTGGATTTGAGTTTCAATGAACTGAGCGGCAATCTCCCAGCTACATTAGGCCAGTTGAAGAAGCTAAAATCTCTTCAGTTGAGATTCAACTCACTCACAGGCACAATCCCTGAAACTATAGGGGAGTTATCATCCTTGGAGGCACTCTACCTCAACTCCAACAAAATGAGTGGGAACCTCATCCCGAATATCGGGCAGCTCACATCATTGGTCTCGCTGGACATATCTGATAATATGTGGGAAGGTGTTGTCACAGAAGCCCATTTTCTGAATCTTTCTAATTTGCAAGAATTTTCAGTTGGCATGAAACTTGGTAAAAATATTACCTTGACATTCAACATCAGCTCGAATTGGTCTCCTCCTTTCAAGCTGACATTATTAACCATTCAGTCGTGCAAATTAGGGCCCAAATTCCCACATTGGCTTAAGGATCAGAATGAGCTCACCAGCATAATATTCAATACAGCGGGGATTTCAGATGCTGTACCAGATTGGTTTATAGAGTTGGATTTGAAGCTTGATAATCTGGACATGGCTTACAACAACTTGAAAGGGAAAGTTCCCAACAAATTTCAATTCAATTTTCTAGGCAATGTGGATTTAAGCAACAATCGCTTTGAGGGACCTCTCCCACTATGGTCTTCCAATATTACAACATTGTATCTGAGGGATAACTTGTTTTCAGGACCTATTCCTGTAATCATTTGTGAAGCACTTCTCAATCTAACAGACTTGGACATCTCCCACAACAATCTAAATGGCAGCATTCCATTGTGCATAAGCGATATGAATCAGTTGACTACTTTAACCCTCAACAATAACCAACTTATCGGACAGTTTCCTGATTTCTGGGGTAAGTTACCATATCTTTATTCGTTAGATATGTCAGAGAACCGCCTATCCGGCAAAATTCCAGGCTCACTAGGCTCTCTTGCTTATTTGATGTTCTTAAGGCTCTCAGGCAACAATCTCTCAGGAGAACTGCCTTCGAGTTTGAGAAATTGCACGAGAATGATTAGTATTGATCTTAGTGACAATCAGTTGTCAGGGTTAATCCCACCTTGGCTTGGGGAAACAATGAGATCACTGTTAATCCTCAGTGTAAAGAATAATAGGTTTTCCGGTCCTATTCCTTTAAAAATCTGTAGCCTTTCAGGTCTTCACATATTGGACCTTTCGGAGAACAACTTATCCGGTTCTATCCCATCCTGTGTTGGAAATTTGGAAGGCTTCAAGGTTGAGCTAACTGATGTAAAAGCTAGACAATATCAAGGGCAATTGAAACTGGAGGCGAAAGGAAAAATACTTTATTATGACACAATACTTTACCTAGTAAATAGTGTCGACCTCTCGAGCAACAGTTTATCTGGAGAAATCCCAGTAGAGATAACAAACTTACACAAACTTGGAACCTTGAACTTGTCCAGGAACCATTTAACAGGAAATATACCAACAGATATTGGAGAGTTACGGTGGATTGAAACCTTGGATCTTTCAATAAATCAGTTATCTGGTCCTATCCCACCAACCATAGCTACTTTAGACTTTTTGAGTCACTTGAACTTGTCTTACAATAAGTTGACAGGAAAAATTCCCACTAGTACTCAGTTTCAAACCAAAGTTGATCCAACAATTTTCCAAGGAAATGCTGCACTTTGTGGTCCTCCTTTGAAACAATGTGTTGGTGATGAAACTACAACATCTCATAGTGGGACGAATGATGAAGGAGAAACATATGACGAAGATAAACTTGAGAAAGTATGGTTCTTTGCTGTTGTTGGTCTGGGATACATGGTTGGCTTCTGGGCATTTTTTGGCATACTACTCTTCAGGAAAAGCTGGAGAATTTCTTACGGCAGATTCATTGAGACATGCATTTTGGAGTTCAATGAAAGGTCTTGCAGTTTTGTAAAAAAAAATGTTAGGATACTTAAATGTGTAGAAGAAACACTTGGATAAAAGTTTGTCAAGTATTGCAAGGTATTCAATAACTAGAGCTATAGGAGTTTGTATGTTCTATATTTTAATTTCAGTTTACCACATATTACTTACTTTTCTATGTGAAAAAGTGTACAACAATGCTGCAGAAAGGTTTAAGTGTACGTGTGACTTTATGCAAAGTTTTCATTGTAAAATATTTAATGAGGAAAAATTGAGAATTTTTGCAACTCATAAGCGATATGGTATGAATTAATGTTAGCATATAAGGGGACGTGATTTATATAAGTTGCCCTACTTTATACTACAAGTTTTGAAAGTTATTTATTTTTTATCTTATTTTTTAGCTAACTGTTAAGTCAAACTATATCTAAAAAAAATATAAGGAAGAAGGTGATGTAAATCATCTGCCCTTCCTTCCTGAGTAGACAGGGGTGACAAAATCAAGCCCAGTCCGCCCAACTTATTTAGGTTTTAATTTGTTATTGACTCGTTTATTAATGAACTCAATTTATTTGAATTCAACCATTAAAAGTTAAGTTGATATATAATTCAAATAGATTCATAAAAATATTATTTGATTCTTTTTATATGATATATATTATCATAATAATATGAGATATTAAAAGCTTAAAAAAATAAATAAAGTAATTAAATCTAATAAAAATTAAATGAATTGAATTATGTCTCGTTACCAATGATTACCTAATCACTGCAATCTCTACAACAAACGTGAAGCATGTGCACAACACTGACAAAACCATACCAATCGTTACGTTATCAAAATCATAATTGCCACCAATCTTTATAGCCAATAAGCTACCTTTCCCCATACTTTAGAAAAATTAAAGAGAAAGAAAACTGAAATAAGCCAATCTTTATATACCCATTATCCACCAATCTTCAACAAATTCATAAAAATCCCATCAAGAAAATGTTAAATATGACATGGGGTTTTATTGTTCTTGGTTTATTTTTCATTTCTGGTTGTTTTTGTATAAACCCAAATGCACAACAAAAAGATTTGGACAAAGTTTCTAAGCTTCCTGGTCAAGAATTTAATGTAAACTTTGCACACTATGCTGGATATGTTACTGTAAATGAGGAATCTGAAAGAGCTCTTTTTTATTGGTTTTTTGAAGCTGTTGATGATCCTTCTTCAAAGCCTCTTGTTCTTTGGCTCAATGGAGGTTTTGCACTTTCATTTATTTCATCGCATTCTTGTTACACTTTCTTGTACCCCTTTTCCCCATATTTTAAGCTCAAAAGTGCTTGTTTTTTTTAATTTTTAAATTGAGTTGTTTGGTAGTAAATATTAATTACTTGCCAACAAGAGTTGGTGCAGCTAGAAGAGGGACGACCTAAAGACCTGAATGGTGGGCGATCTACAAGTACCTTGAAAGCCTGCAAAGGACCAGGGGCATGCCCCGGCTCTGATAGTGACCGGCATCAAAGCCATGTATACTTTCCTATAACAAAAAAAATAGTACCCCGAGGTAGGATATATTGTTGTTTTTGCTGTAGTTGGAGTATCAAATCTGTCAATCGGAAACCGTCTCTCTACCTTCATGAAGTTGGGGTAAGGTGTGTGTACATTTTAAGGAAAGGTCACTTTGTGGGATTTTTACTAGGTATGTTGATGTTATTGTTGTTGTTGTTGTGGATATCAAATCTATTATTCAAAAACAAAAAAAAAAACTAGCTTTTTATCGATCGAAACAGTCTCGCTACCTCCATGAAATAGGTGTAAGGTGTGCGTTTACCCTCTCTAGATGTCACCTTGTGGGGTTTAACAGGGTATGTTGTTGTTGTTGTGACTATCAAAATCTATTAGTCAAAGACTAAAAAAAGTAGCTTTTTCCCGATAACAGTCTCTCTACCTCTATGAAGTAGGGGTAATGTGTGCATATATTTTACCCTCCCTAGAGGTCATTTTGTGGGGTTTTAGTGGGTATGTTGTTGTTGTTGTGAGTATCAAAATCTATTATTCAAAAACTAAAAAAAGAAACATTTTTGCCGAAAGTAATTTGAGAAGCACTTTTAAGAAAAATACACTTCGAGCACTTTTTGAAAGTTTAGTCAAAACTAATTGCTGCTTAAAAATGCTTTTTTAATTAATTGGCCAAGCACAAATTACTTTTCACCGAAAGTACTTTTCTGAAAAGCAATTTAGAAGTTTGACAAAAACAGCTATTATTCTCTTTTAGTTTGGTGCTAGGTTGGTTTTTGTTGTTTCATTGATTCTTTTGTTGTATATAACAAAATTTGAAGAGCAATGGTGGAACTAGGTTGAAGAAAGAGGGGATTTTTTGAAAATAAGTAATGTGCTAATAGGACAATAAAGAATTCATTTTTCGGTTATGTATAAGTTGTTGAATCCCCTTGACATAAGAGAAAGTTTTAGCGAAGTGGCAAAGGGGTTAAAAGATTTCTACTTTTGAATACCTTTTGTATGAATTCCTGGCTCCCTCAATATTAAAGGGTATGGGACAACAAAGAATTCATTTTTCGGTTACGTATAAGTTGTTGAATCCCCTTGACTAAGAAAAAGTTCTAGTGAAGTGGCAAAGAGGTTAAAAGATTGCTACTTTTGAATCCCTTTTGTATGAATTCCTGGCTCCCTCAGTATTAAAGGGTATGGGACAACAAAGAATTCGTTTTTCGGTTATATATATAAGTTGTTGAATCCCCTTGATGTAAGAGAAAATTCTAATGAAGTGGAAAAGGGAATAAAAAATGCTACCTCTGAATCACATTTTATAAGTTCGTGGGTCTGTTAGTGTTGAAGAGTCGTCAATTTCCATGTGGTTGAAGTTGGATTGATCATATTCCTCCGGCAAAGATTTACTGAAAAACTATTTCTTGGGTGCTCAATGTGGTTGATTGTGCCAATTATTTATTTGTTTTGCATAATGGGTTATTACAGGGCCAGGATGTTCGTCGATTGCTTTTGGGTTAGCTGAAGAACTTGGACCTTTTCATATTGAGAAAGATGGGAAGACCCTTTATTGGAATCCTTACTCTTGGAACTTAGGTATGTTTCACAATACCCCTTTGCTATGAAAACTAATGCTACTACTGTTGAGGGATTTTACTTTTCTATTCATGCTCGTAAAAGAATGTCATTTTTATGAGTTTTATAATATGTGCTTATACGTTCATGAGCCCACTTCATGCCATTCACTTCAGCATGTCCAACCTTAAGAAGAAAACTTAGCAGTGTCAAGACATAGAATGTAAGTAATTGGCAAACTTATAGCTGTTTTTAGATTTCACATGTGGTGGTAATTGGGTCAATATGAATTCCGTTTTTGGATCATTGAGGAAGCTTAAATTACGTCATTGGAGAATCAAGGCTTATTCTGTTCGTGCCCTTACTGAGGGCTATCGTATTCCCATTTACATGAAGTGGGATATAAAATGTTTTCCGCTAGTGTCTTCTTGATTGATGTGATACCAAAGAGATTGTTGCATTGGGTATGTTTGATTCTTGCAATGTTTGTATTTGTAAATTCTAGTTTAGCGGGGAGTACTGCTGTCTATATGATTGTCTTGTTGTTTGTGATCGAAGAATTACAATTGGATTTTACTCTTATTTTATCGGCCAAATCAGTGATGCTATTAGGCATTGATGGAGCATAATTTTACTTTCGAGTTATATACGGATTCTTTGACCCCAAATTTTACCTTCCTGACTTAAAATAGCTGTTGGAAGCCAGTGTCTGACTTTCTTCAAACAATTTAAAAGGTTAGCAAACACTAAATTTGCATGATCACAAGCAGGATTAAGTCATTCACCCTATAATGCCACAACCACCAGATATTCCGTGCCTGCACTACATCTTTACCCTGAGACACATTGATTCTGAAGTACGTATACATTTGGACATAATTCTGTGAGGCGTTGTATTAGGAACTTAGCACGACGGAGTCTGACTCAATATCTGTTTATGCAGCTGCAAACCTGTTATTTCTCGACTCTCCTGTTGGAGTTGGTTATTCCTACTCAAACACTTCATCTGATCATCTCAACAATGGTGACACTCGGACAGGTAGTAATTTGACCTTTTGAGTTTTTTCTTTAGGTTCTTGTCTGTAGATTTCTGTAAACCTGTATTAAATTTCCCTTAATTGTTGCATTACAGCTGCAGACTCCCTTGCCTTTTTGCTGAAGTGGCTGGAACGATTTCCAGAATATAAAGGAAGAGATTTTTATATTTCAGGAGAGAGCTATGCTGGTAAAATTATTTTTCTAAGCTACTTGCGGAATTTCTTTTTCCAATCATTTTCTCGTTAGCTGTATCCTGTGTAATATGATTCGATACCCTAGTCAATTGATGGTGATCAAATTTATCGGGTGAATTGTGGCAAAATAAGTAGCTGGCCATCAAGATGAAATTACATGTCTCATATGCTTACATAGGAAATCCATAAGCATTCCAGGAATTTGATTTCTTTTATATATTATTACATAGATTGAGTCATAAAGATCCTTTACTATCTAACAACTCACTAATTGATGTCATTTGCTCGATGCTCCAATTGACAGTATAGATGCATGTCTAAAGGGTTGATAAAAAATGTACAAAGCTTTAACAGCTAAGTAATATAATTTACCGTACGCCAACTCAAGGGCATCACAATTGATCAGGCGTAATAATTTTGATGAAACAACTTTCATAAAAATCATACTGTTTTTTCTTCCTTCATTATTCTCCAATGTATAGTTATACCCTAGTGGTAAACATTGAGGTGGAAGATAAAGTGGAGGTTGTTGGTGAGTTCTTGTTGAAGTAGTTGTTGATGAACGTGCATGGGCATATGCTTCTGGAAACAAGTTTTGCAGGTGGTGATGAGTATAGTTGACGGCCTGAAAGAGGCGATGATAATTTTGTATATCTTTCATTCCCTTCTAATGCTTTACTTGAGCCGAGGGTCTATCAGAAACAACCTCTTTACGGGTAGGGTTTGAGTATTCACCACCCTCTCCAAATCCCCACTTGTGGGATTAACACGGTTTATGTTATTGTCATTATTTAAAAAGCAAAACAAAGCAAGAGGACTTCCGGAGTACTTCGCTTTGATCTCTAATGCCATCATTCAATTAGTCCATGCCATTTCACTTGATGCACTTGTTGATATTTGTTGTGAACCAAGCTAACTCTGTAAGGGTATATGGGCTAGAAGTGGTGAATAAGATTGATTTAGTTGAATTTATTGGGCCAAGTAAAATGTTGGAGTGTTTTATTTGGGATTTAGGGCCAATTAGCAAGTGGCTAAAAGGGACGAGGGGTTTGAAAGAAAGGATTATGCGTATACTGAAGTCAAATATCTGTATTTCCTCATCCCCTTTCTCTAAGTTTTGCTTCTCATCCCCTTCTTCGGTTCTCTTCAATCTTATGTTGCTTCTGCATAATGTATTTCCACTAGTGTTGTTTTGTTTCTTAAAGTTGTTACAATATTCTCCCTTTATTGCATAAGCATTCCGTTGAATTGATTGACTTCAAGTTGTCCGTTGACAATTTGCCATACTAGCCTCTAATCTTATACTAGGCATTGCATTATTGTTGTAAGTGGTTTACTTATTCCTGATTGTGGCCAGGGCATTATGTTCCTCAGCTAAGTCAAGCTATTGTGAAGTACAACCATGGTCTAAAGAAGCAAATCATCAACTTACAAGGTTTCATGGTACGCATGCTTGTTTCTGAACCGAATGAACACACACATACAAGATTATCAAAGACGAAACATTTGCATTTGTGTAGTGTTAGTATTAACACTAGGTAATGAGCATTGCAGGTTGGAAATGCTTTGACCGATGACTATCATGATCACTTGGGATTATTTCAATTCATGTGGTCAGCTGGAATGATTTCTGACCAAACATACAAGCAGGCGAATGCTTTGTGCAACTACGAATCATTTCTCAGACCCTCAGAGAAGTGTGATAAGATTCTTGATCAGGCTAATGAGGAACTTGGAAATATTGATAGCTACAGCATCTTCACTCCAGCATGCACAGACAAGTTTAGTATACTAAACCACTTGCTTAAAAAGAGCAATGTAAGTGACTGGAACTTTACTCTCGCGTTAACTTCAGTTATAAAGTTTTAACTCTATTCACTTAGTGTTCATTGTCTGAGTAGTGAGTATGGATGGTTGGTTGGAATAGAAATGGTTAAGATCATGCTTTCTTCTATATACCCTTTTCCTCTAGGATGATTGGATGCTATCAATATGCGTATATACCTCTTAAGTTTGATTAAAAATGCAACTTTAGGACTTGGAGCTGCTTCAAAATACTTTATACTCCATGTAATCAGTTTCAAGGCTCGTGAAAGGACAGTGAATGTTTTGAGCGTCAACCAACTGTTCTTGCACCCATAGAAAGGATTAGAAGTCCCCCCCGTCTTATATTTTGTTTTCTGGTTTATATAATGTGATAATTATTTCCATTCTCTGGAGAATGATAACTACTATCATTGTTTATGAAGATTATGTGATTAATATACCATATCACTTTTCATTCTCTGTGTTGATAATTAATAGCCAGTTAATGGAGTTGCATACATTAATGAATAAAAAAGAACCGTATATATCTCCCGTTAGTGTGTTCCCTCGAGAGACAGAATATATCTTCTTCCAAATGCATTATTATAGGCTTGTCTGAGTAGAACAGGAGATTAAAATGTCGAAGCAGCTTTACCGATCACTATTTTGATCACTGATAAAATTTTATGCCATTAAATAGAGGGTGGGCCATGTCAGGAGAAGCTATGATCCATGTACAGAGCAGCACTCCATGATCTATTTCAATCTTCCTGAAGTTCAGGAGGCTCTTCATGTTCATAAGAGAAACTCATCGTTCAAATGGGTAACTTGCAGGTAATTTTCAGTTTGTTCATTTTAGGGATTGCTTCGTTGCTGGTTAGAGTTATGCAGGTATTAGTAATGCAGAGATTAGTTATTCCATCTTATAATCCGCCTAAAGTAATACATAAGTTGACTCATAACTTGTACTTGTTTTATTTGTGTGGGGTTTAAAATGATAACCAAACATCGTACTTTGTGTACTGAATTTTATACTAAGCAACTAAAAAGCTACCTAACTTGGTTTTAGCTATACTAGTTTTAACACATGAATAACTCCCTTGCTAACCAACAACCAAATGACCTCTTTGAGGATATCCCCTCAAGATCTAGGGGAACTCCTAGTTGCAATTTGTAGCTGCCAGAAAGTTGGTTAAGGAGCAAATGAAGTTTAAGCAGGCTACCACAAGGGAAGATTTCCCAATTTGATTTCAATGCGAAAAGAATTAAGGGAAACAGAGAGAAAGAAAAGCATTCTGCATGCGGGTTGAACACCAAGATGAAACAGCTTCAATGGAACTGCATAAACTTTTAGCTTTCGGCTAAGCTTTTCTCTGCAATCGTAGTTGTAGCCATCTCATATAAGTTGTGAAAAGGCTCTTTCAGATACACAAACAGTTGTGCTGCTAATCAATTCTTAGTAGTGTAGATATAAATCTGAGGAATATGAGGCCATTGTGCTACTTGATTCATATGGTGGTGCTGTGAGACCTATTTGCCATATACATATATTATTGAAAACTCTTGGATTCTATATTAGAAGTAATTGAATCTCAGGGAAAAATAGAGCACAAAGATAATCCTCTTCCCATTTATTCTTATTATCTGATTTCCCGAAACAACAACAGTAAGCCAGTTTCTCTTCTCCTCCAACACCTGCTCACCAGAAAAAGAAGCAACATCAATAATTTCTTCTCTTCTCCAGCAGCAAGTTACACTTCGTTGATTTTCTCTCTTTTCTTCCCTCTTCTCTTTCATAAAAACTAGAAAGAGGATAAGAAGTGTAAATTGAAGTGAGTTGAGAACCATGAGGTTTTAGGTTAAAATCCCAACGGAGACAAAAACGTTAGGTAATTTCTTCCATCTATCCAAACTTTGGTGGAAAATCACCCGGTACCTGTGCTAGTTGGTGTTAGCAGGTAACTCGTGGTATTAGTCAAGGAGTGCACAAGGTGACTGGGCACCACGGTTATAAAAAAAGAAGTGCCAACGAACTGTGGTTTACAATGGTTTGAAAAGTTGAGGCTGCTTGCCTCTGATAGAAAGAAAAAACTAAAAGTCCATGGGGTTTAAAGATGTTTGAAGGGGATCTCATGCAATGTCCTTATTATATAAGAGTCAAAATGGAAAATGCATTATTGTAGGTTAATCTACTCAGTGAGCTCCGTTTGTCTTTCAATTGTAAATGTCTTATACCAGGTGGCATCATGTATTTACTCATTTTCTCTACTTGCAGTGAAGAAGTATCCAGGGGCTGGAAGGATTCTCCCAAGACAGTGCTGGACGTCTATCATGAATTGATAGAGTCAGGCCTTCGTATTTGGGTTTTCAGGTGTGCTTTAATCCTAATACAATGCTTTTCCTTCTCTTCTCATGTTTACTTGTTAAGTTGGCAAGCACCGCTATTTGAATGTAAAACAGGCCAGTTGATATGTTGCATGGGTAAAAATTTAGTTCCACAATTTGGAGAGTTGGATTGGCCAAAGGGAATATGAGTCTTGGTCCATACTCCCTATAGCCGTTACATGTAAGAAAAAGAATGGTGTCAATGAGAAAAATTGGAGTTGCATCACAAAAATGAAGATTGTTATATTCGTACCATATGATGTTTTGGTTCTTGATTATGATTGGAATTCGATTAGAAAAGGATAAAAAAGGGCAGTCGTGCACTAAAGATCCCGTTATGTGCGGAGTCCGGGAAAGAGCCGAACCACAAGGGTTTATTGTATGCAGCCTTACCGTGCATTTTTGCAAGAGGTTGTTTCCATGGCTTTAACCTGTGACCTCCTGGTCACATGGCAATATCTTTACCAGCTACTCCAAGGCTCCTCTGCAAAATATAGTGCCTAAGATTTAAACTTTGGAACCTCAAGGTAAATGTTAAACCCCCTAAATAACTGAGCCGACCTCTTCTCTTATGATTAGAAAAGGCTATCAACCTTAACATATCATGTTGGACACATTCCAATTATTAACATGAGAACCTACAATTGTGAGTGACATTCACAATTCTGATAGTATTCATTTACTTTTAATGCTAAACCTGTCTAACAAACTACAAGATTATATTCTGCATATGCGAATTATTATCGACTTACGCTATTCTGAAACTCTTTACAGAAAAACTTACGTCTTCTTCTTGTGTCGTAATAATAAAGCCTTAATCCATCCCTTTTTTTAATGACTGATTAATCCATACCGATTTCGTAATTACTTACAATTTGAGAGAGAAACCGAGGCAACTTTGAAGTTCCAAATAATTTGTACAAAGTTGACAAGTACTTATGTTGAGGATGCAACGGGGGTGAAGTATGATTACAAACTTTGATGCATACTCATGGCTGCTGGCAGACATCATTGCCTCAATTTCTTTTACTTGTGAAGACTCTTCAATCATTCACTTCAAAATGTTTTTTCAGCATCTTGTAGACATTTCTTCCACTAATGAGAGCTGACAAAATGTTGATAACGCGAGGAATGTTTTTTTTTTTTTAAATTCTGTTACGGAAGTGGTGACACAGATGCTGTGATCCCCGTTACATCAACCCGTTACAGCATAGATGCTCTAAAACTGCCAACGGTTGGTTCCTGGCGCGCTTGGTATGATGATGGACAGGTATTTTCATTGCTAAAATCTTGTCTTTAGCTCTGCAAGTGCCTATTCTTGATATAGTATCAATTCTGATCTTGTCCAATTACTATCATACTATGATTACTGCGTAAAACAGGTTGGAGGATGGACTCAGGAGTACAAAGGGCTGACATTTGTTACAGTTAGAGGTGCTGGCCATGAAGTTGCGCTGCATAGACCGAAGCAAGCTCTCACTCTCGTCAAGTCATTCTTAGCAGGAACATCCATGCCCAGTCTGGAACTAATTAGTGACTCTTAGTTCTGTTTTTCTCTTTTTTTCCAAGCTGATGCTTGTTTATCGATGCCACGCTTATGAGTTGTTAGATTTTATTTAACTTTTATCTAAAACAAGCACAATCATACCTTCCTTTTATTTCATAAGGCAGCTGAAATGGATCCAAAGGTATGCTGGATTTACATGATTTGAAGAATGAATTCTACTACTTTTGCCATCACTACATTTGTGCTTCATGAATTTCAGTAACTTGTAAATTCGATTAGAATTTCTGGAGTGAAAAGTTTTAAGTGGTGAGAATGCCTTAAGAATGGTTTTCTTTTTACTGGTTTGAAAGTAAGATCGTAAAAAAGGCAATTCGGTGTACTAAATTCCTACTATGTGCAGGGTCTAGGGAGGTATTGAATCCTAAGGGTCCATTGTATGCAGCCTTTATTGTACATTCATACTAGAGGTTGTTTTTGCAGCTCAAACCTGTGGCCTCTCGATCACATGAACACAACTTTAATTTAATAATTATGTCTTAGGTTCTTTGAAAGAAGCTTTGCCATGGTGAAATGTAAGTCAGAATAGAAAGCAAGAATGGTGAAACGACTTTGACAAACCCAATAAATTTAACTATATTTACCCTTTAAATATAATAAGTTTAAAAATAAATTCTCATAAAGTAAAATAAATTAGTTCATTAAAACCAACAAGTCATGAGTCAAAGAAATCAATCAATCAAGCAAGTTAGTGACATTATCATTCTTGACTAAAAATATTTAGGCCAAACACATTTTTGGCCCCTTAAAACTTTCTCAATTTTTTCATTTAAACTCTTGAACATTACTTTATTTCAATTGAACATAAAGTTATATACAAGTTTGTTTCTATCAGATATACCAAGCTGACGTGACATATTTCTCAAATAAATACATGTACTTATGCGTCTGATGTGGACAATATTATTTCATACATTAAAACAAATGCCACATAAATAAAATCACATTAAAGGAATGAAATTAATAATATAAAATTGCTGGAATAGATCAACAATGATCCCCTTTCAATAGTAATTTTATGAGAAATGACTTGAAAATTGAGTGAAAATAGAAGAAAAACTTTAACTTTTCTCTGAGTTTTTTCAGCCCTGACTATTTGTCTATGAATGTATTTTATCCTTTTAATGCGAATTTTATTTATGTGACATTAGTTTTAATATGTGGAATAAGATTTTTCAGGTGTTTATTTGAGAAACACATCACCTCAATTTGTTGTGTATGATAGAAACAAACAACAAACTTGTATATAGTTTTGTGTTCAATTAGAATAAGACAAAGTTCGAATGTCTAATTGAAAAATTTAAGAAGTTTAAGCATTTAAATATGTGTTTGGCCAAATATTATTTAACATAACTAAATCATGGTTACGATACTTTTTGCCGATGAAATTTTTTGCATAGTTGAACACTTATAACATTCTTGAAGAGGAGCCTTGGAGTAACTGGTAAAGTTGTTGTCATGTGATCAGGAGGTCACATGTTCGAGCCTTGGAGACTGCTTCTTACAAAAATATAAGATAAGGCTGCGTATAATAAATTCTTGTAGTCGAACCCTTTTCTCGACCTTGCGTATACCGGAAGCTTAGTGTATCAACTATTCAGATGTCTTTTTTTTTTTTAAAACACCCATGACATTCTCAAAACAAACTTTACTCCAACATTATCTAGTAACTACATCAACCAAATTGATTCAAATATTATGAACATGAAAACTCAGTTAAAGCAAATATTTCTTCGCATGTGAGTTTAACAAGAAATTTATTCTTTTCAAGTGTGTTATGTTACTAAAATTACATTTCAAATATTTTATATTGTTGTTGCTCAACCTGAACCCTTTATATAATTTTCGATAAAAGAAAAAGGGGATAAATATACCCCTCAATTTTATAATTTAAAACAGATATATCCATCGACTCGAGGTATTAATTTTGAGAAATTGACACAAATAGTCGTTTATCAAAATAATAGTCATCAATTCTTTTTGGTATATTAATGTCTAAATATATAGGTATGTGTATATATATATATGTATGTATGTATAAAATAAGACTTAATACATAGTTAACACCCTAAATTTGTCAAGATATTTCATTTAAACACTCAAACTAAGCTTATTCAGTTATTCCAATTAAACACATGGACTCCTAATAAAGTATTACAATTAGACACTTTCAATTTAAATTTTTAAAAAGATTGGAAGTGTTTTCATAAATATTGGATAGTTTAATTAACCAAAAAAATATGACATCTCCTATAATTATATACATCAACCTCAAGTAAAAAATGCATATGGTTTCAAAATTTATTAAGGTGAATACGTATAATTATGTAACTAACTTAACTGCCTAACAATTGTCACGCCCCAAAAATCGGATGTGATGGTACATACTTTTCCAACCCGGTAGGTCAGCCTAATTCACGAATAACTAAGATAAATAATCAAATGAAAGATGCAAAAAGTAAATACACAAGTATAGAATACGGAAGTCTTCTATTAACTCCAAAATTAGGTGTCACTGCACATAGACACTAAACTGAAGTTTATACAAGTCTCAAGCCTGTAAATATTCTAATAAGTAAAATACATGAAAGTAAAAAATAGTAGATATCCGACGACTGCTGAATGGACTTGCAGCTACCTCGAAATATCTTGGATGAAATCTGGACTAGTAGAAGGAAGCGATCACTGAATACACAAGCATAAAATACGGAAGTCTTCTATTAACCCCAAAACCAAGTGTCACTGTACATAGACACTAAAACTAAAGTTTATACAAGTCTCAATTCTGTAAATATCCTTAATAAGTAAAAATACATGATAGTAGATATCCGACGACTGCTGAATGGACTGGCAGCTACCTCAAAATATCTTGGATGAAACCTGGACTAGTAGAAGAAAGCGATCACTGAACGCTAGGCCCAAAACCTGTACAAAAGTGCAGAAAAAACAAGAGTGAATACAAAACAACGCTAGCTAACTATAATGAGAAAACAGTAACTCCTAATATACCAACTGGTCCTCCAAATACTACGACCTGCAAACATTTATATACAGCAACCAATAAGAATTTATAATCTATAAAGCCCAAACAGGATCTAACAGTCTCAATGTTATACATAATCTCTGATTATTTTTCCCTTTCACTTAATATTACCTTTAGGATATCTATCAAGTATTCATGATTCAAGGCCCTCCACAAGTCCTCAATTTGATCAAAATATAAATAGGACTAGGTTATGAACAGGTTACCACAACAAATATCAAGGAGTAAGCAAGTTACCACAATTAAAGTCATAGATGAAAATATAGTATACAAGTTACCACAATTATAAGGGGAGCATCATCAGTGTGAAAAACTTACCACACTTACCTTAATAGATTACTAGTATGAGCAAATTACCACACTTACATTAATAGATTACTAGTATGAGCAAGTTACCACACTTAGGATAGATTCGTTAGTGTGAACGAGTTACCACACTATGATAATTCGTAGATAGTGTGAGCAAGTTGCCACCATTTCAATATTAACAATAATAGTGTGAACAAGTTACCACACCTAGGCCAATAATAACAACAAGGTGAACAAGTTACCATACGTCAAATAATATTAAGGACACATAACAATTTGAACAAGTATTATTACATATCAACAAAGTCAATCATGCTATTTAACATCAACAAAAACAATAAGATAATATGGATTTATACCCCACAATTCAAGCATAATCATTATCTCCACTTTGTATCTAACCCCGCAAATGAACAATAGTTTATCAAGGGCAATTTCTAAATCTCACACACACACATATAAACCCCGAATTCGACACTAAGGCACCCTAATTTCCATACATGAGTCAATCCAACAATTCACAGCGAAATCAAGTATATATATAAACCAATAATTTCATCATGTATTCACATCATTTCAGTTAGCCCAATTCTAATCTCCACATGATAGATAATAGTAATTCCGAGTCACCCAAGTCACCCCAAAGACAAAGCAATTAGTAAGTAATTCTGAACAATTTATAGAAAGCCATTAAACCTCAACTTGCCTTAGTATCGAAGAATCGCGCTATTCAAGAGCTTTCCCCTTTCGATTGGCCTCCAACCACGCACAATCTAGTGACCCAAATAAGATTTACAAGAAAATATTTACTATTCAACAACAAAGTTCAACTAATCAAAGTTTATGAAAAAAAGGACCCCCTGTCCATGGAGTCAAGATCAAATTTTGATCATAAAATAATGTGACCCTATTACCAAGGGGTGCTAAATATCAAGTTTCATTGAAAATCCATTTTATTTCGCGGCAAAAATTCTAAGTTTTTATCAAATTCAAGCTCTTCATTTTACCTACTGATTATCATGAATTTCTTATATAAAATCAAGCTAAAGTGGTGATAATTAATGAAAAAGTAATTGAAAAACTTACCCAATAATTATCTAATTTCCTCTTTCAACTTTGCCAAAAATGAGGTTTTAGAGGTTTAGCATGAGTTTTTATGAGCCAAAAATGTTCCCAATCTATTTTAGTTTTAACACCGGTGTCCAGTCCCTCTACTGCGTTCGCAGTCCCTTCCCGCAATCGCAAGGGCCAATGAGTCAACAGACCTTTGCGGTCGTGATCTATATGTCGCGATCGCAAAAGGTAATCAAGGTAAGCTGTCACGAATGAGGCCACAACCCTCGGGTATGCAAAGCACAAAGCTCCACTTCTCCACGAATGCGGAGAAACCTGGGACAGTAACAACACAGCAACAACATCTACATTTTACAAGACAAAAATGATATTGTAAGGCCCCTCAAGATTCGTTCGGAATGAATCCCGTGACAACAAATCATATATGCAAACATACTATTTTCGGGGTTCCGAACTTAACAGAACCATCAAATTACACGTACGAGGTAACCTTGACTTGATACTCGTTAAGGTCCCATTTTAAACTAAAAATATCAAAATGGCCAAAATACCCCCCGGCTCACGAAAAATATAAAAGAACTTATTCTAGGTCAAATTTCACATTCGAAATCCAACGAAACCATCAGATTTTTTATCCGAGAACTCTAAGACCAAATGTTGACCCAAGTCAACCAATTTACTTAAAACTTCGACTTAGCCCGTCTAAACGCTCAAACTCA
>JBDJHY010000102.1:1058813-1069633 GCA_039654485.1 Withania somnifera | reverse complement strand
AAATGTTATTGATCGTCCTACTCATGAGAAGAGCTATAATCAAGAAGATCAAGGGTAAATTTGTCAATTAAAAAAATCTAGCTTAAAGCAATTATGTGTTATGCAAATATAGTGTGATTTAAAAAAAAAGTTATTTCATGTTCTAAAAAGTTCAAATAAAGATAAAAATTGAAGTGTACATGTAAATATGTAGTGTTTGTGCTTTTCAATTCTAATTTCTATTCGTATTAATAAATTAAAAATATTGACCTTCAACATAATAACACATAATGGCTTAAGATTGTTATATAATTACTTTAATCTAACAATTAAATTAATTTTCAATCCTAAAAAATTTATACCATTATGTAAAAAATTTACATTCTTGTTTTCATATTAAAAAAAGCTAAAAATATTTCTTTGGTCCTTAACTAAATTACTATTATATCATCGATTGTTTCATCTTTGGCTCTAATATGTCGTATATAATTTGTTGTAACGAAGTGGTAATACATTGGGATTAAAAGTTTAAATAAATATTGATTAATTTTTTAAAAAAAAATCTACATTTTTCATGTACAATATATAATTCTTTAAGTTAAAATTTTATGTGAATTGCCTAAATTATCCTTAATCATTCATAAATTTTATTTTTATATATAATAATATAGAATAATCAAGATACTATGTAAAGGGCATTTATTTAAGAAGATTCTGACAAAGCAAGAGTCAAGGAAGTGGAGAAAATGACACAATCATTCTTTCATTATACTATCTGTTTTTAGTCTCATTAGGTCAGGTCAGGTCAATAAATGTCGCACTCATTAGGAGGTAATTTATTACACTTAATTTTTTATAATAATAGAAAAGTATTATTATACATAAATAACTAATATTTTTTTTTATTTCAAGAATGTTAAATATTTAACTAGTCGAGGGCCTAAGATCACTTAAAAATTTTATTAACTTTTTAAAGTTATTAAAATACAAAAAGAACCCAACTTACGAATTTCAAAATTTAATAGCCTAAAACCGTACTCATTCATCCATTTCACTTTCACCATTCTCTTATCTTTTCCTCATCCAACGTCCCAACAATAATTTTTGCTTTATTTTTATCTCAACAGTTTCTTCAGTCTGCTGAACTTTTCAATCATTTTTTCTTCGGCGAATTGCTCTTCTCCGGCATGACTTTTATTTTTTCTCTCTTCTAAAGTAATTTTTTTTCTTTTATTTTGATTCAAAAAGTTAGGATTTTATATTTTGGTTAAAGAAAAAGAACTAATTCTTCTCTTCAAAGTTAAGGTTAATGATTTTGTTGTGTAAAAAGAAAAAAAATCTTAATTTGTGGTATTTATTCTTTTAATACTTGATATTGTTGTTTTATATTTCTGTATCTTCCATTATTTTTTTTTTTTGTTCTTGAATATTATTGTGAAATTAGTGAAAATTTAAATTTTATTGAAGAATCTGCTGCAAAAGTTTATTGATTTATTGGACAAAATCAAACAGTTATTGAGATCATAATAACTATTGTTTTTGTCATTATATTTTGTGTTGTTAAATATAGTGAATGAGTTAAAACTTTAGGATTTTGAAATAATGTTTTTGGTTAACAAAAAGTTAGGGTCTTCTCTTGGAAGTTAAATTAGGATTAACGATTTTATTATTTATGCTTAAGAAAAAAAAACACTCAATTTTATGATATTTGTTAATAATTGATATGTTTGTATGTTTGTAAAGTGTATCTTCAATGAACGAACAATTCTTATTGTTCTTGTTCTTGGATATTATTATGAAAGTAGTAAAAGTTTGATTTTTGATGTGGAATCTCTTGCAATAATTGAATGATTTTTACTAGTCAAAGTCAAGGGATGTTGAGATTCAGTGTAACATCATTTAGTCTACTTTTTTGTTATTATATTTTGGTGGTGTTAAATGAGTCCACTGATATAGTGAAATTACTTAAACTTTTTCTATTGTTGTTGTCCTCCGTGATACAGGAGAAGGATTTACCACGCTGTTTTACTTTTTCAACAGACGACTCATTTGCTGCAATAAATTAGGCCAGTTGAAAAAAATAAAATAATGTAATATATATTTTTATATACTATCAGATAACTTATCTGTTGCAATAAATTACTCATTTGTTGGAAGAAATAATATTGTTGATTGATTATCAAGGAATATAGGCCAACTATTTTCTGCACCACTACCTATAAGCTAATCTCAAAGATATTAACTTCCAAACTTAAGTCAGTGGTGGATTTTATTGTTAGTTTTTCTCAGTCAATATTCATTAAAGGAAGGAATATCCTAGATAATGTGATAATTGCTTATGAATTAGAGAAGGGAGTACTCAAAAAAAGGTTCTCTCTCCTAGATGCATTATTAAGGTGGATATAAGAAATGCCTATGATTCCGTTGAATGGCTTTTCTTAAAAATGGTGTTGCTGGAGTTTGGTATTCCTATATAACGTATTAGTCTTATTACAGAGCGGTCACCACTATCCTATATGCTCTATTAGTTAATAGTGGTTTAACCTTTACATTCAGAGCAAGAAAAGGACTACGGAAGGAGACCCTATGTCTCCTTATTTATTTCTGGTAGCAATGGAGTATTTGCATAGAAATCTTAATCAACTCCGGCATAATCCACAGTTCAACTAGCATCTGAGGTGCGAAAATGTGGGAGTGATACATATTTGTTTTGCTGATGATTTTCTAATGAGTTGCAAGACAGATGTAGATTCCATCAAGTTATTGTTTAGCACATTCCAACATTTTTTAGAAGTGTCAGGACCAAACAAATAGGTACAAGAGTTCTTTATATATAAATAGTGTGTTGAATGAGTTTAAAGCTCAAATACTGGATGAGTAACAATCGGCAACAGGAGAATTTCCATTTAAGTATCTGGGAGTACCTCCATTTACAAAGAAACTAACAATCAATGTCTGCTAATGGTAGAGAAGATGATAACTAAAGTTAAATGTTAGTCTACTAGGTTTCTATCCTGCGATAAAAGGCTACAAATTGGTGAAAAGTATTCTATTTGAGATGCAAACCTATTGAGCCTAAATATTTATACCTCCTAAGAAAATTATCTCTATGGTGAACATTGTGTGTAGGACGTTTCTGTGACGAGAAATAATGATTTCTCAAGAAAGGCGCTTACATCAGAGGAGAAGACTTGTAGACACAAGACTATTGAAAGACTCAATGTATTAGACATAATAACATGAAATAGAGCAACAAGAACTAAGCTATTATTAGTTGTGGAGCAAAAGAAAGATAAGCCATGAGCTCCGAATTCACACCTTTCATATAAACTTGAACAATCTTTCTAAACACCCCCAAACAAGCAAGTTGGATCATAAGGAAAATAATTTATGTAAGGGAATGACCATAAAGTAAGAAATAGTTAAGAATCTATGACATTAAGAAAAAATATGTGTTAATGATCCATAATATCCTCAAATTAAATGGAAGAATTTAATACAAATAAAGGAGATTCTACCTAGACATCAATTCTTTATATGGATGGATTTATACAAGAAATTATCAATTGTTGATAGAGTTAGTAAGTGGGGTATAGCAATATAAAAAGATTATGTGCTCTGTGGTAGCACTCAGGAGGACACATTTGACTATTTGTTCTACAATTGTCCATTTTCTTCCTTCGGAGGGGGGGGGGGCTACTACAAATACTTAGATATGACATACAAATAGGAACATGGGAGCAAGTGGTAGAGTGGATGATTCAACACACTAGTAATAGCAGGTGAGGGAAAGAAATTTTTAGTACAATTATCTCCGTTCTCAATATGACTATGATATAACACTTAGCAAGCTGTTAGCTAGTATATTTTTCCATGCAGTTATCAGGTGTGAGCAGATGTCATGACCCGAAATCAGACATGATTGCACCTATCTTTTCAACCCGATAAGTTAGCCTAATTCATGAATAAATAAGGTAAACAATCAAATGAAATATGTGGAAAGTAAAAATAGAAATAATATACAATGCAGAAGTCTTTTATGCGGAAAGTAAAAACAGAAATAATATACAATGCAGAAGTCTTTTATTAACCCCAAAATCATGTCACTATTCATAGCCGCTAAAATTGAAGTTTATACAAGTCTCAAGTCTAAAAGATATCTTTAATAAGTAAAGATACATGAAAATAAAAGATAGTAGATATCCAAAAACTACTGGATGGATTGAAAGCTACCTCAGAATATCTGTGGTGAAGTATGGACTAATAGGAGGAATGATCACTGAATGCTAGGTCTATAACCTTTACAAAGGTGCAAAAAAATCAAGAGTGAGTATAAAATAACGATACTCTGCAGCGTCCTTGACTGGATAACTATAAAGAGGAAACAATAACTCCTAATATTCCAACCAGTCCTCCAAATACTACAACCTGCAAACAGTTATATACAACAACCCAATAATAGTTTTTAATCTATACAACATTCCATGCAATATCTAACAGTCTCAATGTTATACATAATATCCAGTTATTTCCCCTTTTTCACCCATTATCACCTTCAAGATATCTATCAAGTATTCAAGATTCCAAGTACAACAAAGTCCTCAATACAAACAAAGTATATATAGAAATCACGTTATGAACATATTACCATAACAAATATAAGGAATGATCAAGTTATCACAATTAAAGTCATAAATAGAAATAAAGGGAATAAGTTATCACAATTACAAGGAAAGCATCGTCAGTGTGAACAAGATGCCACACTTACCTTAATAAATTACTAGTGTAAACAAGTTACACACTTATGATAATTTGGAGATAGTGTGAGCAAGTTACCACACTTTAATATTAACAACAATAGTGTGAACAACTTACCACATTTAGGCCAATAATAACAACAAGGTGAACGAGTTATCATTAAGTCCATGTAATAATTTCGACAGGTATTATTCCATATCAACAAGGCCAATCATGCGATTTAGCATCAACCAAAACAATGAGATAGTATGACTTTATACCCCGCAATTCAAGACTAATCATTATCTCCATTTTGTATCTAATCCCACAAGTGACCAATAGTTTATCAAGGACTCAATCAAATATATATTTAAACCCCGAATTCTACACCAAGGCATCCTATTTGACATTCATGAGTCAATTCAACAATTCATAACAAAATCAAGTATACATGTAAGTCAACAATTTCATCATGTATTCACATCATTTCAATTAGCCTAACTCTAGCCTCCACATGATAAATAATAGTAATTTCGGGCTACCCAAGTCACCGCAAAGAAAAACAATTAGCAAGTAATTGTTAACAATTTATAGAAAGAACCACGTTATTTAAGAGCTTTTTCCTTTCGATTGGCCTCCAACCGCAAACAATCTAGTGACCCAAATAAGAATTAAAAGAAAATATTCACTAATAAATACCAATCAATTAATCAAGGTTTATGCAAAAATTGACCTCGGACCCGCGAAATCAAGATCAGATTTTGATCGTAAATTAATGTCACCCATTACCAAGGGATGCTAAATATTAAGTTTCATTGAAAATTCATTTCATTTTATGGCAAAAATCCCAAGTTTTTATTAAATTCGAGTCCTTCATTTTACCCATTGATTTGGGGTTCAAAATCGTGAAATTTGACGTGAAAATTATGTAAAAGTAGAGGAGAATTAATGAAATAGTGATTGGGGAATTTACTCAAGTGATGCCTTCGAAAATCTTTGATCAAGTTCTCTCAAAACTGAGATTTTAGGTGAGTTTGTATGAAAATGTGAACAAAAAGACATGCACAAACTGTTTTAAGTTGCTCAGGTGAACAGTAGACCCTCCGAATGCGGACCCCTGGCTGCAAACGTAAAGGTCCTGGTTGGAAACACACCACATCACGAGCCCTGTTTTGCGGTTGCGGAATACGAAGGTATAACACATTACGAACGCGACCCTGATCCCCGCGAATGTGAAGAACAACTGCCTCCCCTCTCCGCGAATGCGGAGGGTCTTCGCGAACGCATTGGGCCTCCGCAAACATGGAGAGTCCTGAGTCAGCAACAAAACAACAATGACAGTTGCACTTCACAAGACAAAGATGACATCGAAAGGCCCCTCGTGATTCGTTCAGAATCCCGTGTCAACAAACCATATATGCAAACACATTTTTTTCGACATTTCGGACTCAATGAACCATCAAATCACGCGTACAAGGTCTCCTGATACTCCTTAAGGGTCCTTTTTTAACCAAAATGACTAAAATACCCGGAGGCTCAAGAAAAATATAGAAGACCTTATTCTAGAATAAATTCCATTTCCCGAATCCAACGGAACCATTGGATTTTCGATCCGAGAACTCTAAGACCATATGTTGGTCCAAGTCAACCATTTCACTCAAAATTCCAACTTTAACCCGTCTAAATACTCAAACTCACCATGAATGGTCTATAAAAGTACACGAGAGTGTAACCAGATTAAAATTAATATTCCAGAGCTGATGGAACTGACAAATTTTTTATACGAGGTCCAGAACTCTATATGACCCCTATAGTTTTTCACTTGAACTTAATAGCTTCAAAAACTCAAATTTCTCAAACTTTCATATCAAATCACATCCCACTCCCTAACCAACTATGAAATTATACTTTATTTAATATAACAGGACTAACAAAATATCCAAAGTACTATAAATAAATAAAAAACTTTAGAGTGGTTACAATAGAACACACAACCCAAAAAAAAAAAGAAAAGAATTTCAAAAAGCCATCCACTAACAAAGGAATTCTGCTTCTAGTCTCATTTTATTCTTCTCACAGCCACCACTAGCTGAAGCTCTCAAAATCAAAATCCCAAAATTCTCCACTCCACTGCTTCACTGTTTCACTTTCTCATTATCCTCTAAAAAGCTTCCATTTATTTTTTAATTTCTGTTCCATCTCCAAGGTTAGCTAAAAGCTTTAATCTTGATAATACCACACCAATCCCTTTTAGCAAAATTTTGACTTTGTTTTTTGTAAAAAGTTGAATCTTTATAACTCCCCACCAATCCCATTTAGCTATATTTTGACTTTGTTTATTGTAAAATTTGAATCTTGATGACTCCTCACCGATCCCTTTTAGTTAAATTTGAGTTTGTTTTATATGAAAGTTTGAATCTTGATAACTCACCCACAAACCCCTTTTAGCTAAATTTTGAATTTGTTTTCTATTAAATTTGAATCTTGATACGTCCTCCACAAACCCGTTTTAGCTAAATTTTGAGTTAGTTTTCTAGTGAAGTTTGGATCTTGATAACTCCCCCACAAACCCCTTTTAGCAAAATTTTGAGTTTGTTCTTTTTTAAAGTTTAAATCTTGATAACCCCCCAGAAATCCCTTTTAGCAAATTTTTTGCTTTGTTTTTTGGTGAAATGTTGAATCTTGTTAACTCCCCACTAACCTCTTTTAGCTAAATTTTTCAGCTTTTCTTGAGGCCACTCTGCTTCATGGCCTCTTTGAAATTATTCCCTTATGTAGAGAGTTCATGGAAATCCAAGAAACTTAATTGCACAGTGAAAGCTTTGAACTTTACTGATTCTAAGTGTTCGGTTCTCTTTTTTTTGGGTGGTGGTGTGTTTGTGGTTAGCCCATTTTGTAATTTGAAACACATTAGAGTTTCAAGATTAGAAACTGAGGAATTAGAGACTTCTGAATTGAGTTTAGATGGTAATAGAGTTGATGGTTTTGATGGTGAGTTAGGAAATGAGAGTTTTGTTTCTGAAAGACCAAATCTTGGTCGGAATAAGGGGAACTTTAATGTTTGGAAGAGATTTAGGAGGGTGAAGAAGGTACCAAGAGACTTGAATTATAGGTCTAGTTTTAGATTGAAAGATAGGAAAAATGGAATGGAGGAAAATCCCATGATTGTGTTTGATGTAAATAGTGATGAGAATGTGATAGATAGCAAAAATGGGGTTGATTTTCATGATGAGAATATTGGGTCAGACTCGAGTTTGGATCAGTGCAATGCAATATTGAAAGAACTCGAAAGGGGATGATGAGAAAGCGTTGAGTTTTTTCAGTTGGATGCAGAAAAATGGGCAGTTAAAGCAAAATGTTACTGCCTATAATTTGATACTCCGCTTCTTGGGGAGACGAGGCGATTGGGATGGGCGGAGGCAATGATTAAGGAAATGAGTATGGAGTCGGGTTGTGAGCTTACATATCAATTTTTCAATACCGTTATTTATGCTTTCCATAAGAAAGGGCTTGTGGAGTTGGGTGCTAATTGGTTCCACATGATGTTGGAAAGCGGAGTTCAGCCAAATATAGCGACTTTTGGGATGCTAATGGCTCTCTATCAGAAAGGATGGAATGTTGAGCAAGCAGAATTTGCATTTTTAATGAAGAGGAATCTCCAAATTGTGTGCCAGTCTGCATATTCTTCTATGTTGACGATATATACACGAATGAGGTTGTATGATAAAGCAGAAGAAATCATTCGCTTTTTGCGGGAAGATGAAGTAATTCTGAATCTGGAGAACTGGTTGGTTCTGCTGAATGCTTACTGTCAATAAGGCAAGTTACTCGATGCTGAGCAGGTCTTAGCTTCCATGAAACAAGCCGATTTTTCGCCAAGTATAGTAGCATACAACACATTGATCATCTTTTGAATCAAACAAAGTAAGTAGTAGGGGCGTTCAGCCACTTTTCACTGGATTTGGGAAGGTATCCAACATGTGTGATGCACAACGCGTGTTTGGTGACCTTAAAAGGGCTGGAGTGGAGCCTGATGAAACAACTTACAGGTCTATGATAGAAGGGTGGGGTCGTTCTGACAATTATGAGGAAGCTAGGAGATACTATGTGGAAATGAAAAGACTTGGACACAAACCAAACTCGTCTAATTTGTACACGATGCTAAATTTACAAGTCAAGCGTGGAGACGAAGAGAATGTTATTAGGACTATCGAGGAAATGATGCACACTGGCAGTGAAAAGTCGACCATCCTTGGCATTCTTTTGCAAGCATATGAGAAGCTTGAACTCATTTGCAAAGTTCCTTCAATTTTGAGAGGTTCTTTATATGATCATGTTTTAAGAAACCAGACATCTTGTTCAAGTCTGGTAATGGCTTATGTCAAAAACAGCATGATAGATGATGCCTTAAAAGTTTTACGGGAAAAGCAGTGGAAGGATGCTTTATTTGAGGACAACTTGTACCATTTGTTAATTTGCTCGTGCAAAGATTTCGGACATCCAGAGAGTGCTGCGAAAGTGTTCACTTGTATGCCAAAATCTGATAAGCCTAACTTACATATAATATGCACTATGATAGATATTTACTGTACAAACAACGATTTTGCTGAAGCTGAAAAGCTTTATCTGATGTTGAAGAATTCAAATGTCAAACTGGACATGATAACATTCAGTGTTGTGGTAAGGATGTATGTGAAATCTGGAGCTTTAGAAGAGGCCTGCTCTGTGTTGGATGCAATGGGAAAACAAAAGAGCATAGTTCCAGACACATATTTGCTCCGTGATATGCTCCGGATCTACCAGCGATGCGACGAGAATGACAAATTGGCAGATCTTTACTACAAAATTGTGAAAAGAGGAGTCATCTGGGATCAGGAAATGTACAGCTGTGTCATAAATTGTTGTGCCCGTGCACTGCCAGTTGATGAGCTTTCGAGGCTTTTTGATGAGATGCTTAAACATGGATTTTTACCTAATACAGTGACTTTCAATGTGATGCTTGACGTATATGGAAAATCCAGGCTCTTCAAAAGGGCAAGAGAAGTTTTTTCAATGGCTAAAAAGTGTGGTTTGGCTGACGTTATCTCTTACAACACTCTCGTAGCTGCATATGGGAGAAGCAAAGACTTCAAGAATATGTCATCAACTGTCAAGAAAATGCACTTCAATGGCTTTTCGGTTTCTCTTGAAGCCTACAATTGTATGTTAGATGCCTATGGGAAAGATGGACAAATGGAGAAATTCCTTAATGTCTTGCAAAGACTGAAGGAATCTGGGCACTCTTCTGATCACTACACCTACAACATTATGATAAACATTTATGGTGAGCTAGGTTGGATCGAAGAAGTTTCAGGTGTACTAGCAGAATTAAAAGAATCAGGAATTGGACCTGATTTGTGCAGCTATAACACATTAATAAAGGCGTATGGAATTGCTGGACAGGTTGAAAGTGCAGTGGAGTTGGTTAAGGAAATGCGCAAAAATGGAATTGAACCTGATCGATTAACCTACACTAACCTAATTAATGCATTACGGAAGAATGATAAGTTTCTTGAGGCTGTTAGGTGGTCTTTATGGATGAAGCAGATTGGGTTATGAGGTCCATTTTTGCAAATATTGCTATTATTCGCTGCGGCAATTCATCTGCTCTTTAAAGGTAATGCATGTTATATGCATATGGATCTTCATTAAATTGTTTTATATAGTTTCTTGCTGACAGCTAATGTCCTGCCTGCTGTAGTTTGTTGCACTAGCTGGTATTCTAACCTTGATTAGACTGCAGAACTTTTACCAGGTCATGTGTATGTTAGTATCTAAACTGACTCACAAAAGGGCTGTCCGGTATACGATCCCTCATTCATGCAGGGTTTAGAAAGGGCTGCACCCTAAGGGAGTGTAATGTAGGCAGCCTACCTTAATGCAAACAACTTTACCGTGCTCCAAGGCTCCCCTTATCTGTCTAGTTACTTTCTACTGACTCGCGAGAACTCGTGAAACTGCATTTCTTCCTATGCAAATTGCTTTCTTTGTAACAATGTGATTCATTTTGGCCTTTTCAGGTCAAGGCATGCATCCTTCTTGTATATTTGACACTATAGTTTTCC
>JBDJHY010000102.1:978206-989247 GCA_039654485.1 Withania somnifera | reverse complement strand
GTATATATTTTTAATATCTTTAATATAGTATTCGTAATATATTACTATATTATATATTATACTAAAAATATATATTATACTAAAGGATTTTTTTTTATAATATATACCTCTAGAATATATATATATATATCGTTATACTCTAAATATATATAATATATACTTTAGTATAATATATACCTCTAGTATATTTTGTATATATCGTTAGTATATACTATATATCATTAATATATATTTTTTAGTATTTTTTGTATATAATTAATATATATCTTTAGTATATAATATATATATCTTTTGTATATAGTATATACCTCTAGTATTTTATATATATATATATGTATATGTTTTATATATAATATATATTCTTAAGTATATTTAATATATCTTTTAATTTAAACTATATAACTATATATTTGTCTGAATTAAACGCATTTAAGTTTTTTTTAAAAGGACATTGTTCATAGCGGATCGGAATGGATACTGATCATATGGATCTAAACTGTCCAGATCAAACAAATCAATCCGAATTGGCACGATCCATTTAGAACCGGCCCAAAAATAACTAACTCAAAATCAATTTGGATCAATTTTTTTTAAACCGATTCGACTCGAAACGATCCGTTAACACCCTTACTTGTCACTTATAACCACACATGATTACTCATGGGTGGACTTTAAAAGTTTTAAAAAGTGGTTAATATGGGTCGATTGCAACGGCTTTAATAAATTAATTATAATGTCTGTCTTATTCATTGCCAATCATACTACTTATTCAATGTTTCAAATAATAATCAGATGGATGAGATTAATACTATATGCAGTAGTAGAGTTATTTTCGGCAAATAATGATCAGGTGTATATTTTTTATTGAAATATTATATAAAGTATAAATATAAAATATAAGTTACTATGAGCATATATATATTTAATTTTAAATATTCTTAACATAAATGGAGTTATTTTTTTTACACCTTTCGTCAAATTCCCGACTCCACCGCTCACTAGATGCATATAAACAAATACATTAGATGAAGTTTAATAGATGTATCTGTTCATATTTGATATCAGTTACATAAAATTTATAGTAAATATATATAAATCGACGTATGAAGTTAATACTAGATACATATAAACAGATACACGGAATGAAATTTAATGAATGTATCCGTGCATCTTTAATACCAATATATCTGAAATTTTATACTGATACATATATCTAATAAGATAGACAAAAAAATGAACTTATAAAACTCAATGTATCCGAAATACATTTGTCAGCAACGTATTCAGCATGCATCGCCCAAGTTATGTACCGCAGATTAAAAAAAGTGATAGAAAACGTCATTTTGAAAACTAGTTGAATGGAGAGTAATTGGCTCATATCATAGTGTGTTTTATGTAGTTTACCCATAATTTATTGATAAGATTCTCCGAGCTTCCATTTGGGTTGCATACTTAACACTAAAACGAGCTTAATTTAATCGATTAAAATGGTAAATGCACGGGTTAATTTTTTATAAGCTAATTATACCGCCCCTAGATATACCATAAGAATTTATTTTACTTTAACGAAAATCACTTTTCTCATTTTTATGATATTTATTTTTTTAAAAAAATAATATTTTCGAAAAATGTTGATCAACCAAACATGAAATTTAGGAGGTGCTTCTTGTATTTAAATTTCTCTTTGGGAGTGATTAATAATGACGATTGTATTTACTTAAAGCTGATTAAGGAAACAATCAATGTAGAGAAGTAATCAACAGCATAATTAAATGGAATTAATTTCGTTTTGGTAAAGTTTACTTGGTCCTTGAAGCTGTGCGTGGACATTTACTTGTCTCTCATTTATGTTTATAATATTAAGAAAAAAAGACGTACGTCTCGTTGACTAAACAATAAGGTATATCACGTCACATATCATCGCATATAGTGATTGTGTTGTAAAATCTTATTTATTTTTACTAGATTTAATTGTTATGATTTTATTGCAGGGTATGAGACTTGAGTCGATTAAATAGGAAGCTGATGTGAGGATTATTTAATCTTGGGCTCACCCACCTTAATAGCTAGGCTTTTGGGGTGTGATTCTCTTGAGTTGTATCAACGGTATTTGAGCCACTCATCACCTTCCGTGCCCAGCACCTGACTCGAAAAGGACTATCCGGGAAAGAGCTACCTACTTGTAGTGGAGTGAAAGCTACCCAGAGTAAAGTCGTCGTAGACGACGGATGTAGAGCATGGTGGTTTGTTTATGATCCTATTGTAAGGTATGAGACTTGAGTCCTACATCTGTTAAATACGAAGCTGATATGGGGCTTATATAGCTTTGGACTTTCACAGCTTAATAGCTAGCTTTTGAAAGTGTGGTTATCCCTAGGTTGTATCATTAATTACAGCCTAACAACAATATAACAAGACAAGTCTCGTGTAATCGCACAAGTGAGATCTAATGAGGATAGGATGTATGTAAGGTATGAGACTTGAGTCCTATATCCGTTAAATAGGAAGCTAATGTGGGGCAAATAGGAATCTAATGTGGGGCTTATACAACTTTGGGCTTTCACACCTTAATAGCTAGCTTTTGAAGGTGTGAGTCTCCCTGGGTTGTATCATTGATTACAGCCTAACAATAATATAACAAGACAAGTCTCGTGTAATCCCACAAGTGAGATCTAATGAGGATAGGATGTATGTAAGGTATGAGACTTGAGTCCTACATCCGTTCAATATGAAGCTGATGTGGGGCTTATATAGCTTTGGGCTTTCACACCTTAATAGCTAGCTTTTGAAGGTGTGGTTCTCCCTAGGTTGTAACATTAATTACAGACTAACAACAATCTAACAAGACAAGTCTCGCGTAATCCCGTGAGTGATATCTAATGAGGATAGGATGTATGCATGACTTACCACTACCTTCGCGGCTTAAAAGAGTATTCGATTTATTGTTGCAACATGGTATAAATGATGTGAATACTAACCTGAGTTATACATATCTTCAATAGCACATACTAATCATAACAGGTAATATATTAAAACAAGCAGTTGAAAAGGAGCTTTTGTTTAGCTCTTAGGATGCTGCAGATTGCATGCTAATGTCAACTACAGCAAAATCCTTTTCAATCTACTGGAATTTCAACTTCCATCTTCAGACCAGAGCTGCCAAGAATCTGCAAAGATTGTAACCTCGCCACCATCATTCAACCAAAGCAAAGAATTTTAGACATTAATACGTTTACTTTTCTCACCCATTGATTCGATGATAAGAATCAAAGTCATGTTACAACAGTGATTCCAACGAGTAATGATCATGTAATGATGCAAGCGACACACACGGGACTTAAAACAAATGAACATGACAAACTACGGAACTGCTGATGAAGTTTGTCAGAATGTTCAAGCACATGGCAAATTGTTGTGACATCGATTACTTGTCAAAAGCTCAAACAGAAACTAGCCTCGCTGCTTTCTTTATTGCCTCTGTGGTCGTACACTTCTAAACTTCTTTATATTGAGGTATGAGGAACCATATTATTCTGCATTCCTTAAACCTATGTAGCAAGTCATGTAGGTGGTATGTTAAAATTAGGACCATACATTGGGATTTGGGATTCTTTTCCCCTCATTGCTAGCCAGTCGGGATGCTACCTCTCTTCTCCTTTGACAGTCGACCATCTGATGAACATCACTTGAGCCTTCATTCATGATACTCTGCTAGGATCTGTAGCGCTTAAGTAGGGCCCTAGGCACTGATATGAGGTATAAGTCCTAGTGGATCAGTGTGAACCTTCTTGCTATATACTGAACCAATGTCTGAATTCTCCCTGGTCCTTTAACCAACGAAAACTCCAAATCTTGGAAGCTTTAAAGCAAAGATTTACTTTTTCAGTCTCCAAACAAGTTTGCTTTGACAGCAAGGGGAACTTATCAGAATTTTCAACTTGCTGCCTATAGGCCCTTCTGTAGTGAACTAGTGCCTATCCTCACGCTACCCACTTCTCACCCTAAGGAACAGGTAGGAAAAGAAAAATTTAAGCGCCAACCCTCTAATCAAGAAACTACACCCTCGATTTTCTCTATGGTGTCAATGGACAACAGATGGAATACAGAAATTATGTCATGTCATGATCACTTACTACAAAGACAAAAGTCACAACCCACAGTTTTAAGTCATCCAAAATTCCTTTAACAACTAAACCAACGGAGTATATGAACAATTTTTAACGTTAAATTTTTTCTGAAATAATGACCCATGAATTTGGCATGGATTTTCTTTTCTAGGTGATTGTGAAGATACGGTAGTTTGATCTAGGAGTACTTCGAGATTGCCAACAGTTATTGCCAGAAGATGGGAAGAAAAGCAATAAGGATGTCTATAGAAGTTAAGCAGCGTGAGAAACAGGGGTGCTTGCAACTGCGTATGTAACTTTCAGTACATAAAAACCAAACACCACAGACGTTATCAGTTTGCATGAATTTCAGCAGCTCTCGAGTTTATTTTGTGATTTAATGATACTTCTATTTGGTCTCCAATTTCATCAAGTCTGCTTCGTTTTGACAGTAGATATGAAGATGCTTTACTCTTATTCAAACATTCATGATTTTTTTTTAACTCACTGCACGAACCCATAGAAGTTTATTAGTTTTGCTATTCATTAGGTGCCAAGCAGGATGATTACAAAGTTTCTGTTTGAAATTTCTCCATATCCGCTTTCCCGTTATTAGATTCAATAGAGAGTAGAAAAAGAATGCAAGGGTCTATCCTGACTGGCAGCAAGCAGGATGAAATTCTTGCACTGTTACTTGTAACTTTCCCGTTGTCAAAACATATCAAGCTTTCCGGCCATAATGATAAAACAGTTAACGGCAAAGTTTGTCTAAGACATTTGTTTGATCTAACATTGGACCTTGTCTAAACTCACATGGCACCTTTTAGACAAATGTGTTAATGCATACATCATAATTACATCCTCAGAATGAGAGATTTTAACAAGAGGCAAGAGCAATTGGCATTCTACAGAACCGTAAATTAATCTGTCAAAGATCCATCGGAAACTTGCAAGAAGAAACAGACAGCGTGAATATCAAATGTCCAATATTTACCTTCAGAAAGTCAGATTGGACTAGTGCAGAATCTTTGCTGTATCCTGCTTCCTCAAGAACACGTGTCAAAACTTGCTGCATAGATGGAAAGAAAGATGGAGTTAAACACAAGGTCACACTTCTTTTTCAGGTAAATTTATAGAAGGTGGCTTCTTCAGTGATCCACCGTCTATTCTCTTTGACAACTTGTTTACTTCAGAAACACATGAATTGCCCCAAAAAAGATCATACCTATAACCTAATCTAAAACATAACGGATTATCTCCCCAATACACCTTATATTAACTAAAAAGTCTTCACTGAAAACAAAAGAACAAAGCAGGATTTTGGATAGACAAGGCTAATGTTCTTTGATTGGATTTTTTGTATATTGTTTAGATATGCAATAAAACCAAGCTTATTTGCTGCATGGATTAGCATTTATATATACCTAAAGCAACTCACAGAACTGAGATTTCAGTTGTTTTTTTCAATTAAGCCATCCACACAGGTTTATTACCTGTGGTGGTGGATCCCTACCTCGTCTATTCAATGATAACATGTTGACGAACTGCACTACTCTATTCGCTATATTTGAATTTTTCTTTTCAGCTTCTTTTAAAAAATTGACATTTCTTGCCAAATACTTACTATGTTTTTAAGTCTTCAATTAGGAATTTCCTACGGCAAAAATGAGAAGAGCTAATTAGCGTAGCTTTACTATAGTCAACTGGAATCAGAATAAGTTGCTAATTTTTTTGCTAGGTTGAAGGACAATATGTGGACAAAATAAAAAATGAAATAAGAGCTAAGAAATGTATATGGCCCCCACGTTTGTTACTGATAGAAAAGGTCGCCCCCAAGTTTATCGTTAGCATTTTCTACATTCTTTTGTTATATAAAAGTGGTGTTCCGACTAACTTCCACGCACCTCGACGAATCCCTGGTACCAAAATTTGTATCAAATAACTATATCTAACAATTAGACAGATTAGAAGAAACCAATTAACAGTTTTTCCTTTGCTAGGAGTGAACCCAAGTATTCATGGTTCATTCCAGTATTATTGACGGTTGGGTCACACATTCTTGCACCAAGCTTGTCCTTAAGGCAAACATTGAAAGCAAAGGAAACTATAAGAAAGTGGAAGAATGATTTTAACTTGTAAATGTTTTTAAGGGGATTTTCTATGCCACGTTTTCAAAAGAGAGATTATCAAAATCCAAGTAAACGTAGTTATGCATTCTTCCCGGCATGATACTTCTTTATTGTTTCAGATGTGTTAAAAGGTGATATGGACACAATGAGAAGAAAAAGAGAAATCTCTTTATTCTTTTATAGCATTGGCATTGGACATGTTGTTAGGATATACTATTAACCATGCGTGTTGATATAGTATTATTTATTAAACGATTGTTTATTTATTTATTCTATTTAATAAAGTGATATTATATAAATTATTTTATCATATATGTGTCTTCAAGTTATATAGTAGATGATTTAGTGTATAGAGTTTGAGTTGTATCATCGATTCTTATAAGTTAGAGTTGTAATCCACAATAGTAGATGTGAATTTGGAAAAACCATCAGAATGATTGTAGCACGAAATTAAATTTAATTTATCTTGATTATGAGAATGCTATAATTCTTACTTCTCATGCTAGTGTATTTTGTATGTATTGAACAGAACCGAGTAGGGATGTATGTTTTGGACTGACTGACAAAAACATATTCTCTAAACTGTTAAATGTACTTATATTCTTAATCTTGATATAACTATTATGAGATGCATATATTGATTATTGTTTTGATTTATTAAAAGGTAAGATTCTAAGATTCTAAGATGGATCTATATGCCTGGACCAGGTTGAATGATAATAAATATATATTGGTGAAATAATAAGTTAGTTGATGAAATCCATATCTCGGTATAGAGATTGATGATACGCCTGTTATGAGAAGTTTATAAGTTTTTATGTGTAAACTCGACCGGTGAATTTATAAATCCGACATATGAAATAAGTTAAGCAGGGCTCTAAAGGAAATTAATTATTAAATTAAATTCATCAGTAATATAATTTATTAATTAGTATTTGTAATTCTAACATGGAGAATTACACAAGTGTTTAATGAAGAATTTCGAAATATAAAAAGAGGAGTGCAATTACGAAATTCTAGTGCAATAATTTGTAATTTATTATGGTAAGAATAATTCAAATTAATTTTATTTTAAATTATTTTCATAATAGGAAGCCTCAGCAAATTAATTTTGTGGTCCGTGCAGTTGCCAAATTAACTTAGAACTCAGAATCCTAATTTATATGGGAATAGGGGTATTGGCTGATTTTCCTCTCCTTCTTAGAAGGAAAATTACTTTTTATTTTCCTATTTGGATTGGGAGAAGCCTCTCTATAAATCTATAAATAGGAACCTCCTAACGTAGAATCATAACTAAATATTCTACACAATACTTCCTCACCCAAGTATTGAGAAAGTAATTTTTTATTTAATTTTCAACACACTTTGTATTAAATACATGTTGACATTTGTCGTCTATTATTCATGTAAGCAGCATGATCATGGGAATGCTTCCGCTGTGTGATCATTTTCTAACACATGCTCTAATCTGCAGTTGCTGGTAACTCAACGTTATTTATCAAGAGTATCTTCTACCAAATTTTCACCAGAACTATACGGGATATAACATGTTTGCCCTTTCCTGTAAGAAAGTTTGGATTTTTCATATTTTTTACAGATTCCGATAGCTGAATTTGATAATAAGTGATTCTCAAAAAATTATATATATAAGGGCAAACGTCTTCCACTTTTGTAACGGCGAGGACATTAATGATCGCAATTATTAATGGAGGGAAAAAGTGCCCCTAGGCATCTAGTACCGGGGCAATTTTGGCCCTTTTACGTTGAATCAGTATTGCTGAATATATGAGTTAATTTGAAGGCCCGCCGAAGCTTAACTCATTACTATATTGCATTGTTACATGCAATGTTAGCATAGGATTACTCCTACATACTTCTATGGAGGGATTTCTAGACTACTTTTCTTCTCTTACTCTATTGATTTACATACAGAACAACTAAAGTTCATTTCTATCTGTGATTCTTGGAGTCGTTAACACCTTAAAACAGCAAGAAACCCGTATGTCTCCAATGTCTCTGCCAGTGTCAAGTCCTATACATCTCCATTTTACTAGGGCAACTATAGGCTAGTTGAAAACTCCCTACATCAGAAGGTTACAAGTCAAGAACAATTCAGAGATTGAATGCCTTGACATCATTTTTCTGAGTAGAATTTCCAAAACGAAGCAATTAAAAGCAAGATAAAAGAAATTCTATCTATTTCCAACATCCCTTTTCAATTCTCAGTTAAACATCAGAATGGAAAATTTAACAAAACAGACCATGAAGAACAAAAGAATCAGTACTATAAAACGCAAACACTACCTCTCTTTGAACCTCGGATATAAATTGTCCAGTCAAATCTTGCAAGACCTCAAGCATATCATTGAACGTCACCTTTCCATTCCCATTAGAATCATAAACCCTAAAAATAACTGGAAGAATAAGAAAGAAAGGAAGCATATGAGCAACAATAAACAGAAGAAAGTAAAGTTGAGCCCAAAACGAGATTGGATTGCACATTTCAAAGAGACAATCAACGACATAAAATGATAAATGCCCTTACATTCAACCTTTTGTTGCAAGCTGGCATGAGCACTAAACGCCGATAAGAAAGCCACAAATTCTTTGAAATTTAACCCATCTATCATCCTTAATAGCCTCTGGATTAAGAAAAAAAGATGAACAAAATTACCCCTTGCCGGAACAAGATTTTATTGTGGCAGATTTTGCCAGAGTGCATTTGTGATATGTCAGTATGGCCGTTGACCAAAGAATCAAAGAAGTGAAATACTAAAAGAGGCGCATCAAAAAGTCATTGGCATTTGCACCAAATTAACAGTCAAGAGAAGAGAAGAGAGAAAGCGAGCCAGAAACTTCTAACTTCATTTCTCAATGTTATTAAAAAAGTTAAAATTCTTATCAATGCTCAATGAAAACAGAAAAGGAGGAGAAATTAGGATCGATTAGCCTGCTAGCATAACCTCTCTGTTGATGAATCAGTGTACCTTTTTTAATCTCTATTTCGTTAACCCTTCCAAGACTTCTCTGTTCCCAATATACTTCTATCTCTCCAGCATGAAACCAATGTTTTTCTTAGAATTATCATTTTTACCACGCATATCTAGTTTCGGTCTTGGCCAAACGTGAACCAAGCACATTGTTATCACTCACAAATTGGATCATCTTTCGGTTCTACTTACTTCAAACACTTCGAACTTATAACAGAGCTCACGATTTTCCATTACCCAAATTTTCATATCTGAAAGATTGAAACTTTGTTTGGTTCACCGGAGGGTATGCATCTTTCAGATGCAAAAAGCAACCCCACAAGCACCAAATAGCATAATAATACCATAGAAACTATTCCCTCATTATTATGTCCTTGATGGGACAACCAGTGGCGGAGCCACATTTGTCCTACAGGAGTCAATCAACACCAACTTATTTTGTAACAGTATATATATATATATATATGTTGCATCCCCTCAGCTTCTTCATTTATTTACTTCTTGGGATATTAGCATTTTTAGTCCCTCCCTAGACTCCATTTGTGAGATTACACTGGGTATGTTGTTGTAGTCCCTAATATATCCATAAATTCTAATTTTGCAACTTGAGATTTCTAGTTGAGCACATTTCTGTTATAGAAAAGCACAAGTCTTTAGCATGAGATTGGTACTTTAAACAATCAAACCTGAGAGAGGGGATTGACAGCAAATTCAGGCACTGAAAGAAACTCTTCTCCAGAGATAAATCCACACCCATTTCTGTCCAGTTGACAGAACCTCTGGTACAACGAAAGAATCTCCTGCTGGGAAACTAAAAAACCCAAAACAAAAAAGTTGCAAACTTTAGTAAAAAGAGTACATTTCTAAACACTGATATAAATTACCCCAAACATAACCCCAAAACAAAAAGTTACAAACTTTATTTTAAAAAATAACCTTTTAAACATTAATTTCAAAACTCCACATAAACCCAAAATGAAAAAGTTACAAACTTTAGTGAAAAATACCCTTTTGATATAAGAAAAACCACACAACCCCAAAACAAAAGGTTACAGACTTTAGGAAAACTTAAAAAAAAAAAAAAACCTTTTTAAAGCTTATATAAAAGCTCCACATAAAATCCCACAACAAAAAGTTACAAACTTGAGTAAAAATTACCTTTTTAAAGATTGATATAAAAAAAAACTTTACTGTAAAATACCCTTTTAAACATTGATATACCCCACCCACCCACCCCACACACAAAATCCCAATACAAAAAGTTACAAACTTGAGTAAAAATTAAAAGATTGATATATAAACCCCATATAACCCCAAAACAAAACAAACTCTAGTGTAAATTACCCTTTTAAACATTGATGTAAAACCTCACATAATTCCCAAAACAAAAAAGTTACAAACTTCAGTATGTGTGAATTTGTGTGTGTGTGAAATTGTACAGAACGCTGCAAACTTTAGTATATATGAATGTGTGTGTGTGTGAAATTGCACAGATAGAAATTTACATACATGTGTGATTGCAGTGTTCTTGAACTTCTTCAATGTCATATTGAGTCAGCAAGGAAGAAGCATTGCCCATTGTTAATGCAAGAAAAAAGTGAAACCAGTAGTGAACAAGAAACTAATGAAATGGAGTTGTTGAATATTGGGAAGTTGGTGAGCTGAAAACTGTAACAATTCAATGTCTCCTTGTGAATAATGAGCATTTTGCATTGGTTTCTACAATTTTTTTTCTAACTAATTCTGTCACAGGTGCATTCATTTGGGGAAAAGGACAAATATACCTGTTAATTTGTGATTTAGAGCGGATAAATTA
>JBDJHY010000102.1:899582-914888 GCA_039654485.1 Withania somnifera | reverse complement strand
AAGTAACTCTTCAACCTTTTCCCATTAACCATGACTTTCAAGCTACCAGTTCCACCTAGCTCAATGGCCCCTCTAGGTTACACCTGCAAGACTTTGAAAGGCACCGACCACTTGGACTTTAGTTTTCCATAGAAAAGCCTCAATCTAGAATTTAAAAACACACCATTCCCTGGTTTGAAGTCCTTCTTGGTATCTTAGCACCATGCCACATTTTCATTCTCTCTTCATACATGGTTTAACTCTCACAAGCCCGAAGTTGGAAATTATCCATTTCATGAAGTTGAGCAATCCTATTACTTGTGGGATCTCCCGATTCCCCGTTAAGCCTGTTAAATTCCTAATGTTCTCTATCCTCAAGCTTGACTGACAAGTGGTACAAATCTTTAAATATCAACTGATAAGGTGACATGCCTATGGGGGTCTTATATTCAATGCAATATGCTCAAAGGGTGTCATCAAATTTTCTTTCCCATCAACTTTCATACTAATTATCTTTTCGAGAATGCTTTTGATTTCTTGATTTGAGACCTCAACTTTCCGCTTTCTTAGGGGTGGTATGGAGTCCCCACCGTGTGCTTGATGCCATACTTTAAAAGTAAACCTCCAAATATCTTATTGCAAAAATGTAACCCACCATTACTAATGATGGGTCGGGGAGTCCTAAATTATATAAAGATGTTCTTTTTCAAGAAGTAAGTCACACTTCGACCCTCGTTATTACTCATGGCCACAGACTCTACCCTTCTTGCAACATATTCGAAGGCTACAGAGATGTTTTGTTTTCCATATGGGTCCCATAAAAATTAATGCCCCACTCATCAAACAATTCAACTTCAATAATGGGGTTCAATGGCATTTCATGGCGTCGGGTTATTCCCCCTTGCATTTGACATTGATGGCATGATTTCACAATTTAAATGGCATCAAGATGTACTAAGGACAAATAGAATCCATTTTTGAGGAGTTAATGTGCAGTCCAAATTCCCCCATGATTACCCGCAACTGCAGATCCATGGAATTTCTCAAGAATCGGCTTTATCTCTGATTTGGACACACATTTATGAATTACACTGTCAACAAACTCCCTAAACAAATTAGAATCATCCCAATAATATTTCCTAGCATCCCCCATGAACTTTATATTATTTTAGAGTCCATTCCATCGAGTAACTCCCCACACACAACAAAATTGGAAAAGTCAGCTACAGTGCCTTTTGCTAGCAACTACCATCAACTTTCCTTCCATATAGCCCACCAAAATGCAGGATGGTATGATCTCAACCACTTTTTCCGAGTCTTACTGCCCCCTCTTCTAATCCAGCAGCTCATCAGATCAGCAGTATGTTCAGGCATGTCCACTGGATCCCTCTAAGATTGGAGAACATAGCCCATACTTGACCAGTAAATTTGAGTGAAGGAATAAGTGATTATTGGTTTCTCCAGTCTCCACGCATAGAAAGCATCTGTTCACTACTGGCATCCCCTTCTTCTGCAGTACTTCATGGGCAAGACAGGCCCTGTTAGTCACCAACCATATGAAGCATTTCACCTTGGTTGGTACCAAACCTTTCCAGATATTCTTCCAAGCCCTTGCATTGTTCCCCGCCTCTACACTGGTTTCCTTCTTATAGATCTTATTGACTGAAAATACACCATCCGTAGTATGTCTCCATCTCAATGAATGTGGATCAGTTGTAGACTTGTAGTGCCAGTAAAGCCCTCTATCTCCTTCAGGAGTGTAGCCACCTGCCACCCTCCCTACTTCCCAGATGCCTCCTAAAAGATAAATTCCACCCTTGGTTGGACCAACAACCACTGATAGTAACATGAGACCTGTTAGATAGCAATCAGGAAAGGATTCCATCAGAGGGACTTGACCAGTACATACATCCTTCCAGAACATAGTTCTCCTACATTTCCCACCTTGATGCTAATATTCCCCCGCAATTTTGGCTATAGAGATCTGATAGATCTCCAAGCTCCCATTCCATATGTGTTATTAACCTCATTTGAACACCAATGATCAGTTTGGCCAAATTTGTGCACGATAGCATCCCTCGATAATGCTGATTCCTCACCACTAAACCTCCATAAGACACTTCATTTGAAGTCAATTGTCTGTATCTTCAAACTTCTGATGCCAAGTCCACCCTGACTCTTGCTCAACTGTGATATCTCCCTTTTAACTAGATTATAGCCTCCACCCTCTTTGTTACCTTTCCAAAGAAAATCCCTCCTCAATCTACTGAGCTTCTTCACCACACTAGCTGGGATGGGGAATAGGGATAACACATAGGTTGGAAGAGTATCCAAGATAGAGTTGACTCCTCAGTATATGCTTTCCAGGTTCTCCGTTCTCCATCATTAGCTCTTTGCTTCATTTCCTTCCAGGCTTCAATGAACATTCACTGTCCTAAGTTAATTCAGCTATAACGTATTGAATTGAAGGAAAATGGGTCAGAAAAAGAGACCACATCCAAACCTAGAGCATATACCATCAATGATTTCCGAGTAATTATTTCTACCATTTTAGGATGCTCATGCAATTGAGCTTATTTTGGATGTATCCTTGATTATAGTGTATGGACGATGAGGTTGGTTATTTTGTAGCATTAGCATCCAATTGTTTGAAACAAAACATTTAATAGGTACAGTTGACCTATATCGATATTTGTATTTAACTTCTACATTCATTTATTGCAGTTGCAGAAGGAGCAGAAGTTTGTATATACAGTTGATGTGGATGTTCATAAACTACTAAATTTAGAGCCTCGTACTTGGGAATTCATCTCTGAATTGGAACCCAAGGTTGGCCTAATTGAGCATTTGCCTCATGGCAGAACTTCAGGTGACATAATGAGCATCGTACATGCTTGCAGAAAGTTGGGTCAGGATGCCACTACTTCAGAAAGAGGAGATAGAAATCTCTGCAATGGATCACATATGTATCCAAATCATAAAAAACCCAAAGTTGCGGTTGTTGGTAGTGGGCCTGCAGGGTTATTTGCTTCTCTTGTACTTGCTGAATTTGGAGCAGATGTTACACTGATGGAAAGGGGAGAAGCCGTTGAGAAAAGGGGCCGTGACATTGGTGCTCTGGTTGTTCGACGGATATTGCAAGAGGAGAGCAACTTTTGCTTTGGGGAGGTTATATCCCGATTCACTTATTTCCTTCAAAGGTTTTTCCACCTTCTTGAGATTAATTTCTGCAATTTGCCTCTGTTTGTTTTGTGGAACTATCTGCTTGAATCAATTCTTGACGTATATTGTTGCAGCGCAGGGAAGTATCTGTAACATTAGAAATGTATAATGGGAAAATATTTTCAGGCAAGAATACCCAATAACATTGACTATTTTGATGTTAATGATTTCAAAATACCATTCAAGAACTAATCTTTTGTCGGTGGAATGGCAGAACATGGACACTCAATGTGAAAACTGACTCTCACTAGATCTGGACTTGAAAGTTTTTGGCCAAAGTAGAATTCTTTTGGAGTTTCATTGTATTCTTAATAATACTGGGAATTAACTGCCATAGTACTTCCTGTTAGGCCCGATTAAGATTCTATAGGATCTCCATTAATTGTTACAGGGCTATCTTTCACTGCACTTAGATTTGCAACTACTTTAACCTTGGAGTAACAAATGCAGCAAATTGATTGTTAAAGTTATAGGATGAGATGTTGGTCTCATTATTATGCTATTAACCCAGTATGTATCCCATTGATGTGAAAACTAGCAGGACTGCACTCATACAAATGAAAGTGATTCTTCTGTTTATGCTTGAAAAACTCTTGTATACATAGACAATATTTCCTGCTCTGTGTTTCTTTCATATTTCATCTTCTCCTTGCTCTTAAGATGTAAATGATGTACAGGCAATATATTAAAATTTTGAATAATATTTTTATTTTGAAATATTTGGATGCCAAATCTTAAAAGGGATTCAAATCAAATTTGTAATTCAGTTCTTGCACTGCAAGATTTGTAAAGAGATGTTTTAATGCTTGAATTAGGTTTCTTGCTTTCAGTGATTTAGATCTGTATACAGTTCCATCATCTTACTGGTCATCCTCTGCTGGTTTGTGAGATCAAATAGACTGTATAATGTTACTGTCATTCGATATCTTTAGCTACTTATTTATGAAGGACTTATCTGTGACAGGGTGGTGCAGGTACTTGGAGCGATGGGAAGCTAGTTACTAGAATTGGCAGAAACAGCAGTAGTGTTTTAGCAGTAAGTTGCTTAATCCTGAAAAATTGTACTTCTGATTTCTTACCTATGCATTCTTTCTTTCATTGTCAGTTATCCTTGTCAGTCACCCTTGATCTTGATTTCCAGGTTTTGGAAACATTGGTCCACTTTGGAGCTCCTCTAAAAATTTTGGTTGATGGAAAACCTCATCTAGGAACTGATAAATTGGTTCCACTTCTTCAAAAATTCCGGCAATACCTTGAAGAGTTGGGTGTAAGTAACTTATAACTTATGTATCTTAGGAAAAAAATATGAGAGTTTTAGAGATGTGAGAATTTCTGTTTTATTGCTGATATGGTCAGGTCGCCATCAAGTTTCGAACAAGGGTAGATGATTTAATTGTCAAGGATGAACATGTGGTGGGAGTCAAAGTATCTGATTCAAGAGATAACAGTTCACACTCCATGAGCCAGCAGTTGGGGTATGATGCCGTGGTTCTCGCAGTTGGGCATTCTGCACGTGATACATATCAGATGCTTCTTTCTCATGGGGTCAGCCTGGTTGAAAAGGATTTTGCCGTGAGCTCCTGTCCATGTTAAATATTTATGTTAGTTTATACTCCCCCAATCCCAATTTAAGCATCTTAGTTTGACTGGACATGTGAATAAATAAAGGGAGACTTGTGAATCTTGTGGTCTTAAATTAAGGGAGACTTGTGAATCTTGTGGTCTTAAATTAAAATGTGTATATTTCTTTAAATCTTGTTATCTTAAACTTGTCATGTAGGATGTTGGAATTGGAAAACTTACTAAATATAGAAAGAGACACGCTTTCTGGAACAAACCAAAAAGGAAACTAAGACAGTTAATTTGGGACAGACGGAGTATCTTTTTCTTTCCATTTATAATTTTTGCATTTTATCCAAGTATTCTCATGCTTATAGCTTTATGACTTGAATTGCTGGTTTATATTTTTCAATGACAAGGCATTAGACGTCTTTCCAGGCAAAGATAAACAGTATTGAGGAGAAGTGTTTACCAACTGGTGCTCTGGTGGTCTTACGCTTACCATAACAGGAAAACTTATTCATTACATTTGTGGTGCGAAGTAGCAATATTATTTAGATGTGGGAATTAAATGTTAATTATCTCGAGAAGAGTCAACATCTGCTTTCATGTAACATGCTATGATCTAACACCCTTACAAGGTAATGATGAGTTTCACATGTGGTCCTTCAAGAATGAATAAATGGGTAACGTGTCAAACAAATATTTGATCATGCCAGGACCTCATACAAAAATCTGGCTGTGCACAATGGGACTTCCATGGGAAGTAAGATTTTAGGTGTCTGAGTTCGTTAGTTCAATTGGATTAACTTCACTAGTGGAGTTTAATCTAAAATGTGGTTAGCAGAAGTAAGGAGATGTCTGAAATATATTCATCTTTCTACTGTTATCTAAGCCCCACTACTGTCAACAATTTTTTTCTCTTCTCCTTTTTTCTTTTGAAAAATCAACTAAAAAGGACTACCCAGTGCACTTTGCTCCCACTATGTGTTGGGTCCAGGGAAGAGTCATGACTCCACAAAGGTTTATTATACGTTGTCTTACCTTGCATTTCTGCAAGAGGTTGTTTTCACGGCTTGAAACCGAGAGATCACATGGAAGCAACTTTACCAATTACACCGAGACTCTCCTTCATTTTGAGAAATCAACTAAGAATCAAACTTATGTGAAGGCTTGGTAGCACATGCTGGGGTTGCAATCCTGTAATGAGTGTGAGCTTGTCCGATATTTTGTCCTTGATGTCTTTGGTTCATTAGTATTGGCTCTCGTGGTATCGATTTTTACTATAATTTCGTTGGTATTCTGTCATTGGCAAAGATACAATCATTCTCCTAATAACTCGTTTTATTATTTGCAGGTTGGCCTACGGGTCGAGCATCCTCAGGAATTAATAAACAGCATACAGGTTTGTTGCTGAACACATCAAGCATTATTTATTTGTGATACAGATGTTTGATTAGCTTTTTCCTGTTGTGTCATGACAAGGAGTAATGTAACTGTTGATGTTTGATTATTGTCGGTCTCGCTGATAAGTTGAGTATTTTAGTTGAAACTGTGCCCAACTATCATATTGATTACGATCAACATAGCTTTAGAGGCTCTTACTAGATAGGAAGGCAGAATATTATAGTATCAATTGCTGTTCTTGTGGTACATTTCTATATGATGTCTAACTATTTCCCTCTAGCACTTCAGAGTTGTCTTCGGCTTCCTAAGCTATTTAATTGTCTGTGAGCAAGTACATTTGTTGTATTTTCCTCTCTAAGTTCAATTATATCGTGGCATCTAACATGTAAAAAATTCATGTGTTTGGTCCAATAATATTCAGTATTCTGGATTGGCCAATGAAGTTCAAAGTGGACGTGGGAAAGTGCCTGTTGCTGATTACAAGGTTGTTGAATATGTGAATACAGATGATTTTGCTTTGCCTTCAAATTCTGCACCAAGAAATCGCAGTTGTTACTCCTTTTGCATGTGTCCAGGTGGACAGGTACAACAACTGCTCTTGTTCATTTTGCTGATGAGATACTACGATTTGTCTGACGTTTGCTTATGTTATTCCAACTTCTTAATTCTATTATTCCCTCTGGTGCAACATAAATCCAATCTGCTTTGTTTATTAGTTCCCATGTTTTCTTCACTGCCATATGTCCTTTTCCGTGACTGACAACTTTGACTTGCTGCACTTGAACCGAGGGTCTATTGGAAACGGCATCTCTACCTCCATGAGGTAGGATAAGGTCTAGGTACATTATACCCTCCTTAGACCCAACTTGTGGGATTACATTGGGTATGCTGTTGTGCAACATAATTCAATGGTTTGAGCCTCTTCGTTCATGATAGACATTGTAGACGAGGGATGATAACAACTAGAAACGTTTATATGCCTATGTTAAGTTGGTGGATATCCGAAAGACATGTAATTTTTCTATTGAGTTCAGTGTAGATTTCGATACAGTTTACTTGACAAGATTTTGGCAGGTAGTTTTAACCAGTACAGATCCATCGGAGCTCTGTATAAATGGCATGTCCTTTTCCCGGCGGTCATCTAAATGGGCTAATGCAGCACTTGTTGTTACAATCTCGTCAAAGGATTTTGCTGCTTTAGACTTGCACGGACCTCTCGCTGGTGTTGAATTTCAGGTACTTCTGTCTTTACTGGTCGCTTAGAAATAAACATGTTATGCATGACCTCTTTTTTGGAGTTCCAAAGGTTCACATTGAACTTCTTGAGAATTAATGACAATTAAGCAGATAATTACCATCTCTGTTTCAAAAGAGATGCTATTGAGCTGATTGATTAATTACTTCGTGTACTTTGATTTGCTTGGCATGCATTTATTAGGATGGGAACCAAAGATATTTGTATCACATGCAAAAGTGAGTTCTAAAGCAGGTTTGAGTAAATTCTAACATCGAAAAAGAAATGAAATCAATTTAGTTTGGAAAATTAGACTATTTATCTTGATATGACAAGATAGAAACCATAATATTATATGAAAAAATAAGCATAAACTGTAGAGTTTTTGTCTTCAAACTTAGTTCAGTCAGTTGTTTCTTGCACGGCATATTTATCATTTGTTAATATTTTACTTGCAAGTATTTTCATCTCGGCTGTATGATTTCAGAGGATGTTTGAGCGAAGGGCAGCTGCATTGGGCGGAGGCAATTTCGTGGTACCTGTTCAAACGGTGACCGATTTTCTCGGCCACAAATTATCAGGTAGACTTCTTTGTTGGGGTTAATGGCATTATTGGGGGTTAAATATTTGGAGTAGATACACATAGCTTCTATTTCTACTGATCACTCATTTAATAGTTATAGTCAAACCTCTCTATAAAGGTCAGGTTTTCTTTGAAATCGACTTTCATCCTAAGTTATATTATATGTATTCTATAACAGCATCCCGCTAAAACAGTTAAATATATCCAGACAAACGACGTCATTGTAGAGAGGTTTGACTATACTAGACTCACTTAAGTAGTCCATTTGGATGCTCTTTGGTAACATTACCAAACCACCTAACACATTTTTTTACGACAAGTCTTTGAATTGGAAGAGCAGGAAGCGAACTAGAAATACTTCTCTGGCTTAAAATTTGTTTTACAGGGATGCCAGTTCCATCATCCAGTTATAGATTAGGAGTAAAGGCAGCAAATCTCCATGAATTATTCCCTAGTCACATAACCAGCTCTTTACAACAGTCACTTCTAAAGTTTGACAAAGAGGTATTTTCCTGTCTTTGGGCATATGATATATCATACTGCTAAATGTCTGTCTCGGAAATTTAACACCATTTCTGATGAATTTGGAACAACAGTTACCAGGATTTATTTCCAGGAATGCTCTTCTTCATGGAGTAGAGGTAATGCACTCCCTTCTTCATGAAACTCAAGTTATTTAATTATACATACTTGCTCTCTGAGTTCGAAATGATGTGCGTCTAACTTCATTAAGCATGGAATCTATTCTTACATCTGGATTTTCGGAGAGTTCATTGCTTAAACGGTCACTAAACTCTTTGGAAATAGGTGGACAAAGTCAATTTTTAAGTCAATTTTTCTTCTTTAAAACAAAGAAATGTAGCTATATAAATTTCAGCTACCAAAAACCAATTACAGGAACCAAGTCTGTAATGTTGGACCTTTTTGGCGTTTAAGGGCTTTTACGGGTGGAGAACTAGGTCTGGTAGGAGTTTTTTTTAAAGAAAAAATGAGTTGCATTTACTATTTCTTTCTTTGTTGCTTAAGAATCGCGTGCACTTCATTAAAAAGTGACCAGATATATCACTTTCCGGCTCGAGACTGACCTTAGGCGACTTTTCCGATACAAAAGGAAGAAATATGATTTCTAGAGTGAAATAACAAAAGATAAATAACTTTTATGATACAAAAAACAACTTTGTTCACCTATTTTCAGTAGTTTAATGACTATTTAAGCGATGGAACTCGATTTATAAACAAGACATTTGAGTTAATAACTTGCACATTTCTTGCTTCTTGAACCAAAGTTGTAACTTTTAGTTTCTTCCTCATTGCAGACAAGAACTAGTTCTCCTGTCCAGATCTCGCGAAGGGCCGACACTTACGAGTGCACGTCCTTAAGAGGGCTTTACCCTATTGGAGAAGGAGCGGGTTATGCTGGTGGTATAGTAAGTGCAGCTGTTGATGGCATGTATAGCGGCTTTGCGTTGGCGAAAAGCTTAGGTCTTTTTCATGGCAGCATTGAGTTGGTTTTAGGGAAGGCTCAGAGTGCTGGAGTTGCTAAATATTAACACCATTATATCTAGTTTTGTTTTCACTAGTCTGTAAACCATAGGCTGCTCATTATTGATCTAGCAACTCTTCATAGATTGTTCGTCGCGATCCAGGATCTAGAGTAGTCACTAGCATGAATCTGATCTATTATTTTTAAAGTTTTCTGGAGCACAATTATTATTTTTTCCCCACTGAATTCTAGTTAGATTACTTATACATATTAAATAAAAAAAAAAAAATTAATGAGTTCCATCGAATCCGTAAATATCACTATGAGCATGCCATGTAAACTCTTTCTTCACATTGTTGATAAAAAATGATACCATCTATTTCGTAAATTTGTGGGAAAAAGTAGATGCCTAAAACCAAGGATCAGGCAAGGTAGAAAATTGTTTAGTTCAGATTGTTATGGTAAAAAAAAAGAAGGCATAATTTTTTATTAATCAGACCTTAATCGAATTATATGTATTGATCGTATATTTGCTTTTATTCTCTATAAGAATTTTTGATTTATTGCCAAAAAGGAGAAGAAACACTTAACTCAAGAACTTGAGAATGGATTAATGTCTTGTTCACGTATATCAATTGAAATCTCTGTAAAAGGTATCTTTTATCAAAATAGTATTCTTGTTAATTTCTATGATCATTCAACAATATCTATATAAATATTTTAGACTTAAGACCCAACATCTACAACAATAATTTATTTGTTATTTGTGACATGTAAAAAAAAATTATTTTTTTTTACTATCTTTTTACCCTTAATATTAATTACTTTTTAGTTAAGTATACGTACTTCTCACTTGAGTTAATTAATAATAAATATATTTAAAAATAAAAAATACAATCAACATTTTTAAGAATCTTCGTTCTTTCATCAAACTGGTTGCAATTGTAAGAAATTGACTACAATAGAATATTTTTCTTTGTATTTAAAAGTTTTTCACTCCAGCCAATTTCCCCCCAAAAAATCTCCATTTCTCCGTTATCTCAACTTAAAATAAAACACGTTATGGAAGCCAATTATTCCTCACACCACTAGTTTTAAAAATTACGTTTTATATCACTTTTTTTTATGAGCAATACATATAGAGGGTCTCGATACATACAGTGAGTTACGATACATAACATGAGTGTCATACATAACAAACCCTCTGGATACATAGAGAGGGCCGCAATCGTGATAGATAACTCAGGTAATACTCTAAATACAGATTGGTACATGTTTAATTGACCAAATACATGGTTAAACACACAAGACACGTGATGTATCATTAGTTATGTATTGCGATCCTCCGTATATATCGGACTTAAAAAGTGATATATTTTATAATTTTTTTAGAATAGTGAACAAAATATAAATATAATAAAATTTTGGTTAATTATCTTAAAATAAACTCTAGTCCAATTCGCTCAAACGATCAACCTCGGGTCGGTAGCTGGGCTTCGGGCCATTACTACCACGGCTACTATCAAACCGAGCCCAAAGAAGGAATAGAACAGACTAAAGCAAGGAGTTCATTAGCCATACATAGTTGGTGGCAGGTTTTGTTGGAAAAAATAATGTTTTTCAGCGGGAGTCTCATCTGGGTGCTAGTTCAATCGCTTTCGAGAACTAAGATTTACAATTTATTTTCCGTTCGGCGAATCTTCTAGAGGGTCATTCCCGTAAAAATTGTAAAACACAAAAACTCCTTACCGTTCCGTAGGGAGCGGGATGAGTGATACATCTTCCCCATTGATCAACCAGTAGCTCAAAGTACCAAAATCTCCTCACTGTTTGAGAATTTTTACGTAAGATATCATATTGTATCATGAATAAAATGTTTGGATAGATAGAATAGTTCCGCAAGCTATTTTTTTTTAATGACTATAGTGTTGGAGTAAGTTTTAGCACACCTCGATTAAATCTATCTGCTGCCTCCGACCTCTATCCATCAAGATTAAAATAGTTCACAAGAATTACCTAATATTTTTTTATCTCTACTGAAATCTTAAAATATATTAATCAGTACATAATTTGTATAAAGTCATAAATATATTTTGAAGTGATAGATACACTTATAAATATTTTTTTATTGATACATTAACGAGTACTTTGTGAACTTAATTAAAAATATGTAATTTAAAAAAATTAATATAATATTAACTAATTATGATTTGTAGGGTTGAATTTTGAATAATTTTTCCATTATAAAAAAGGTAGGATCTTTAGGTAGGATCCATTATTTGCCATTATATTTACCACTCCCTATTTGATTTACTTCAGGCGCACTACATTCCTGAGATTTCATGTTTGTATCTGCAATCTTTATGTGCAGTGACGGATTTAGGATTTTCGTTCAGGTATAAACAATAACGAATTTAGAAATTCCTGGACGAACTCCAATCTTAACATATGTTAGGTGGTTATATAAATATTTTATATATATACTGTAATTTTGTGTATTTTTTTTTGTCCAGAGGTTTCCTCTAGTTCCGCCCCTGTGACTGTGTGAATGATGATTCGGTGTGTCTATGTGTAAGATGAAGATGCTGACATTCGGGATGATGTAATATTTCAACACTTTTTTGTTAATTTTGAATGCATAGTTGGCTATCTAGAGATAGTCCTTATTCTGGACAGGTGTAAATTACATTAGTCATGCTTTTGTCGTAGTCTATGTTGCTCGCACTCTTAAAAAATGTTAGTGGCTGCATGCCGAATTCTCCAAAATAAGTGTATTTATAGAGAATCCGACATGAATGTGCGATTGAAAGTGAAGAGTTTGCACAACTTAGGTCGTAGGTTAGCTAGTTTCTCTTACTCCACTAGAAATTGAAGTCCTCTAAGGTTTATCTGTTCTTTATGATAAGCTTGTAAAAGTAACTCATCTAGGTAAAAATATACACTGTTTGGCTTTCTAGACTCAGCTTCATGTTTTACGTTGCATTATTATTTTGTAGATGACTACTATTAATATCATTTTGCTGCAGTGGATGGGGATTTTCTGTAAGGATTAGAGGACCCCGTGATTTCTTTTGATCTTTGGGCTAAATTTACCTAAAATATTGGAGAGAGAGGTGATTATGTATGACTTGAAGCTGTTATAGCTTAGTGAGGACATTTTCCTAGATAGGAAGATGTGGAGGACGTGTATCAGTGTTAGTAGGTTTGGGTTAGTTTTAGTTACTAAGTGGATTTGCTTTGTTTGTTAGTTTTTATTACTAAGTGGATTTGATTTGTTTGTCTTTTGTGCTAGGAGTGTCTGGTCTCAGTGTTTTGGTGAGGTTTGTTGTTTCTTGTTGCTCGTGTGTATTACTATTTGGTGATACCCTTGTTTTTACTTCCCAGTGTTCCTTGTCCTTGTATTATGCCTTTTTTATGCCTTTTTTAAGATTGTAAGGGTAATTCGGAAACAACCTCTCTACCTGACTCTTAGGTAGTTGTATGAATTGCGTACACTCAACCCCCAGACCCCGCTTTGTGGGAATATACTAGGTCTGTTGTTGCTCTTGTTTGGTCTAAATTTACCCCTTTAACTGATTTCTCGTGTTATTAAGCTATTCGATTCCTCTCTACCTGGCTCTTAGTTATTGGTATGGACTGCATACACTCAACCCCAGACCCCATTTTGTGGGAATATACTGGGTAAGTTGTTGTTGTTGTTGTTTTTTGGTCTAAATTTACCCCTTTAACCGATTTCTCGTGGAACTTAATGTTAATAAGCCATTCGAGTCTAAAATGTAATGCTTCAGAGATGCTTGGGGTCATGGATTACCTCCTTCATTTTTTCCTTTGGAAACTGATCTCCTTTTGATTTGCCTCTTGAAATGCTTGTCAGGCCTGGAAATTCTCTATGAAGTTTAGGGAAAATAACTATTTTTATGTGTGTTTACATGATCCATTCAATTATTTTTAGCTATGATCAGAATTCAGACATATACCTTTACGTCTGTTTATTTATTAAGTTGTATACATTTGTACATTCGATCATGGTCTGCAGTATATGCCACAATGTGCTGTTTGCTTCCACAACTTTTGCTTTCCTAATGTGTTAGTGATACTTGAATAACCCTGTTCATTCTGTTTCTTTTTCCCTTTCGCTGCATGATTATGTCATCTCAGTATCACTTGGGAAGAGGACACATCGCAGCGTCGATGAAAGCTAAGTTATATAAGCTCTTGGAGCAAAGAGCTTTAAGTTGGTAAATGTGCTTCTTCATTTTATTCATTTTTTTTCTCGGACTCTAATTAGTTGCTCTTTTTATCTTTGACATCTTACTTCTTGTTTTCCTGTGTAGCCGGCATTTTGTGATTCCATATGGAAGGAAAGTGGTTACACAACGATGTTTGTGAAAGATCTGATTCGTCTTGCTCCTTTTATCCTTTAACAGTCGGTTTGCATTGTACACTACATGTGAGAGTCTTTCTCAAAAAAAATTCTAGGGGTTCCTTTCTTTAGTTAATTATCGGAGAAAAAGAGTTCTTCTCTCTAGTTCAGATGCTGCCTGTAGCTTTATTTATTCTCACAAAAAAAAATGCTTTCCATCTTCTAATTGTTGGTTCAATACTGTCGTGTACAGATTCTTTTAGTTTGTTGCTTCAATCATACCTTAATATGCAGAAAACAGACTCAACCCATTATTCAACTTGGTTTATATTGATCTCTTCATTTGAGTTCAGCACGGCAAACTTCACCCAGTGTTCTTGATAATTCTCAGTCAAGTTTATTACATCTAATTGTCAACCCTAGTTTGCTTTTATGTTATTGTTATGGACTTCGATCACCTTTCCTGTCAACTTCTTTCCAGAAGAATCTTTTCTTCATGTTTTGGTTATCTATTCATTGGCTGGTCGACCCACGTAGGGAATCCCTTGTTCTGAGACTTCGTTATAGGTAATATACCTATGCTTTCTGAAGACTGTAGTTGATGATATGTTGTTATTTTCTCAGTGATGCTAGTATTCAGTTCCTTACTGAGTAGTACTTCTTCATCCGATTTCAGATCCATACCTTTGTACGCAGTCCAAGATATTTGACAAATCTCTAGTAATGGTAGTTACCTGTACAAGTTTCAAGTAACCAAAATTAAACAATATCATATCTACATTAATATACTTTAGAAAGGAAAAAAGAAAAGATGTACATTGTAGTGCGGAGGACGGCACCTAGTTTCTAGCCTTTATGCCAGCTGAACATAAATGTCTCTAGTTGTACATGTATTTGGTTTGTTAGCTAGCATTCCTTTGGACATTAGTGGATATCATATTTGTTCCTTTTTGAACTTTAAGCTGCATGCGCTTGTAGATTAACCCCTCTCACGTTGCCTCCCCATTCCAAAACTGAAGCAACAAGTAGTAATTGTGACAAAGAAGAATTTCACAGAGTATTTGTTCTCACCAAGTATGTCTGTGCATACTAGTAGTTACAATCTGTTGTTACAATCTGTTGTTTCGTGTTGTTCAATTATAATATTATTTTGTTGTAGTACTATGCCACTACTATCTGTTATTTCTTGTACTTATATTACTTTTTTTTATGGACTATTTTTATCTTGAGCTGAGGGTCTATCTGCATACACTCTACCTTCTCCATTCTCCACTTTGTGGGACTACATTGGATATGTTGTTGTATTTGTTCCCACCAACTGAACCTGTACTTTTCTGGTGAATCTGCACAAACCAAATTTGTTTATGCTTCTAATTTAGTGGCCATTGTCCTGTGTGAAATCAGTTTTAGTACTGTGTAAACATGAAGATTCCTTCGGTTACAAAAAAATGCTCTTTATCGTTTCATGACAATTC
>JBDJHY010000102.1:855563-871313 GCA_039654485.1 Withania somnifera | reverse complement strand
TATGAAGAAAAAACAGAAGTGTTTCAGAATTTTAAATCATTCTACTAATTATTTAGTTATGCACCGAAATTCAGTTAATCTTGGAAAAAAATTGATTAAAGGCTTATTTGCTTGTTGATTAAAAAGATCAAGTTGATTTATTTATTTATTCATTTGTCTGTTTTCAGTAAGCACCATGTTAATCACAGTGATGAGAAAGCATTTGACCAATTATGATGGTGAGTAGTCTTTTATTTTTATCTAAAACTCTGAATTTGAGTTTTAAATATGAAATGTTTTTATTAGGAAGCGTTTTATGCCCCATATTAAATTTTATATATGATTTAAGATTTAATTTTGTCCCAATACAAATATCAAACATGCTGGATAAATAAATAAGAAAAAACTATCTTTGTTAGTTTACTCGATATCCGAAACTTGCATTGAATTTTGACTAAATTCAAATTCAAGTTAAAATGTTTTACATTGAAGTAAAATGTTTTTTTGATAAAAGTGACTCCGAACCTAAATTTTTTACTGCAACATTTGTATAAGTTACCTTAGTGTAAGTTACGAGTTTGAGTTTAGTTTGAATTGCCTATCATGAAAAGGATTTGAGTGTGGGAAAGAAGGAACAAGACAGAGGGGCTGTGACTATCTAGTGTTATATATACAGCTTGGCAGACCATGGCACTCCCGTGAAAGGGATAAAGGGTTGCAGGGGCAACAAAAGAGGAGAGTTAAAAAGAAGAAAGAAAAAACAGCAAAGTTAGGAATGGCAAGTAAAAAAGTGAAAAAAAATCATGAAACATTGTAGTAGAGGTAAATATCCTAGTCTTTAATAAGACACAGTTCAAGTTCTCTCTCTCTCTCTCTCTTTTTTCCACTCGGTATCCAATATATTTATTGGAGTCCGATTAAATTTAGATTTGCGTTAAAAAGTTTCATATAGCCTATAGGGGTAATTTTAGTTTCCTATCCGATGTTCAATATGCATATTGTTGCCCGATTAAATTCGAACTTGCGTCAGAAAATCCATCATTAGAAATAAAGCTCTTCCCAACAAACCGTACCTACGAGATATCGAACCCGAAATCTCTTGATAAATAAAGTAGTACTTGATGCAAGACATTGTTTTCACGATTTAAAACCGTAACTCCCTAATTACGTGACAACAACTTTATAAGGTATCTTCCACAAAAATAAATAAATAAATAAATATTTTATAAATATATATAATATATTTTAAAAGTAAATAAATGAGGGAAGCTTTTGTTGTCCTATGCATCATTTCTAGTCATAATTCTTATCCTACACCCACCCCTATCTCCCACTATACTTCCCCATTTAGAGCGAAGAGGTTAATTAATAACCTCTTTCTCCTTCAAACATACAATTGTTAGATTTTTTTTTCTCTATCTGCCAATGTACATTCTTTTCTTGATAAAAATTGTGATAAAAATACAATTCTTATCAAATGGTTGCCTGTAATGATGTAATCTTCTTGTTCAGATCTGGTTGCCTGTAAAGATGTAATCTTTTGATCACCCTTTTTCATTTTTCAAATGGTTTGTTTCCTTCTTTTTTATTTTATCTCAAAGTATCTTACTTTATTGCTTTGATTTTCTTGTTATTGCAGATTTACAGCAGAGTAAAGCAGAGAAAAGGATCTTACTTTATACACACATTGGTGTGTAATTTATTTAAAGGTTATTAAAAGTTAGTTCTTTAGAGGTTTTCAAGAATGGTTTAAAAGGAGGAAATGGATATCAATGTGGTTTAATTTGGATAGTTTGAATGGATGTGTGTGAATCAGATATAGTATTAAAGAAGCATTCAACAGTGGAGAAAAGAGCTCCATTGATTCAATCTGATAAAAACAATAATGGAAATAATACCCGTAGGACAAGAACTAGAGAAGTTAGTTCTAGGAATATGTCACCTACTACACCAAGACGTTGTGTTTCTCCAAATGTTACAAGAATTGGAGGAACTACTACTGGATCATCAACAGTTACGTTACCTAAGAGAGCCATATCGGCTGAAAGGAAACGGCCAACGACTCCTTCATTACATACTAGTAGTTCATCACCATCGCCATCACCATCAACACCTGTACATGATACATCAGTGGATGAATTGTTGTCAAGAAAGATGATAGGCAATAATAAGTTGCCTGATTCTTTATGGCCTTCAACAATGAGGAGTTTGAGTGTTTCTTTTCAGTCTGACACGTTCTCGTTACCTGTTAGTAAGAGAGAAAAACCTGCTCCTCATGCTTTATGTGATCGTACTTTGAGGCCATCATCAAATGTAGTGCAGAAACAGGGTGAAATATCTCCTGGTTCTCGAAAGGCTACACCTGAGAGGAGGAGGAGTCCGTTGAAAGGAGAGAACTCTAGACCAGTTGATGGTTTAAATGCTCGATTAGTTGATCAGCATCGATGGCCAATTAGAGTGAATAGGAAGGTGCCTTCTGGTACTATGAACAGAAGTATTGATCTCAGTGATATGAATAGCAAAATCGCGCCAAATACTCGTTCAGTTACACCTTCCTTGAGGAGATTATCATTGGATGGTTACGGTAGGCCATTGCAAAAATCTTCCAGTGACTTGTTGTCACTAGTATCAGCTGATGATAATTCACTTTCAATGCAGAAGTCTAGACCTTCAACTTCATTGGATAGAACAGTATTGGGTAATCCAGTAGCCAGATCTCAGACTGTATCAGCTCCTGGATCACGTCTTCCTTCGCCAAATAAAGCATCTGTTGTATCATCCTCTTCATCTAGAGGAGTCAGTCCATCTCGAATAAAATCAGTTCCAAGTACACCATCTGGAGGGCCAAGTCCTTCGCGGATAAGACCATCTAGTCCATCTAGGCAACAATCCAAAACTGCTACTTCTGTCCTCAGTTTCATTGCAGATATCAAAAAGGGAAAGAAGGCAGCTAACCACATAGAAGATGTTCATCAGCTGAGGCTATTGTATAATAGACATCTCCAATGGAGGTATGCTAATGCCCGGTCAGATGCAGCATTGCACACGCAGAAAGTTAAAACTGAGGTTGGATTATATCCCTTGTGAAGCTTCGGAATGGACCTTTAGATTTATTTTCATTGTATACTTTGTAATCGTAAAAAGAAGTTTCCTTGCACCTCATGGAATTTCTTCTGCTAAATTGGTTTATCTTGATTTATGCATGTAATCTTCATTCTTCATCGAACTGCTGCATAAGAAGAAATTAATTAAGAAGGACTCTTGTATGGACATTGTTTAGACTAGCAATATAGGAGGGGAAATTATTAATGAACTTTTGATCATAAGCAGCAAGTTGAACTTTCTTTTGATAGTAGTGTAGAAGAACTGGCTTTCATTTTCTTCATACTACATATTAGCTTTCGACTCTCCACTGTAAATGTTATTTAACTATGTTTTGTGGGGTTGGGATCATGGAACTGATATCTCTACGGCTTAATGCTCTCCGAGATCTTTGTGATATCTTCCAAATCATATAACCACTTTGATGCTTTTATACTGATTGAACGAATAGTTTAATCACCTCCCTATGCAGAAAACATTGTACAATGTCTGGAGAAATACCTCAGATCTGTGGGCTTCTGTTATTAAAAAGAGAATTGCGCTCCAACAGGTGAAGCTGAGGTTGAAGCTTTTTGCAGTTCTAAATGAACAGGTAATGCATCTTTATAACAGATGAATTGAATTTCATCCCTGATATTTTAATCTTTAAGTCTGTAAGTTCTTCCAGAAAAATCTGTGGATTGTTGGTTTCTAGAACTTCCTAATCATAGGCTCATTCAGTTTAAAATGAAGATTTGAGTTTGGACCATTTCTCGTCTTTCTTGTCTGTTTAAGGGATTTAAGATGGACAACTATTGGCTTGTGGTTGATGTTTGAAGTGACGGAAAGCAGGACTCACTGTAGAATCCCTTGAAAAGATTTCCTGTGTTGGATTATATCGTTGAACACTATCTGAATATATTCTCCTTTTTATGATGGGACTTTTCATAGTTGAACTAGTAAGTATGAGGATGGTGCAGTCACTTGCTAGCCACAAGAATGCACCAACTTTTAAGTGTTACATGATATCTTCCTGTTATCTGTAACCTATAACCCTCAAAATACTTGTTGTTGAAATGAATGTGTAAATTTAAGTATCTTCAATTCATAATAGTGCAAGCTTTAAACCTAGAAGTTTGAGCTTGGTTTTTCCTTCAGAACCAATTTGTAGTCAGGCTCAACTTTTAACTCTTCCAGACTTCTTGTAATCTTTTTTCCTTATGCTGATTTGACTTCTCTGTATCTGAAAATAGTTTGAAAATCAGGGTTCAAAGAGGTTTAGTAGCTTAACTGATCGTTAAAACCCACATTCATTTGTTCAGTAAACAATATGATTTCTATTTAGATCTTTATTGTAGATGTAGCTTTATTGTTTAAACTGATTTTTTTTCCGGAAATGACTGGTTCAGTTCACCTACCTTGACGAGTGGGCTTCAATTGAAGGTGATCATACCAGTTCATTATCCCATGCTATCCAAGACCTACAAGCATGCACTCTCCGTCTTCCAATAACTGGACGAGCAAAGGTGTATGCAACTTGATATTCGGTGCTTTGTGATCATTTTCCTAAGACATGGAGGCTTATTCTAGTTGGCTCTTTTATAGGGTGATATTGAAGGTGTTAAGCAAGCTGTTTGTTCAGCTGTTGATGTAATGCAGTCAATGGGATCCTCCATGCGTTTTATATTGTCTCGGGTGAGTTCTTATATTAATTTAGTCTTTTTTGTGTCTTTTCTTCCCATTAATTTACTTTCCTTCTCAATTCAGTTTTTAAGTAACATAAAATGCAATTGGAGAACCGGACCAAATGGACCTTGTCTTTTACTTTCAGGCTTTGCACAATCCCCAATTGTTTGTTTGATGGATATAGATGAAGAAAGAGCGAGAGCTGGTCTTAGAGAGAAATAGAGAAAAGTCATCAGCATATAATAACAGAGCTGTTAGCTAGGTCCCTGAAGAGTTCTGTTGTCACAGAACTGAGAGTTTCACAACTCAAAGGTTATTTAGTTGGGATAGTAACCTCATATTTCCCCCTTTTGCAGTGTCGATTTTCAAAAATAACATTTATTTGACGGGATGAACGATACAACAAAAACAGCATACCTAGTGTAATCCCACAAGTGGAGGCTAGGGAGGATGGCGTGTACACTGTCTTTCCCCTACCTTGTGAAGGTAGAGAAGCTGTTTTTGATAGACCGTCAGCTCAAGTAAAGCATATAAAAAAAATCATGTAAAGAAAACACAGTCGAAGAAGCCATGTTGAAAACAATGAATGGACGAATACTGTAATGCTCTAAGAATAGTCTTAATATTGTTAAGCTTAGGCTTTTGCATTGCCTTTGCCCTTTACTGCCAGGTGGAAAACTCTTAATTGCCAAAGTCCAACTGAAACTTAAACTGTACTTCTTGTGTAAGATAGCCTCAATTGAAGTTCTAAAAGGAGTTGCTACTACTTTGAGCACAAAGAAATGTCATGCGCCCTGCCAATAATTGTTGAACACAAAGTTGTGATACATTCTTTGGCTATCTGATTAATTTGTCGCATTTGGAACATGAAAATATCTGACTTTTAGCACCGATTTTTGTGGAATATTTACTTGTATATTTGAAATGTATTAAAACATTTGTAGAACCTGGTCCATTGCTTACAATCTGTTTGATTAGAATTGAATGTTAAACAATATAAAGGCTCAACTTGATAGCTTTTTTATTTGCTAGGAACTTGTATATAATTTTTCCCATACTGTCACTTCTGTTTGTGGTTCCCTAATTTTTTGCTCTGCACTTTGCAGGTGGAAGGGATGAACTGCCTGGTCTTGGAACTTGCTAATGTGGCAGCTCAAGAGCGAGCCATGCTGGATGAATGTGAAGCCTTGTTGGCTTCAGCAGCAGCTATGCAGGTGAGACAAAACTTTCCAGGCCCCCAAAGTTATCGCCTTCATTATAGGAAATCCTCAGCTTACTTCTCAGTCTTCAGTCTCCTCCCTGTCTTATAACATTGTCATAGTTCTTTTTATCGACATAGTGATCTTCTAGTTCAGTCATTAGGACAGATTTCCTGTGCTTTAGTTCACATTCATTCCTCAATCCTTGCATATTAGGATGAGAATTTAAGATCAGTATGCATGTGCATTGATCAACATTAGTTTTTGCCCGGCAACAACAGAAAATTGCCAGTATGTTTCCCCCATGGGTTAGCACCACTGGCAAAGGCTCGTGGACATGTTTTAAGGGTCACAAGTTCAAGCCACGCGCCAGGCAATAAGTCCAATAGTTAAGTGGATGAGGGTAGAGGGGCGAGTCCAGATGGATTTCTCAGTCATCAAATCAATTTCAAGCAACTCTAGCTTAAATGGTTTAAGAGGTTATCTCCGTGTTTAATCTACATATGGTACACGTAAAGGAGGGTTCTCATCTCCTTTCTGAGCCTACACTAACTTATATCCCCGTCTTTATTCCAAATATAATACATGACAGGTTGAATAGTATTGTATGTTTGAAGTTCTATGTCCGATAAAACTATTACTTATTGAGATTACTTGACAATAAATTGCAGGTAGAAGAATATAGCATTAGGTCTCATCTTATACAGTTGAAACAAGCTTGGAGAAGTGATGAGCAGCTGATACTTGGAAATTAGATATAGTTTTTACCAAATGGCCTTAGCTAGTGTGTAAAGTAATAGGTTTTTTACTTTTCATTCTTTTCTTTTTCTAATTTATTATGGGAAAAGTTGAATTGTTTCATTCTTTTTCTTTTTGTTATCTACATATCTTGCAAAAAGCCTATCCTAGTGTAACTTTTTGTGTTATCAACAAGAAAAAGAAATGCAAAGGAAGAAAAAAGGCTCAATATTAATTGCAGATGAGATGCAAACTTCCCAAAGTTCTTTCAGAACTCCGAAGTTTCTTCTATTTATTCGCGTAACAACATACTTGGTGGAGTCTTACAAGTGTTGTCCGGGGAGGATTGTGCGTATGCAACCTGAATCGTATCTTATAAAGGTAGGGAGACTTTTTTTGATAGACTTTAGCTTTATTTATTTGTTTAAGTACAAATAAATTTATCAATTATTTTTCTATTGATCACTTAGAATTGTGATTGGAGATATATAGAGTTGACATAGAGACGGAGAGAACAATAAGAATCCATAGAAGAACAATGTACTTACAAGCTAGGCCAGCCCAGCCCTGCCCCCAACAAATGACAAATTTGACTTTGAACGCTCGACTCCGCTATGTCATTTGAGTGTTAAATTTACAAAATGATCATCCAAGATGCTATCAAAATTTATGTATCATGTCAGGTGACTCAGGTTGAGTGTCTATGAGGCACAATTGAAACGAATTGGAGTATTCAGTTGCTAGTTAAGATGTCTACACATAACACTTTTAAAGTTATTATTATATACTTCTCATTTAAGATCAAGTTTAAATATCTATTTATATATCATGCCTAAAGTCAAAATAATCTTAAAACAACCCCCCTTCATATATTATGCCTAAAATCAAAAGTCTTAAAATAACCCCACCCCCACCATCCATCCAAACATGTCTCCTTCGAATATTCAAATCATCTTAATTTTATTTTTTGTATGTTGTCATCTACAAAAGTCAAATATCCCATTTCCAATCTTGTATCTCCTATGTCAGTTTTACTTTCCAATTTTACTTCCTCCACAAAAGTCAAAATCTCATTTCCAATCTTAATATCTCCTAGACACATTCATCCCAACATACTCTTAACCATTAAACCCCGTGACCCCAACCTCCACCCCTACCCCACTCACCTCACACTCCTCCCCTTTACATTCCCGCCAAAATCTCTATTTATTGTCAACACCACTTCCACAATCAAAACTCAGACAAAACCAAAACTCTCAGATGATTTATAGAACCATAGCATCCACAGTTCAAAGAGACAGAACCGTCTTCATCAACCTACTCAACCAAGCCACTACACTCACCCAACTCAATCAACTCCACGCTCATATCATCCACAGCAACCTAAGCAACGACCTCATCACAATCACTAAACTCACACACAAATACTCAATCTTGAACTCCATTTCCAAAGCCAAAACTCTCTTTAACACTTTCAATTCCTCAAACCTTCCTGATCTTTTCTACTATAATGTACTCATTAAAGGGTATTCTATCAACAGTTCGCCGTTTGAATCTTTATCTCTTTATGTTAAGTTACTCAAAGGTACGAATCTCATACCTGATAATTTCACTTTTGCGTTTCTTGTTTCGGGTTTTTCGTCATCTGGGTATGAAAAAATTGGGATTTTGCTTCATGGGCATGCGATAGTTAATGGGTTTGGGTCAGATTTGTTTGTTGGGTCAGCTTTGGTTGATATGTACATGAACCTTTCAAGAATTGGTTATGCGTATAAGGTGTTTGATGAAATTAATGAAAGAGATGGTGTGTTATGGAATACTATGGTTTCTGGGTTGGTAAAGAATTGTTATTTTGAGGAGAGTAGAGGGGTTTTTAGGGGTATGGTTGTTGAGGGGGTGAGGTTTGATTCGACTACGTTGGCTATTGTACTTACTGCTGTTGCTGAGTTGCAGGATTTGAGGAATGGGATGTTGATACATTGTTTGGGTGTTAAAATGGGGTTTGATGAGCATGAGTTTGTTGTTACTGGTTTGATTTCGTTGTATTCGAAATGTGGAGATGTTGACAGTGCTAAATTTTTGTTTGGGTTGATAAAAGAACCTGATTTGATTTCATGTAACGCGATGATTGCTGGTTTTTGTTTTAATAATGAAAATGAAAGTTCTGTGAGGTTGTTTAAAGAATTGCTTGTTAAGGGGGAGAAAGTTAATTGTAGTACTATTGTTGGTTTAATTCCTGTTTCTTGTCCTTTTGGTTATTTGAGTCTTACATGTTGTATCCATGGTTTTTGTGTGAAATCGGGAATGGTATCGAATCCTTCAGTTTCTACTGCTTTGACTACAGTTTATAGTCGAGTGAATGAAATGGAATTGGCATGAAGGCTGTTTGACGAGTCCCCAAAGAAAAGTTTAGCTTCGTGGAATGCCATGATATCAGGTTATGCGCAAAATGGGTTAACGGAAATGGCTATGTCTCTCTTTCGGGAAATGCAGAAGTTAGATATCCATCCAAATCCTGTCACAATCACGAGTATACTTTCTGCATGTGCTCAACTTGGAACATTAAGTATGGGAAAATGGGTCCATGACTTAATAAAGAAGGAGAAATTTGAATCCAACATTTATGTGTTAACTGCTTTAGTTGACATGTATGCCAAGTGTGGGAATATTGAGGAGGCCCGGCAAGTATTTTATAGCATCACGGAGAAAAATGTGGTTACTTGGAATGCTATGATTTCTGCCTATGGTCTGCATGGATGTGGTCGAGAGGCACTGGTGCTGTTTGATCAAATGCTTCATTCTGGAGTTTCCCCAACTGGCGTCACTTTCCTGTGTGTCTTGTATGCTTGCAGTCATGCTGGCTTAGTAGAAGAAGGCCAGAAAATATTCCAGTCTATGATTCATGATCATGGGACTGAACCATTATCTGAACATTATGCCTGCATGGTGGACCTTTTGGGCCGAGCTGGAAAATTGGAAAATGCTTTGGAATTTATTTATGGGATGCCTATTGAACCAGGTCCAGCCGAGTGGGGTGCATTACTCGGTGCATGCAAGGTCCACAAAAATATTGACTTGGCTCGCTTGGCTTCAGATAATTTATTTGCAATGGACATGGGAAGTGCCGGATACTATGTTCTACTTTCAAACATCTATTCAGCAGACCGCAATTATTTTCAAGCTGCTTCAGTTAGGAAAGATCTTAGAAACAAGAATCTAGCAAAGACCCCTGGGTGCACTTTAATTGAGGTTAATGGCTACCAGCATGTCTTTACATCCAGCGACCTGTTACATCCTCAAGCAGCAGCTATTTATACAAAGCTGGAGGAGTTGATGGAGAAGATGAGGGAGGCTGGATTTCACTCGGAAACCAGCACAGCATTGCATGATGTTGAGGAAGAGGAGAAGGAGTTGATGGTCAAAGTTCATAGTGAGAAGTTAGCTATTGCTTTTGGACTTTTAACTTCTGAACCTAAAACTGAAATCAGAATCTTCAAGAACCTAAGGGTTTGTGTGGATTGTCATAATTTCACCAAGTTTGTATCCAAGGTTACAGACAGGGTAATTGTTGTAAGGGATGCCAACAGGTTTCATCATTTCAAAGATGGAGTGTGTTCCTGTGGGGATTATTGGTAACATGACTTTTCCCATCCAAGGATTTTAGTCAGCCTTTCGGATCATTAGATGGAGGTCAACTTAGCCAGTGACCACTTACAGAATGTTTACCATTGTTTGCTTTTTGCTTCATGTAGGCAACATAATTTGTCTCATAAAAAAGCCGAAGCAAAAGGAATTTTTTGCTTGAACAATACTGTTTTGAGTATTACCTAGGACTGCCCCTCAATATCAGTCAGTGTTTAGCCCTGGTGGTAGAATTATCGCTAAAGTAAAATGCTGGACATCAAAATTCCTATCTTATGGTGGTAGACTCCAATTAATCAAAGTGTATTTTTTGAAGTAAGCATATGCTATTAATGATTACCACTGTTTGTAGAAACTTCCTGTGGACTGGTAGTAACGACTAACGAGTACTCAAGGAGAGCACTGGTTGCCTGGGATGCTTTATGTCAACCTAAGTCTACTGGTGGATGAAATCTACTGAATTTTTTCATGTGGAACAAAGCTGCAATTGTAAGCTTCTATGGTCTGTGGCTAAGAAAAAGAGGCACTATGGGTGCAATGGGTCTGTCATTTTTATACAAAAGGAAGAAACCTGCTAATTTTAGCTACGCTAAACAAGCTAGCTGGTTGGCACGAAAAATATTCAATGCTAAAAGATGGCTAAATGATAATGAATATATAGCCAAATTCTTGTACAGATTCACTATTTTGGTTAAAGTATTAAGAGAATTTGTAACTCTCTTCTTCCTTAATATCCAAAGGCTCAATGGAAAAGATTGATCTCGACTAAAGGCCTTTTACCTAGGCATCACTTTCTGCTGTGGCTGGCATTACACAACAGGTTATTAACAGTTGATAATCTCAGTAGATGGGGATATTCAGGTGGCCTCAGAATGCCTCCTTTATCAATCTGCTACCTTGGAATCTCATTCACATTTGTTCTTCAAATGCTCCTTTTCTAGGTACTTGTGGAAGTCTTGATTTACTTGGATGGGCATAAATAGACAGATTACTGATTGGGATCCTGAGGTACATTGGCTATCTTCTCTACGAAGCTCAAGAGGTACAACTATGATCCTGGGATTCATTTTTGCTGATGTGGTACACTATGTTTGGTTGAAAGAAAAAGTTGCAGATTTACCCAGGTGGCCAAGGATGCACTGTTAGAGTCAAAGAGATCATTTTGCAATTACATATTGTGGGGCGGTGACATACCAAATGGAGGAGCATAATAGAGAAACTCAGGAATTTTCCCTGTTAGTCATTCTATAATTCCTGATATAAAATGACTCGGACCCTTCCTAGAAGTTATGAAGTTCATTAAGTAGTCCTAGGCTAGGATAGTAGTCTCTTCCGGTTACAGTTTTTCTTTTTTGGTTATTTTTGTGGGAACTAACTCTAGAGTCCAATGAGTTGGTCCGTATAAATTGCTATACTTAATTAAATAAAATTTTCAGTTTAATACATTGCAGTTCATGGAAAGAGTGTAATCTCTTTGGTCATGAAAACTGGTTGTTTGCAGTGCTTTACAGAATTTGAGGTTCTGGGTAAAATCAATATTATAATATGTTGCGGAGACGCTGATATTACTCTTACATCAAGACAGCACTTTAGGCCTATTCCTGACACTGCAAAATCATAAATATCAGTCTGTTATTTCTTTTTCTGTTCACCCCTTTGTTTAGCATTCAGGTAGTTTCTTGATGAATATGGCCTATATGCAAATGCATAGAGGAGTGGAATATCAACTGAAAGTTACTGTTTTTTTGTTGAAGATAAGTGGCATGTATGTTGAACTAAGTTACTTTGGATCAAACAGGCATACCTAGGTTGAGCTCTTAGACACATTTTTCCTCATATTTCATGTCCTTCTCTCGTTGTTCCAGATTGTCCTAGGCTTTTGGTGCACAGGAAGTTGCTGAGTGTCTATCTGCTTGAATGATAGAATATGCTGCGAGAAGTTGGCATAAGTTTGTCAGAGATAGGATGAGGATATGTGGCACACTCATACTATTCATTCATTGAGACTTCTCTTAGATATTGTACTGCATCTTTTGTTCATTAAGTTCAAAGATTAATTACTTGAAAGTTCTGTCAAAACTCATAGTTGGTCACCAAGTGAAAAAAACTTAGCAGCTTGTCTTCAAACACTTTCATTTAGCTATATGCAAAATCGAGTACAATTTGAACAATCAAAAAATTGAGTACAATTTGTACACTAAACAAAACTTCTCACACTAGGTTTATTATGTTTTTTATGCGTATTCCAGTTTGAGCGGTGTACGTCAGAGCCCACGCTGGGGAGAATACACGATCCGTGATATATCAAGATGCTTGTGTGCATTCCAAAGATCATGGCCTTGATAAAGGAACTATGAGCATGTTAGCAGTTGACTCCGCATTGCTTGACATCTGGTCCCTTGGTTTTGTGCACAAATGGATCAATTCGAACCCAGAGCAAGGAAAAGATGGAGGCTAAAAGTATTGACCATATGACAACAATGGTCGGAGTCCTGTTCTGCATACCCATAAGACCCTTGAGGAATGGATACAGATGAGCAATGACCCAAAAAGCAAAGAAAAGCTTTCCAAAAAGGGGACCCCATGAATTGTATCCATTGTTGATGGCATCAGAGATTCCGGCTACAACCCCAACCAAGTTGATTATAAGAATTGTTGTTGGAGGAATAAGGAGAGTAGTCCACTTGAAGGCATATAACTCTCCGAAGTCCTCATCATCTGTTGCCTTAGACGTTACAGTAAAGTTGGTATCTATGCCCGCCAAAATCTTGAGAAAACCTTGTACTACAGCAAAAAGGTGGGCTGATACTCCTCCGATCACCCAAAATTGCTCATTTCTCCACCATTCCTCAATGCTTACTCTACTCCACCTTAGCTCAAGAATTCCCGTTGCAAAGATTGAGAGGAAAAGAGCAATGAAAAAGAGACTTGCGAAGGTGCTTATCTGCATCAATGAATGCAAGTTGAAGTCAGCTGCATAACTTCGAAAGCAAGTAAACTTGCGACATAGTAGCTACATAGGTGCCAATAGTGATAGAAGCATTCATAATTTTTCTTATGGCCTTTAAGAAAAAAGACTTTGTTACCTCTGGCATTATGAATTTTCCTGTGAGCAAGCAGACAGCAGGGAGAGTGCAGTATGCAAGGAGAGGTAAGGAAGTGAAGGGGTAAACAGTTGTGTTAATGTATGATAATCGTTCAAGCCACTTAAGCTTTCCTCCCTTATAGCCATACCAAGCTGGGCTATGACGACTGAAAAAGATTTCAACGGAACCAAGAGCCCATCGAAGCACCTGGTTGAGACGATCTGATAGATTGATCGGAGCATACCCCTTAAATGCAGCTACTTTAGGCATACAGTATACTGACCTCCAACCTCGGCATTGCATCTTGAAACCTGTTAAAATATCCTCCGTGATAGATCCGTATATCCAGCCAAGCTGCAAGTTCAAAAGCAGTTACCTCAATCAAAGATATTCAGAAGTTGATTACATTGGTATAGATTATGATTGTTATGTATCTCATACTAGCTTCACCTACAGAGTTTTAAGCATTTATATCCTTCATGTCTCACAAATTGAAATTTGTTTGTATCGAAAGCACTAGCATATTTTCTACAATTACTGTTGTTTTGAGTTAGAATTAGTTTTCTAAAGGGCTTCTGAAAGGTAATAGTCGAACTCTCAGAATTCTAGTTTTCTTAGTAATTGTTTATCCCTTGTCAACGAAGTTCTTTCTTGCAAGCACAGAACTAAGATGGACATACCTCCAAACCCCATTCTGTTTTATCTTCATAGCCACAGGTGATCACATGGATAGCTTCTTTCAACAAGGCTGCTGGGCTCGTCGAAGGTGGAACCCCACCTTCAATCATTAAAGTTAAAGTCACAAAAATTGCAGTCTGACCAAAATTCTTTTCAAAGTTCATCTGGGACAGCTCATTGTCATCGTCAAATCCTGAGGAGATATAGAAAAGGAAAAAGAGAAAATAAGGGAAAAGGTTCCTATTATTTGGAACTCGAAATTTTTGGTACGTGGATAAATGAAAACCTTGACCATTGGCTGCATCTCCATTGACTTCAGATTTATACTTGTCAAGCTTCTTTTTGCGTCCGAAACATGGACAACAGTCACAGCTCACCATTCTTGGACGCTTGGCACGTTTAGGAGGATTGTAGCCATATAATACTTGCCTTCTGAAGACACATCCTGTGCCAACATATACTGTACCTTGTATTCCATCTAGGCCTTTCATGTTAATCTGCCCAAGTAGTAGAAATAAGTACATGATAACTAATCTCGTATAGATTCCAAGAAGTAGTATTTTTTAGCAGCCTTATGTGGCACATTTTGCTTAATCTGACATCAAAGAAGACTGTTTCGGTTGGCATATCTATCATGCCTGTCTATTCCATCAAATCTTTGAGGAAACTGGACAAAGCAAACTTTTTTGCCCATTTGTGGGTCCATCAAGAAGCACATGGCCTCTCTGGCAGCCTTGCTGTTGTTAATGTAATGATCACAATCCAAGTTAAGCATAAATGGTGCATTGGTAAGAACTCCTGAAACGGGAATCTGCAAGGTTCACATTGAAGAATGTTTTCTGATTCTGTAAAAGTTCTTGTCTAGATATTTGATGTAGTGCAGATAATGTTTTAAAGTAGATGTGTAAAATTTTTGACTTGTAAATCTGGAGTATTAACTCGCAAATAACAGAAGTTTCATGTTTACCATGGCGATCATAGCACCAGCCTTTTTGTGATGCTGGAAACCAGGCTTTTTTTCACGAGAAACATAAACAAGACGAGGGAGTTCATGTCCATCCACATCGGCTCCTCCACTTTGGCCTAAAAAGACTTGAATCATTCCGGGATGGTCCTTGGTATTATTTCCTGGCCATGGTGTTCCATCTTGCATGATCCACCCTCCTGGAGGCATTTTAGTTGCTTTGGCTACTAGTGCATTGACCCTTACCTTGAATTCTTCGTACTCTTTCTGTCAAGCACAATGAGATTTGTAACTCGGGACATGGAAAGTCTTATGTAGCACTAGTTGATGAAAGCAAGAGTTCAAGCTTTACCTTCATAGCTCGTCGCTCCTTAACAAATGTTGGCTGGACTTTGTCCTTGAGATAATCAATCTTTAGGGAGAAGTAAAATTCTGGTGCTCGAGGCTCTATAGCAAACTTCTTGCAGAAGGGAACCCACTTTCTCGCAAATTCTGCAGTTTCTGATAGTGCTTCAAAGGTGCACATTGAAGCTCCATCATCAGATAGGTAGCATGAAAATTTTTCAACAGGGTAATCCATTGCTAATATTGAGAGGATTGTATTAGCCGTAACAAGAGGAGGTTCCTTCATAGGATCCACTGTACTGACGAAGATATCTACAGGGGCTAGCATATTTGGTTCTCCTTCCCTCTCATA
>JBDJHY010000102.1:844715-855463 GCA_039654485.1 Withania somnifera | reverse complement strand
GGTATTTATAGAAAAAAATGGATTTGGGAAGGGGGGGGGTTGTGTTTGGCGAACGGCTATATAGCCGTTTGGAGCCGTTGGAAAATGGACGGTTTAGGTATTAATTTTAAAAAAAATCAAACCGGGACAACAAGGCTGGGATAACCGGTACAAAACTTTGATCCCATCCCGGTCCATAACCCGATATATAACAACCCGTCCCATCCCTTTACCTACCAGGACGGTCCCGGTTCGGTGCCCAGCCATAGACTGAAATTACCTGTTGCCTTACTTCAAATTCATTCTTCATTGCATGCTAGGATGACAATTTAAGATCAGTATGAATATGCATTGATCAGCATTAGTTTTTTGCCCAGCAACGTCTATTCACGGTTCTATTACCCAACAAAATGTGCAGTATTTATTATAGAAACTCAAAAGAAAATTCCCAGCATGTCGCCCCCGTGGGTTAGCTCAACTGGCAAAGGTTCAAGGATGTGTGTCGGTCTGAGTCCAATATTTAAGTGGAGAAGGATAGTGGGGTGAGCTGTCGTCGTTCAAAAGCTTTGGTTGGCCAAAGGGTCAGCTCCATATGGATTTATCAGTAATCAAAACAATTCCCAGCAAGTCTAGCTTAAATGGTATAGGAGGTTATCTCCGTGCTTAATCTACATATAGTTCATGTAAGGAGTGTTTCTCATCCCCGTTCTGAGTTTGCGCTAACTTATATCTCATCTTTATTCCAAATACTATACACGACGGGTGGAATAGTGTTTGTATGTTTGATGTTTGAAGTTTCATGTTCGATAAAACGATTACTTATTGAGATTACTTGACAATAATTGCAGGTAGAAGAATATAGCATTAGGTCTCATCTTATACAGTTGAAACAAGCTTTGAAGAAGTGATGAGCAGCTGATACTTGGAAATTAGATATAGTTTTACCAAATGGCCTTAGCTAGTGTGTATAGTAATAGTTCTTTTACTTTTCATTCTTTCCTTTTTTTTCTAATTTATTATGGGAAAGTTGAATTGTTTCATTCTTGTTCTTTTTCTTCTCTACATATCTTGCAAAAAGCCTATCCTAGTGTAACTTTTTGTGTTATCAACAAGAAAAAAGAAAATGCAAAGCAGAAAAAAGGTTCAACATTAATTGTATTATCTTCTTTTATAGACAGTTTTTGTTTTGAGTTCATGGTGATAGACAGACTCTCTATCTTATTGAGGTAGTGGTATGAATTGTGTACGTTCTACCCCTCCCTCAATTTTCACTTTGTGGGAATATACCCGAGATGTTGTTGAAATGCAAACTTCCCAAACATCAAATTTTTGCGAACTCCAAATTTTCTATTTACAATAACATGATCATTGTAATCCCATAAATGGGGTTTGAAGAGGATAAAATGGTACGCTTATCTTACCCTTGCCTTTGTAGGGTTGAAAAAGTTATTTTTAATAGACTATCGGCTCTATTTATTCGTTTAAATACAAACAAATTTGACAATCATTTTTCTATTGATCATTTTGGATTGAGATTAGAAATATACATTAGGAGAGGGAGAGAACAATAAAAGTGTCCGAAGAACATTCAAGTAATACATAAGCAAATTAAACTTCCAATTTTTCTGCCCCTTGACAAGCAATTCTTTAAACAACCTCACTGACAATCCCTTCTCATTATTAAAACAAAAACCATCAATCATCGCTTTACGTGAAATCGGGGATGGTATCGAATATTTATCCATGGATTCGATACCATCCCCGATAAATATATCCATGGTTTTTGTTTGAAATCGGGGATGGTATCGAAACCTTCAGTTTCTACTGCTTTGACTACAGTTTATAGTCGAGTCAATGAAATGGAATTGGCACGGAGGCTGTTTGACGAGTCTCCAAAGAAAAGTTTAGCTTCATGGAAATGGCTATATCTCTCTTTCGGGAAATGCAGAAGTTAGATATCGATCCGAATCCTGTCACAAACACTCTGTGTTGTGGCTGGCATTACACTACAGGTTATCACAGTTGATAAACTCAGCAGATGGGGGTATTCAGGTGGCTTCATAATGTGTCCTTCGTCAATCAGCTACATTGGAATCTCATTCACATTTCTTCAACTGCTCCTATTCTAGGTACTTGTGGCAGACCCGATTTACTTGGATGGGCATAAATAGACATACCAAATGGAGGAGCACACTAGAGAAACTCAACAATTTTCCCTGGTACTCGTTCTATACTTCCTGATGTAAAATGACTCAGACCCTTCCTAGAAGGTGTGAGTTCATAAGTAATCCTAGGATTGTCTCTTTTGATTACACATTTTCTTCTACGGTTGTGGGAACTAACTCTAGAGTCCAATGAGTTAGAGGTGTAAATTGCTATACTTTGTTAAATAAACCTTTCAGTTTAACCAAAAATAAAAAAAGTTTTTACTGTTTTGAGTACAATGCAGTTTAAGGAAGAGTATAATCTCTTCTTTGGTCCTGATAACTGGTTGTTTGCAGTGCTTTACAGAATTTGAGGTTCTGGGTGAAATCAATATCATAATATGTTGCGGAGACGCTGATTTTACTTTTACATCAAGACAGCACTTTAGGCCTATTCTTGGACACTGCAATATCAGTAAATATCAGTCCATTATTTCTTTTTCTGCTCCACCCCTTTGTTTAGCATTCAAGTAGCTTGTTGATGAAATACAACCTATAAAAATGCCGTAGAGGAGCGGAATATCAACTGAAAGTTACTTTTTTTTTTTTTTTTTGCAGAAGATAAGTAGCATGTATATTGAACAACTGAAAGTTAATTTGGATCAAATAGGGATACCTAAGTTGATCTCTTAGACATGTTTTTCCTTATTTCATGTCTTCTTTTATTGTTCCAAGTTGCCCTGGATATTTGATGTACAGGTAGTTGCTGAGGGTCTATTTGCTTGAATGTGTAGAATATGTTGTGAGATGGTTTGCATAGATTTGTCAGAGATCTTCTCTTGTCTCAGACTCTCAATTGTTGACATGCATCTTCAAGTGTCAAAGTGTTATATTCATGGAAATTCTTTTTCTCTCCCTTAGTTCATATATTCACTTTACTCCTTTAGGTAGGATGAGGATATGTGGCACACGCATACTCTTCATTCATTGAGACTTCCCTCAGATGTTGTACTGCATCTTTATTCATTAAGTTCAAAGATTAATTACTTGAAAGTTCTGATCAAACTCATAGTTGGTCACCAAGTGAGAAAAACTTAGCAGATTGTCTTCAAGCACTTTCATTTAGCTATATGCAAAAACGAGTACAATTTGAACAATCAAAAAAATTGAGTACACTTTGTACACTAAACAAAACTTCTCACGCTAGGTTTATTCTTTTGTTTGCATATTCCAGTTTGAGGGGCATACATCAGAGCCCACGGCAGGGGAGGATACAAGATCATTGATATATCAAGATGCTTGTGTGCGTTCAAAAGAGCATGGCCTTGATAAGGGATTTATGAGCAGGTTAGCAGTTGACTCCACATTGCTTGACATCTGGTCCCTTGGTTTTGAGCACAAAAGGATCAATACGCACCCAGAGCAAGGAAAAGATGGAGGCTAAAAGTATTGACCATATGACAACAATGGTTGGGGTCCTGTTCTGCCTACCCATAAGACCCTTGAGGAATGGATATAAATGAACAATGACCCAAAAAGCAAAGAAAAGCTTTCCAAAAAGGGGACCCCATGAATTGTATCCATTGTTGATGGCATCAGAGATTCCAGCTACAACCCCAACCAAGTTGATTATGAGAATTGTTGTTGGAGGAATAAGGAGAGTAGTCCACTTGAAGGCGTATAACTCTCCGAAGTCCTCATCATCTGTTGCCTTAGATGTCACAGTAAAGTTGGTATCTATGCCAGCCAAAATCTTGAGAAGACCTTGTACTACAGCAAAAAGGTGGGCAGACACTCCTCCAATCACCCAAAATTGCTCATTTCTCCACCATTCCTCAATGCTTACTCCACTCCACCTTAGCTCAAGAATTCCCGTTGCAAAGATTGAGAGGAAAAGAGCAATGAAAAAGAGACTCGCGAAGGTGCTTATCTGCATCAATGAATGCAAGTACAAGCCAACTGAATAACTCCAAAAGGAAGTAAATTTGTGACATAAGTAGCTACATAGGTGCCACTAGTGCTAGAAGCATTCATAATTTTCCCTTATGGTCTTTAAGAAAAAGATACACTTTCTTACCTCTGGCATTATGAATTTTCCAGTGAGCAAGCAGACAGCAGGGAGAGTGCAATAGGCAAGGAGAGGTAAGGAAGTGAAGGGGTAAATAGTTGTGTTAATATATGATAATCGTTCAAGCCACTTAAGCTTTCCTCCCTTATAGCCATACCAAGCTGGGCTATGGCGACTGAAAAAAATCTCAACGGAACCAAGAGCCCATCGAAGCACCTGGTTGAGACGATCTGATAGATTGATTGGGGCAGACCCCTTAAATGCAGCTAATTTAGGCATACAATAGACTGACCTCCAACCACGGCAGTGCATCTTGAAACCTGTTAAGATATCCTCCGTGATAGAGCCGTATATCCAGCCCAGCTGCAAATTCAAAAGCAATTACCTCGATCAAAGATATTCGGAGAGGTGATTATATTAGAATAGATTAGGATTGTTATGTATCTCATTCTAGCTTCACATACAGAGTTTTAAGCATTTATATCCTTCATGTTTCACAAATTGAAATACGCTTGTATCAAAAGCACTAGCTTATTTTCTATAATCACTGCTGTTTGTGTTAAGAGTTAGTTTTCTAAAGAGCTTCTGAAAGGTAATAGTTGAACTCTCTGAAGAGTTCTGGTTTTCTTAATAGTTGTTTATCACTTGTCAACCAAGTTCTTACTTGCACGCACTGAATAAAGATGAATATTACCTCCAAACCCCATTCTGTTTTATCTTCATAGCCACAGCTGATCACATGGATAGCTTCCTTCAACAAGGCTGCTGGGCTTGACGAAGGTGGAACCCCACCTTCAATCATTAAAGTTGAAGTCACAAAAATTGCAGACTGACCAAATTTCTTTTCAAAGTTCATCTGGGACATTAGTAGCTCATTGTCATCATCAAATCCTGATGAGATATAGAAAAGAAAAAGAGAAAATAAGGGAACATTAATCTCAAAGTGGATCTTATTTAAGAGGCTCCTTTTATTTGAAAATTGAAACTTGAAAATATTTGGAATGTGGATATATGAAAAACTAACCTTGACCATTTGCTGCATCTCCATTGACTTCAGATTTATATTTGTCAAGCTTCTTTTTGCGTCCGAAACATGGACAACAGTCACAGCTCACCATTCTTGGACGCTTGGCGCGTTTAGGAGGATTGTAGCCATATAATGCTTGCCTTCTGAAGACACATCCTGTGCCAACATATACTGGACCTTGTACTCCATCTAGTCCTTTCATGTTAATCTGCCCATGTAGTAGAAATAAGTACATGATAAACTAATCTTTGTATAAGTTCCAAGAATTAGTATCTTTTTAGTGGCCTTCTGCGGCATATTTTGCTTAATCTTACATCAAAGAAGACTGTGTTTCGGTTGGCATATCTATCGTGCCTGTCTATTCCATCAAATCTTTGAGGAAACTGGACGAAGCAAATTTTCTTGCCTATTTGTGGGTCCATCAAGAAGCACATGGCTTCTCTGGCAGCCTTGCTGTTGTTAAGGTAGTGATCACAGTCCAAGTTAAGCATAAATGGTGCATTGGTAAGAACTCCAGAAACGCGAATCTGCAAGGATCAGATTGAAGAATGATTGTGATTCTGCAGAAGTTCTTGTCGAAATATTTGATGTACTGCCCATAATGTTCTAAAATAGATCTGTAAAACTTTTGATTTGTAACTCTGGAGTATTAACTAGCAAATAACAGAAGTTTCCATGTTTACCAGGGCATTCATAGCACCAGCCTTTTTGTGATGCTGGAAACCGGGCCTTTTTTCACGAGAAACATAAACAAGACGAGGGAGTTCATGTCCATCCACATCAGTTCCTCCACTTTGGCCTAAAAAGACTTGAATCATGCCAGGATGGTCCCTGGTATTATTTCCTGGCCATGGTGTTCCATCTTGCATGATCCACCCTCCTGGAGGCATTTTAGTTGCTTTGGCAACTAGTGCATTGATTCTTACCTTGAATTCTTCATACTCTCTCTGTCAAGTACAATGAAATTTGTAATTCGTCACATGGAAAGTTTTTCGTAGCACTAGCTGATGAAAGCAAGACTTCAAGCATTACCTTCATTGCTCGTCGCTCCTTAACAAATGTTGGTTGAACTTTGTCCTTGAGATAATCAATCTTTTGGGAGAAGTAAAATTCTGGTGCTCGAGGCTCTATAGCAAACTTCTTGCAGAAGGGAACCCATTTTCTAGCAAATTCTGCTGTTTCTGATAGTGCTTCAAAGGTGCACATTGAAGCTCCATCGTCAGATAGGTAGCATGAAATTTTTTCAACAGGATAATCCATTGCCAATATTGAGAGGATTGTATTAGCTGTAACAAGAGGTGGTTCCTTCATAGGATCCACTGTACTGACGAAGATATCTACAGGGGCTAGCATATTTGGTTCTCCTTCCCTCTCATACCTACATTAAAATTTTGGTCAAATATGTATTTCTCTAGTCGTAAAGTTTTTTTTAATAAAAGATTTCTAGAACTGTAAGAAGCTTTTCGACAATGATTTGACTTGCAGCTTTGAAAATTACAATCTCATTCAGATTAGAGTGCAAATATGATTTGCCATAGTTTCTCTTCTAGTATGTTTTGCCTGAACACTAAGCTATCTCTTTCATGGAACTTTGATCATGTTTCTATCAGTATCTTGTATTGCACTGAAGAGTATGGCATTATTTTACGGAAAAAAGGCATATATATTGGGAATTAATTTGGCAATACTCTATTGGTTTTATATCGATGCTTAAGCACTAACTTCTTATTAATAGTAGGAGCAGAGACTTGCAAAGAATTGTCACCTGAGAGAGAGACGATCGAGGTAAGTCTCTCGGTCAATTGGGAACCATTTGGGGAACTGATCTAGGATCCAAGAGAAGGCAAACCAAATCTCACAGATGATAGAAGTTAGCCAGAGACCAATCGCATCATGCACTGGATTCAGAATTCTATAACGAAGGAAGATGGCCAGAATCACCAGCCTAGCTACAATCACCATCCGGTAAGGATTGATCTTGCTTGATGCTATTGGCACTTTTCTTGATAAAGGCTGTCTTGCTTCATCCACCCTGCATTTTCTAACATCGATTAGCTGAGAGCAGGTTGCACTTTGTATTCACTGTGCTAAGCATTGAATTTATGTATTTTGAGAAGAAATCACTGCAATCTAGCGAATCTGATAGGCATCAGTTTAAGCTACAAGAGTAGATATACCCAAAATTTTTACTGACTATACATATCTGTGTATATTAACAACCTAGATGTGAGCATTTTGCTTGTGTGTTGTTCCAATTTCCGACACCTTAGTGTTATGGTTCAAAATATGCATTTGCATAACATTTTCATGTTATAGATCAGGTGTAGCTACTTACATGGCCATATCAGGGTCAGCAGATTCATCATAATCTTGCCCCACTTGTCCTTGCTGCATTTTCCAGTCATCCATTCTTTCTTTCCACCCTCCCTCTCTCTTATCATCCCATCTTGCACTTCCAGATTCAGAAGTTGGATAGGGATGTATCCTTTTGTGAAGTGAAGATCCCAACGTCTGCTCTCCATTTCCATGACTTGATATCGGGAATTCACCACTAACCTGCTTCCACAAAATGCATTTCATATCCAAAGTATTCAAAATTTTCTCGTCTTAGTAATACTTGGTATGGATTCTAATATTCATACCGGATGTGAGCGGATTCCAGCAATAACAGGAGGGTACTGAGCAGAATCTTCATCTTCTGGTCCTCTTCCATATGTCATCTTACCATGGAGAATGGTCTCAACAATGTTTCTATTCTTGCTTTGCTCATCGTCAACTTTGAATTCATGTTCAATATCGTCAATATCTTCCTCATCTTCATCCCCCGCAACCCTTGGACTCCCTTCAAGACGTCAAATACAATTAAAACCGAAAATAAATTATACGAACAACCAGAACAAGTTTGCATGGATGTGAATGCTTTATTCATCTAGATGTATATACCTTTCAGACGTTTGTATCTGGTCTTGCACTGTGGACACTGTTGAGTTCCTTCCCTCCTCTCATACTCATAACACGGACGGCACACAGGGAAACCACACTCATTGCAGGCCACAAAAAGATCACCATCCACTGTTAAGCCTATTTCATCCCCACATATGTCACAAACTTGTCCACTCAAATCCTTCAACGGCTTATGCTGCAGCAAATTAAGGACAAAGAAAGAAGGTTAAAAAGAGAAAGAACAAATTTTCGTTGGTTCTAGGTTTCATGTTGAACATGAAGATGTAACAAGAATGCAACACCATGAATTAACTGTTATAGAGACACAAGTATAGAAGTTAGATTGTTAATATCCACTTTTATCTCTTTTAATATAATTTTTTTTTTTCATGTTAGCACTTTCCTTCACTTTTGTTAGGAAAGTGCACCAGACCCCTTTTGCTAGATGATAACAAATGTGAATCTCTCAAACACTGTTATTATCTATGTTGCTTGGATGCTTCACAGATGTGTCTAATGCATGTCAGATCCTCCAGAAGTAGTAGCAGCATTCTCTAAGGACCCAACATGGCAACATTTTTAGAAAGTCGTAGCAGCATAACACTTATTATGCACTTCAATGTGGACATTCCAAGAGAATGTCTTACCTCTTCATGGCCATGAATGACGACGAGTTCGTTCCGGTTATGAGAACCAGCAACTAGACCTGCACTGGCTTCCATGATTGAGGAAGGTGGATGATTCTAGTGAGTAATGGAAGGTGATGAGAATGGTATATATGTGTATTAAAGATCACTTTCTTTTTATGCATCTTTCTTGTACCTAATATGTGTCCATTCTATGGAAGATAGTGTTGGTTGTAGAGTCTCCATTGCCTTTAAGCCAAGCTTCCTCTGATTTTACCAACAACCAAATGTACACACACATACTTTCTCTCTCTCTCTCTCTTGTTAGTATGCCAGCTTCTTTGCTTAAGCTTTTCCTTTGGTTGGTTGTATTTTTTCCAAATGAACACTTAAGCCCCAAGATTTTTTTTATGTTGCATGAATGGTCCTTTACTTTTGAGAGTTACTATTTTGAATCATTAGTTTAAGATTTGGCTTTTATTCAAATCATGATTATTAGGATAAAACAGTTCTTTACTTATTAGTAAGCCAAATTTCTTTCTACTGGAAAGCACATATTAATTACTAATTTGGAAAGAAACTTGTTATTAGGCTTTCCTACGGCCTTCCTACCAGAATGCCTTCTTGGTCGAAGAGCCCCTTTTTTACTAGTAAGGGCGGTAGGAAGCAAAAAAACTTGCGGAAAGGTTAAAATAACAAAATCGAAAATTGATTGATAGATTTTTTGAAACAAACAAAAAGAAAGCAGGGCATCAAGTACATGTAACTTTACCGATTAATCAATTTCTGAACTCTTGAGCAAGTCAAATGATAGTTTGCTCTAGTTCCTTTACGAAACTTTCGTTATTGGGTTAGTCATATATTCACATGTTTTTAGCGATTCACGTGGCATCATAAGAGTTTTTAATTTTTAATAAGTTAATTTTTTGTCAAGTTGAAGAGCCATATTTAAGTTGAAGAGCCATATTGATAAATTAATTTCTGATCTGAAAAGAAGCTTATGTAGTAGACGTCTGGACATGCGATCTCATCTCTGTGATTCAATAGTCTTAATTTTATTGTCATTAAGATAAGTTTTTAATGAAAATTTCAGCAAGAACATCACATAATTATTGTTTATAGGGGAAAGTCAATATTATGGATAGTTATTTGTTTTTTTTTCTTCTTTCTTTCTTTTTTCGAATGGCTTTGATAGCTAATGGGAAGATTACTTTTATGGCTCATTACAAATATTATTTTTAGTCAAATCGTATTTTAAGATATAACACAACAAATCGTTAAATAATATATTCAAATTTACTTAATTTTGTTCATCTTTGACGTAAGAACACTTAATCAGTGAGCTATTACTCACTCTTTCGGGGCTTGCTACTTTAAAAATATAAAGTTATTTTTAAAAAAGAAATTATAAATGATCATAAGGAATCATTTTCTCACTACACTTTCTTCCTAACTAATTATCATGTTTTACAATAAGGTAGGCAAGATTACAAGGTAATGTTATATTATACAAAATTGTTACTCCTTTTTTTTTTTTAATTTTATATGATAGTGCTTTATCGGAATCGAACGTATATGAAATATTAATGATTGATAGAACAATATACTACCCACCGCTCTTTTCAATTTTACTTATCCGCTATATTAAAAATAGATGTCGAATGATATTTATTCACTTTGGATAATTTACTCATTTGTGTTCATTTTACCTTTACTATTAAATACTATTCAATGCATTTCCCAAAATATTAAATTTATTATATTCAAAGGATAATATAGTAGATTATCCCCTATTATTTATTATTTCTTAAAATGTGTGTTAAGTCAATATTAGACAAGTATCATTGGCGAAAGAAGTACTAAAATAGTGGTTGACAAAAGAGATCACATTAATGTTTATTAAATTCTTTAAAGATACAAAAAAGTTGTTAGAGGATGACACACATAACTTCTAAGTGACA
>JBDJHY010000102.1:800052-811956 GCA_039654485.1 Withania somnifera | reverse complement strand
TTGGCTGGAGCTTTCGACTTCAAGGTGGTCAACGAGATCCTGAAGAAGGTAACTGATGATCTGTACCAGAAAGACGTATTCACAGCCACAATGGTAGCTGTTAGCTCTAGTCCTAAGGGTCAAGCAGTATTGGATTCACTGTTTGAGGCATGCAAAACTCTTTTCCTATAAAGCTCAACTCTCCGTGAGAGCAATTTTCTGTTACCTCAAGTAGATGGAATGTAGTCAAAAACTCAACTTTTCACCCTCTTGTTCATGCACGGCCCAATGGAGTGTAGAGCGACAGAATTGCAGGAGGTTGATTTTCAAGTGAGTTGTATTGTTTTTCCAAGGTGAAAAGTAGTGTGTTGAAGGAAAGATATTGCCTTTTGAGGAATGGTTAATTGTACTCCGTATTTGCTTTATGCAAAGTAGCCCTGATTTTGTATTTCATTGCTTATTTTATTTATGTCTTCTCTTTTTTACTAGATGATTTAAAGTTTTCTCAGTCCAGTTGAGTTCATACTGCAACTGCTTGAGCCATTATATACCATTTTTGAAGGAAGATTCAGATGCCATTGTCTTGTGCTAGTGCTGTTATGTTTTTGTACTTTGTAAGTTGCGAGTAGTATGTTGTGATCCATAAGGGTCTTTGAAGTTTGCTTCTAGTGAACGAATTCTCCACCCTATCTCTGTTTCCCTCTTATCGAAAATCTCTCTGCCTCACAATGTAGTAGGAGTGAGTATGTGTACATCTCATTGAGGGGTAGCGCTGCCTCTGATTTCAGAAATATGTAAATCTTTTTAAAAAATAATCAAATAGCATGTTCAAATAAATATTGGTGCGACATTTTCTCCTAATCATGCGACTAACATTTTCTTTTTCTTATATGTATTACTCCCTCCCTTTTAATCATAGTCTTTTATACCTCTTTTAAGTATTTAAAAATGAATTGTCAATCATTCTGATTTATAATATTTTTCACGTAGCAAAAAAATTGATGATTTCATGCCAAAATTCATAATGTAAATGTGTCCAAACTTACGTCAAATTATAACTATGTGCATAAGTAAGCATTTAAGTTTTTATTACTATAATATTGGGTGTGTAATTTAAATCTGTTATAACTATAATCTTTTTAATTGGGTGTGCATAAGTAGGTACTTAAATTTATGTAGTGTTAATCGACACATGTCCTGTGTAGCATCGTATAAGATAATTTCGATGTGGCGTTCCACGTATATTATATTATGTAAATTATATGTATATATTTGTTTAATTTTATATAAATTAAAGCGTCTATTTATATAGATTTTAAGTTAAAGATGGTAGTTGTAATTTAAAATCTAAGTTAAAAAGAGATATGTTTATATATTATGTTTGAATTTCGAATACATAAATTGGGAGGAGGTTGAGTATATAAATCTCCAATGAACACATTTTATAAAACGCTCCACCCCGCCATTTTCCTCACAGTGAAAGAAAAATGGAGATTTTGGGAGAGCAATCGAAGAACGACTCAGATGAATCGCTCAAACTTGCGATCGCAATGGCGCTCGTCCGATCAAAACTCGTCCACAAACCTCTCGCAGCACCGCCTTCCTCCGCTACCGCTGCCGTTCCTCAACCTTCCGCCGATGTCGCTTCTTCTCATTCCGACGACGCTCTTAAATGGAAACGCAAAGTTCGATCAACTATACTCTGACTCTTCTTCATCTTCTTATATCTATTCTATCGTAGCATTTGTGCGGATGAATTTCAGTTTATATTTGAGTCTCAAAGGTGAAAATCACACCTAAACTATTAGGATTGTTTGAATTTCGTGCCTGTATAGCTTTTTATCAAAATAAATCTCACTTTTATTATTTGAAATATCACGATAGTTCAGATAGGAAAAACAACCATTTAATAATAGCTTAGGTGTATGAAATTTAAAAAATAGAGATATTTAAGCGTGTTTCTGAATATTATCTCTCAATTTGAAAAAATTTAACTTCATTTTTGTAGGCAAAAGAGCGTAAACAAGAGATTCTTAGACTCAAGGAAGACCTCAAAGTAGCCGAAGGTTAGATTTCTCATTTTTGTAATATTATAAATTATTTTACTTATCTTTTTGATTATACTGAAAATCTGGCGGCCGCAGCAATTTCCAGTTATCTATATTGTTATGTGCCAATTTGTCCCTCATTGAAAAAATAGAAAAATGCTAATGGGTTTATAGGTTGAATGAGTTCTCCCACATGTTAGACTAGACTTTTGGGTTGGACTCTTCCATTTGGTCTATAACATTGGTGCTTTCATTGAGAGCCATGCGTATGTACGGCCGTGACTCGGAGTGGTGGCCTGGACCCAAGAGGGGGTGCCACCAGCCGTAACCAACGAGGATCGATCCATAGAGAAATGCTAATGGGTTTTTATAGGCTAAATGAGTTCTCCGTATGCTTCTCATCCCCAATTCTCTCTAGTCCTCTCATCCCCTTCTACTACTATTTTGTTCTTCATATTGTAATTATCATATTGTAATTATTTCCTTCTGTATTAATAAAAGTTTATTAGTTTTGTTCCCTCTATTCTTTGATTGTCGAGTTGAGAATTCAGGTTTTGTTACATCTATTGTGCTGTTTCTGATTTCGAAATTTGGCCTCACTTGGCTAGTAAACTCTCCAACTTTGAGAGTTCATATCTAGAGATAAGCTTTGTCTCAATTGACAAATTAATACTTCAACTCGTCCTCACTGTGTTTCGTGGACATTGATGCTGATGTAACACATAAATTTTGAAGGCGTCTAGATAATATTTTGTAAGTTTGAGAGTTCAGCTGACACAAGGCGAGTTAAGGTGTCTAGAGGTGCATACTCAAAATTGAAGTACTTACTTGCCAGTTGAGGCTAAGTATGAGTGTCTGTTCATGTATTGTGCCATTTTTGAACCTCTTATCTTCTAACTATTAGATTCTCTTGCTATATTTCGATCTAGAATTTTGTGACTTAATTGTGTTTTTGTTTTTTTTAATTCAAGATTGCTGTGATAACCAGAGTTTTCTGAGGATATTTTGATCGATGTTTGATTTCAATTTTGCAATTTGTTTTCTGTATAAATAGATTCATTTAGAACGGCTATTTTGATTGTTTTTCTTTGTTTTTGAAGAAAAATGGTTCACACTATGATATATTTCCGAAAAGTACATCATGCAATTGTATTTCTTTGATAACTTGAGATTGTTGAGCCCTAAGGGAATTAATGATCACAGCTATTTTCTTGAGTATCTGTTGTTATGCTTTCAATTTCCATTTTAAATGTTGACTTTGTATTTCTGAACCTCTAGCTTCTAAGTGTCTGATTATTTTGCTATATTCTGACCTCAAAAGTTTGTTTGTATATTTCGTTTTAAATTCAAAACCAAAATCACAGTGATAATAATAGTTTTCTTTGGATCTTTTTCTCTATGTCTGATTTCGATGTACTAGTCTGGTAGCTGTATAGGTAGAATCGTATTAAACTGCTATAATCTTTTGATAGTTTTCCCTTTTTTCCTGGAGTAAGATGGTTCACAGTACGATCTATTTCCAAAAAGTGCATCATGCAAGTGTTATTTCTTTGATAAGTTGGGATTATTGAGCCCTAAGGGAACTGGAGACGGTTCTGATCAACGGTTCAGTGATGTGCTGCGGAGAAGATTTCTCAGACAAGGTTTGTTTTTAAGGAATTCAGCTGTATTTATTAGTCTAAAGTTATATACATTAGTTTGTTTCATTGACTTGTATATTTTTCCAGTGAGGATTAAGGAGAGAAAGAGGAGAAGCACGGATGATTCCTTGCTTCACCGAATTTCAGGTGAAAATCCAGTTAGAGATGTTCCTATTGATGTAAATTTATCTTTCCTTTTGATGGTAAACTTGCAAAGTGATGATTTTTAGAAGTTACACTGAGTTGAGATCTTATCATAACTCAGCCAAGGTGTGATAAATATCACTTCTTACATGTTCCTTAATTTGATCTCTGGAAAACTCTCGGTCATGTTTGGCAAATTTTTCTGGACACGAATTTCCTGATATAGTTGAGAAGAATGAGATGTCTTTTCTTAAATGGCAGAGCGTGATAATGAAAATAATGTTGAACAACTGAGCGCTTCAGTTGATTTTCTTTTGGAGCTTTGTGACACTATTTCTCCTCAAAGTGTATGTTGTTTCTATCAACCCAAGCCAGTGATGCTTTGCCTTGTGTTATAAATATGATTTCCATGTCTCTTCTCACTTGCTTTTGTACCAAATGTGTTTCAGTTGGAGGAGGGTAGTTTTAAGAACTGGTGCCACCAAGCTGCAGACTTTATTCTTGGTAATGACACAATATTTTCATTTCCTTTTCCTGTGTACAGTTTTTTCATGAGCAACGTCTGGAAAGTTTAAACTTGAATTCGTGATATACCTTTTTGTTTGTAATACACCAACAATTAATTTTTTCACAGATGTACTGTTATTTCTAATTTCTGAGACTTGTGATAGAAGCTAAAATCAAGGGGTTAATAAGTGAATGTATTATCTGTTCTGAAACTTAAAGTCTTTGATTTGAGACTGTCTAGTGAAGCTTCATCCTATTATTTGAGTTTTCAAGGAAAGATTGCTGTAAAAGACTGCACTTTGAGAACCATTTTAATGGTTTCTACAGCCGCTTTTTAAATGGAGCATTCTAATTGTTACATGAAAATGCAAAAGGTTCATGATTTACCCTTCTCTTTTAACACCTTTTATGCAAGTACTGAACCATTTCACTGCATAGAATGTAAATTTCTGAGATTTCAGTTGTAATAATAAGATAGCACCAGATGGGTTCATCGATTACTATCTGGTATTTTTTTGTTAATGACTTCCAATTCAGCAGTGTTTGTATTTTACTTTTTTAAAGGTACACTGGCTACAATGTCACCAGCCGAAAGGAAGAAAGAACCCGTGGAAGGCATTGTCAACAGTTTAATCATGCGTTTATTGAGAAGAATGTGCAGTTCCTTGCAAGTAGATGGTAATTATGTGGTCTTATTCTTATTCATACTAGGTTTTCGAAGACTATCTTCACCTTAGCAGATTTCGAGTTATGTTTTTACCTACCTTCAACAATGGCAGAATCAGCATGTTCAATCAATTATACTTATATGTTGTACTGTGAAAACTGGTCAATCCTTGCCTTCATGTAAGCTGTTGAAGTAGAAGTACCATTGAAGAAGCGAAAATAGCTTCTTGATGCAATGCAGACCAATTAGATCTTCATTTCTATGGCCGTCCATGAACGTTATGTGTTGGAGCAAGCAGACTTCAAACGTAAACATTCTCAGCAGAAAAGATTTCAGAATCATACTGCTCTGTAGCCATGAAAGATTTAGTATTTTATACCCTTAAATTCTCCAAGTGTACATGCGCTCCAAGATGCTGGCAGCAGGCATTAAAAAGATTCCAGTAGATGTGTCCCAGTATATGCACATACAGAACTGAAATGGTTTCAGCATGATAATGAGAAAAGTTCTTAGTGGAAACAAATAGTTTTTTCATATAATAATGGATGTTTTGGTTTATTATAGTCTGATCTTCCCATTTATGCATTATTATTGGATGGAATCTGAGTTAAGATGTTAATTTAACTTAACAAATTATACATAGTAGCATTAAAATAGTAAAGCAGTGGAGAAATTGTCAAACAAAACTGAATTCTTAAAATTTATGGAAGTTATGTACAAAATATTACTGGTAGAACAATGTGGAAAGTTTTTGGACATTCTCAAAACAATTATAGTATCATAAATTTGGATGGAGGCAATTAACATTAGTGTAGAAAATCACCCTGATAATTTTTCCAGCAGAAACAAAAACTGGCTGTTTCCACACGTCTATTAAATTCCTCAATGTAACTTACTTATATTTCCTTCTACATAGCTTCTTAACTCTTGATTCCATAATGATATGTTTCAGAACACCATAACTTTGACATTGCTGTTCAGTTCTATATTCAACATTTGATGCGTAAGATCGGAAACGAGGCTTTTATTGGCCAGCGCCTAATATTTGCAATTTCTCAAAGAGTTTCTGCATTGGCAGAAAGTTTGCTTTTCATGGATCCATTTGATGATACCTTTCCAAGTATGAATAACTCTATGTACATGATGTAAGTCCTTCCAGCTTTTATATACTTACTCGTCTTTATCTGGATTTATTGTTCCTTTATGCTTTTGTTTTGTATTTGTTTCTCACTTTCTTATCACATAATAGAGGTCTTGAAAAGGGGAAGGGAAAGGAGAAGAAGGGGCCAGCGGGAGGGAAACCCACACATTTGTGTGGGAGATTCCCACTGGTGCCTCTAGGCTATAAACTTGGCTTCTTGTTTGTTTAATGCCATCTTCCTTCACAAGTTGAGATTTGTTTCTTTGCTGGTGATAATGTATGTACATTATTTTGGTCCTTACTCCTAATGAAATTTCTTTTCCTCTATCTATGATATCATATTTTCCTTTCTGGTCACTGACATCTTTCCATGTGCTATTTTTTTTCTGTTTCTAGTTTAGATGTTTGAAAACATTGATTTTTGTATCTGTTTTGGACTGCTTGTTCCTAAAAACTTTCTCGATTTCAAGGTGTTTTTAAGCTGAGGAGTTGGAATTTGTTCCTTTAGATTTGAAGTTCCTATGGGGAGTTTGACATTTAATTCGAGTTGGCTGTTTTGTTCTTTCTTTTGTCAAGTAAGCTAACATAAAGTTTGAAATGGTTGTCAGTACATGATATAATCATCTTTTTCTTCTAGTATCCGCTAGTGGAGTGATCGCTACTGTATGTTGCAGTCATCTTCACAATCTTATCTATTGTAAATGGTGGTTAGCTGAAGGATTACTTAATGTGTGCTCCCTTTTTTCTGTGTATATTGTTATTCATTGCTTGAAACACTGTAATGATTAAGTGACCAGAGGCAGTTCCCTTCAGATTCAAAAAGTACATTATGCTATTTACATGAACAAAGTACTCCATTTTGCCTTTGCTAAATTAGTTAGTTAACATGGGGCTATTCATGCACCTCAAGGATTATCATTGGATTTGTGTCTAAACTTAACATTTTTAACCATAGCTTAAGCTTGCTAGATTTCGATCTGTAAGGGGCTGTAGTAATAATGTGGAATACCGTTTACTGTCTAGTATTTAAATAGTTTTTACTTGATATGTATTCTCCATTGCAGGATCCAGCTTTCTGAATTTCTGGCTACAGATTATTTATTAACCTGGTCAAACGCTGGAGATTTCGTTATTAGTGAGCTTCTTTTAATCACTTGGACACGATACTGCTTTTTCTTTCTTCAGAACCTATATCCTCCCCTTCTTCTGGCTGAGTGAATTCAAATTTATAGGCTATGGATCGTAAATATATTGTATCTGAGATATATGCCCACAAGGATAACTAGCAGGCTCCCATGAATGACCTATCTGGTAAAAGATTGTTTTGATATTGCTAATGACAGAAATGGACCTAACATAGCCATACATTGCATTTACTATGTAGGGCTTTTTGAAGAATGGGTTGTATCAATTCTCCAGGGAAGAAAAGCATTGGAACTATTAGAAGACAGGAATTCTCTTTATGTACTGTTCATAGATCGTGTAGTCGGAGTTGTCGCCAAGCAAGTGGGACAGTTGTCATTTCTGCAGAAGCTAAACCCACAGATTCTTGAGAACTTTTACAGCTAAGTTCTGACCAGGAGCTTTAACCTTGTGAACTGTAAGTAACGTGCTTTCAACACAGTTCTTCTTTTCTTGAGCATAGAAAATTCAGCTGTGTCATTGCAAATGCTTTTTGTTACTTAAAATTCAAGAGTTCTTTATTAATTAATTCCCAGAGTGTCAAAAATCAAAATTATCTTGAAGTGAAAGATGCTATTTAAATGTGAAAAGATGAAACAGTAGGAATACTGAATCCACTTCTTGGACAAAATCTGCATGACATTAGCACAGCATCATGTACTAAAAGTTAGAACAAAATCTCACATCTTTTTATGCTGAACCTGATTCCAGGTTGAAATATGTTCCATTAAATTGCCGTCTTAAGCTTATCTTGGACTGCATTACATGCTAACTGCTCAAGTTATTGGTATTCCTGAACATACTAAGTTGTTGAGATCATCTAGCATAAAGGAGGTTGTTGGACGGTTTGACTTTTGGCTCTTCGTAGTTTAATCCAGAGATCTTCCTTTCTCATTTTTTTTTTACGTTTCTTGTGATGTTTTGGGGTGGGAATCCGAATCATATTAGTTTACTTATAAACCAAGAATTCCTATTCTAGAACTTATCTGTTGTCTTTCCCAACTTTAGAGTTGTCCCTTGTCCCCACCTTGTTCATCTTTCAAACTACATTTTGAAAGGTGATTTAAAAACTTTTTCTTTTATGACGGATTACTAATACCAAAAAGTTCATTATATTTGAAAGATGCTAACAGGTGTATTGTATTGGATACACTTCTGCCTTTTTACTTGATATATATAGCGTCCTTCCCGACTTCCATCTAACCAAACTTGCTCCTAGCTACTACATTTTACATCACCTCTCTATCTAATTCTTGCTTAGTAGACATGATTGAAGCCAAAACCGTACTTGTTTTCTCATTATTAGCAACCCTCTTATTATCCCAATACTACAAAACCTCAGCCTCTAGTGACATTTCACCATCCACTTCAAAACCTACAGGCCAAACTCCAATGCTGGAGAGGGAGGGGGAAATATGTTGCTCTAAAACTCAAGAGTCTAACATCCAGATTAAGAAGAGAGCACGATACAACCCAGCTACGGCTATTCCCAATATGGCTCGTCCAAGATCTAGATCATCCTCAGCTATTGGAAAACAAATATCTTCATTTCAAGTGTATTCACCTCTGTTTTATCTCCTTTCACTTTGTTTCTTCTTGTTCTAGTAACCATGCTAGAACAGAAATATGGTGAAGGCCTACTCGCTAGACGACTCAATAAAAGAAAAAAAAGCAAAGGAAAAAAAAAAAAAAGAGGCAGTTTGTGCTATTTTATTAGGACAATAAAATGATTGAGCTCTTTTTAATTTTTGAATTTCTACTAGTGTATGTTAGCCTCGACTTGAATGGATGGTTCATCTTATCCTTCTTTTTTCCTTTAGGATAAAGTGTGGCTGTATATTCAATTCAAAGCATTGAAGGAGCTGATGCTTTTTATGTGTAAGTTGATGTAACAACTTCACTCTTTTACAATTAGCAAATGGTATTATAAGATGCTTTCCCTTGCATTGCCTCTGCTTTTAGGCAACAGTAAATAGTGTAGCTGTATTGAAATAAAAAATATGATTGAAATGTACCTTAGTTTTGGTATGCAGAATCAATAATTTTCTTCCTTGGCCCACGTTTGCATAAAATAGCACATTTTCCCATTCAAATGGAATGGTTTTTAATTTTTACCTTTTAACAATCGAACTTATGCCTAATATGAAATAATATGATACGGAATTATATAAATTAACGTCCCGCGAAAACGCTGATTGTTAAAAAAAAATAAAATAGCCCGGTGTACTAAGCTCCCGTTATGCGCCGGGTCCGGGGAAGGGTCCAACCACAAAGGTCTATTTTGTGCAGCCTTACCTTGCTTTTTGCTAGAGGTTATTTTCAAAATTCGAACATGTGACTCTTGGTCACATGGCTAATGGCGAAATTGTAAATGACTAGCGGAATTGGAAAAGGAAAAAAGAATGGAAATCAAAAGTTTGAAACAAACTCTTAGCCAGATATTTTGGATTTGAGCTTTTTAGAAATGAAAAAAAAAGACCAATTGGGAGCGCTGACCCCAGAAATGAGCCTTGTAGTGTGAATCCGAATGAAGTTGACCTATATATAGATACTGGACACTGAGTGAAATAAAAAAGACAGTTTAAAACAAAATAACTAATAAGCTCAATTATGGGTCATAGCCATTTCTAGTATAAAAGAAATGGTCATCAGTCATCAAGGTCGTAATTTCACTTAATTGTATAAATTTATCCCACAAAAATTTATAAATATGTTCGAATTCAACTTCGAAATTAAATGCATCGTCTCTCCTAGACTGAACCCCTGGCCATTCTTTTAAAGGAAATAAGATTTCTTATTCTTTTATAAAATAAACTTAGAAAAGTATAATATCTTTTTCAGATCTTTTACATATAATGTTATCTCCTATATAGAGGAATATCAATGGTGATTGTCTTAGTTCTATCAAACACAACAGTTCGATGACAATTGTTAAAATCTAAAAGAATCATTATTAATAGTATATGTATGAGTTTCTTAGTGATTGTCATTCTTGAAACTGGGGAGAATCATTATCGATTGCATATAATATTATTAATTTAGTCAAGATAGAAGATTAAGTCATTGTATTTTTGAGAGATATATGACTCATTACATTTAATCATCATTTTATCCCTCTTAAAGTAACAAAATAAGTGTAATACATAAAAGTGTTTTTTAATTTCGTCTCGTATTACATTTATATTCTCTAACTTTGGGTGTATACAAGTAGGCATGCACTTAACTGTATTTGGATAAAATTGAATAAATAGACATACACGTCCTATATGGTGTTTTACGTGTATTATGCCCGTAGAACATGAGTGTCTACTTGCTTAACTTTATATAAATTTAAGCGTCTACTTATGCACACTCAAAGTTAAAAGACATATATATAATTTGAAGTGAAATTAAAGGTCTCATTTATCTATTATGCCCGAAAAATATGTTATTATGGACTGTTTTAGAAGTATATTCTTGAGAACTTGTTTAGCTAAGCACTGACCTGCAGCTTTTCCCTTTGTGAACTGCAAGTAACTTTGTTTTCAACTCAATTCTTCTTTCCTTGTTGCCTTTACTAGTAGTTGTAGCGATATGTTTGAATTTTCTTGTTTTTTGATTTTTGTCTGTTGTTTTGTGTAGTTTGATTGTAGTACTATTGTCTCTTGAACTCATACGTCTATGATTGTTTTTATCTTGAAGTGAGAGTCTATCGGAAACAACCTCTTCTCCTTGTCTTTAAGGTAAAATTAAGGTCTTTCATTCACTCTATCCTTACCAAACCCCACTACGTAGGAATACATTGCTTTGCTATTTAAAATTCAAGAATTCCTTTTTAATTAATACCTAGAGCGTCAAAGCTAATTCTTTTCAACTAAATTCTAAGCTCATCATAAACTCCTCAATGTTTTCCATACTTGAACTGAACTTCACAATGACAACACTTGGTGTAACTAGTAAAGTTGTCATCAAAAAATCAAAGCTAATTATTTAAAAATTGTCATTTGTTGTACATAAATGACAACTTTTGAGTAATTGGTAGAATTGTTATCATGTGATCAGAAGATCACAATTTCAAGTCATGGAAATTGTCTCTTGCAGAAATGTGGGACAAAATTGTTGTAGAATAGACAAGTATAATCTGGCCCTTTCACGAACCCTGCTAATAACTAAAGCTCAAGTGGATTATGATGGAAAAACTCGGACTTTCCCGCTTTGTGAAGTTAAGATAGACACTTAAGATTTAAAGGTAGTAATGGGAGCACAAGAGTTTGTAATTCTTTAAATGGAGATTCTTCCACTATACAAAAGAATAGTAGGATTACAAGGATGTGTTTACAAAATTGACTCATTCTATGGTGGCTCTCTTAAGCTTGCGGATGAGTCTTCCCAAGCTATCTCTCTTCTCTCTCAAAGAGGTTCTCTTACTATCTACTTTCTCACTCTAGGAAATAACTTCTCACTTGGCTTAGATGGATAGAAATGAAGCCTCCTACTCCTATTTATACTACTCCACCTCCACAATGAATGGTGAAGATTACATGCATCCAAGGGTGGAGGTTGGTTCTCTAGAATGCTCTACACACTCTAGGAGTCTCTACACCCTTCCACTCCCTT
>JBDJHY010000102.1:774776-785990 GCA_039654485.1 Withania somnifera | reverse complement strand
AGCATAAGAAATGCTTAGATATACTTGCTTTGAGTTACAGAAACTTGCCGCGTCACTTGGAAGCTTGGTTTGTTTATACGTGTGGATTTCTAGCACAGACCGAGATTTGTGTCCAGCTATTGGTAAAGTTATGGATTGCTGAGGGTTTTTTGAATAACACAAAGCAAAAGAAGTTGGAAAACTACGCAGAGGAATGTTTGGAAGATCTCGTGAATCGTAGTCTCGTTATTGTCAAAGAGAGGAGATCAAATGCTCGAGTCAAAAGTTCTTCTGCAAGACTTAGGCTTGAGAGAGGCTCAGAAGGAGAATTTCTTTTTTTTCCCTCAACTCTTTGCCACAGATGATACTTTGTAACTGTGGCCGTCGTCTCAGTTACATTGATGCTGCCTCTATTGAAGTTCCCTGGAAGTCATTACTTCCCCTCTCCCGAACTCTATTCCTTTCCCGTTGTTCTGAAGCTCTGCAAGATTATAGTCTACAGTTGTATGGTCCTTTACTATACAAATTGTCGAGTTGTTGAGAGTATAGCACATACTACATATTGCCTTTGATTGTTTTCCTCCTCAAGTTTTACTGCTGGTTCATTTAAGGTATTTTACGCTAGCAGTTTATGAACCCGAATGCCCTGAAATAATTTCAAGGCTTTGGAACTTACAGACCATTTTGGATACATGTGGAATCTTGAATCTGCCTACAACTGCATGGGAAATGGAATACTTAAGGCATGTAAGTTTAGCGTCTGGCTTCGATGGTTATAAGGTTTTAACAAACTTACAAACAATAAGTTGTATGGCAATTGCTAGTTGTAACAGAGAAGTCATCGTTAACGTTCCCAATCTCAACAACTTGTCAATACAAGGAGACCGAGAATGTGTAAGTCACCTCAATCTTCTCATACTTGAAGCATCTCTAGAAATTGAAGCTTTGAGATCACAAATTCTCAAGCATGGATTTTTACCCCTCAAGCCTCAAGAAGTTGGTCCTGCAGAGGTGTTCTCTTTCACGTGGATTTACGAGCCCTCATGAAATAGGGAATGTTTATACATTACAATGCATTGAGGTACGTTCGTGATCTGTGGTTATTGAAATGTCTGTTCAAAGAGTACAAGAGGAACAGAAACATATGGGAAATGACAGCCTCAATCTTTCTGTCCAACAATGGTCATTGGAGTGGGAAAGGGTTCAACAAAACGAAAAATGCAAGAGAATAAAGACGTATGTATCCACGAAACTTTTGCACCTGGAACTAGTTCAGAGGCCAAAACACAAAGAACAATCTTTCAAATGATTCTTGAAAGGCAATATGCCATTTCTCTATAACAACATCATTTATCTTTTGGATGCTATACTGAGATGTTTATTCAACATTTAGATATTGTTCTCTATACTTTATACTCAAAAATGTATATAAACACAAAACAGTAATTGTGACATTTATACTTAGGAGTTTCTATTGAATGTTAATAGATTCTGTGATCTGATATTCAAATTAGCATATACTATCTTTAGTTATGATGCTTGTATACACATTTTGTCATTCCTTTTTTTAGTTTCACTGCTTCAACCAACATTTAACAAATTTGGTGTTTTGATTTGAGAAGAATTTAGAACTAATGTATGACCCTCCTGACGGAGAGGTTGTCAAGTAGGATTGACAGACTTCTAGATCGGTAAACTTATGAAGATGAGGAGTTTACATGGGACGCACACTTTTGTGGTGTAATAATCTAAAAGATAAGTTTTATATGGGCATAGGCCCAAAGCAAATAATACGTGCCGTGAACTTGAGTCGTGAATGTTTAAATTGAGAAGCATTCAGTGTCAGCCTACCCTCTACTAAGATCATATGGCATATTAAGGTTGGTTTATGATCAACTGAATATATAGATTTCTTGTTTAACTAACTTTGACCCTTTCTTTATGAGTTCAAGTATTATACACAGTTTATGAAGCTTAGCTCTAACTCAAAATCAAACCTCCTAAACCACTGAATCAACCATTTGTCATTTAAGACCGACTTATAAAATGGACCTGCCTATCTTAACTCATCAAATTTCATAGCTCATAGAGTTGGTGGGCTTGGTTTGATTGGATTGGGTCAGCCTGTTTTGACAGTTTTATCACATGACATCAGTTACAACACATGTTTATAATAATAGCCTACAAGATCAAATGAGTTTAAACATATGTGTCGTTCTTTTTTAAACAGGCAACTAAAAAGTAAAAATAAATGAGAAACATAAGAAAAGCTAATTATCTCAATTTATATTATGTAAATATAGCTCTCACAAAATTATATCAATTTTATTATTACCTTATTCTAAAATCGACTAGCCATACTTTTAATAGCAGTACAAAAAAACAAAGTTGTTGCAATGATAACCTTTCTTGTTTTAATTTCTCATTTTCAACTAAATTTATGTATTGGAAATAATTTGTCACATGCAATTAAGTCATTAATTGCTTGTATCAACATTTCAAATACAGCAACAGTGTATGTCCAAATGCACCTTGCACAAAAATAATGTGTAAATGCATATGTATGGTACGATGCACAATCTTGATATACACTTTTCTGCGTCGGGTCGGTCGCGTAGTCACGAAGTGAAAATGCGATACGTATCGTTGATTTCATAAGTGGAATAGTCATGTTGAACATGAACGCGCCAAAGTTATAAGTTTCTTGCATAGAGGAGGTTCGAAAGTCCTAACGCAAACATCAGTAACTAACCCTTCTATCCTAAGGTATGTCCACCTCTGTTATGACGGCCTTTTTCTTATTGTTATTGCAAAATATTGTTATTAAAAAACTTACAATATAACATACATGATTAATCAATTTCAGAAGAATTTTGGCCACTATGAAACTAGAATGTTTGATTAAGAAAAGTCTTACGAGACTGGAGTAAGATCACAAGCAACAATAAATTAAATTAACATAAAGATAAAGAGATTATATTAAATCAATTTATATCATATATAACCCTCACTCAACTATAATAAATAACGGCCAATGTAATTTTATAGGCCGAGTCTGGCGAGAGTAAAGTATTGTACATAGATTTTATGTATATCTTCGGTTACGGATAGTGCAGGCTTTACCTTATAATTAAAAAGGCAACCGACTTAGGTTCTCAAATTTAAGGGGCCTCGCTTTATTGACAATAATAAATTATAATAGTTTTATAAGAAGAGTTAAATATTATCTGTAGAAAAGATAAACTTTTTATGTAAAAAAAATTATTAAAATTGATATATGTGAAGTATTATGTCTCAAAAAAGATTAAATGCATTAATTATATTATAAATTGAAAGCAAATTATTAGAAGAAGTCAGTTATAAGAAGTTTATTAACAACTTTGCTTATGAAAAAAAAAATTAAAAAACAGACGTTATAAGAATTTATACTCCCTCCATATCATTTTACGTGACAATCCAGTCCTTTTTAGTATGTTTCAAAAAGAATGTCACACTACTATAATTAGAAAGAATTTGACTTTGAAATTACCCTTTAATCTTTAGTGAAATGATTTACCACTACACAAATATTCAAGAATGATTATAGACCACATGTTTTGAAAGTACTATTTTCTTCTTAATTATCTTGTCAATCAAATAACGTCACATAAAATGAGGCAGAGTAAGTATTGCTTTTTAAAAAATAAGGCATTTGTTTGATTTCCGCCTTAGGCCACCAATGTGCTTGAGCCTCCCGTGGTTGTGGAGCTAGAATTTTCACTTAAGGGATTTCAAAATGTAAAGAAGAAAATTCACAAAAACGTTAAGGAGTGGTAATGTATAATACATCCATACATACATACATACATACATATATATATATATACATAAAAAAGATATTTTTACCTAACTATGCAATATAATTTTTCGACGAAGGAATGTCAACGGTCAATGCCCCTTAATAGCATGTGGCTCCGCCAATGCTTACCTCTATTTTGAGAAGATAAAAATATCGTTACGGATAAACTCTCAACAGAACGACGATGAAACAAGAAGAAGAAGATCATATTATAACCCTCACAATATCACAAGCATGTGTATAGAACTTAAATTTTTAATGAACTTAAATTATATATATATCGTCAGTGTAAAGAACTCTTTACAATATCAGGTCACTCAAATAATCTATTAGTAAAGCACCCTTAAAATATGGAATGCATAATTTTGAATAAAAGACATGTTATTACGAGTAAAGATGACCTGAGGGAGTAAAATAATCAAGTTGAACAAAACCATAATTGAAGACATATGTGGATATTGGTTGAAAATATTTCTTCTACTATAATTCAACATGACTATAATTGGAAAAAACTAACTCAATTTCAAAAAAAAAATCCCAAACCAAACTAACAAATATTATTATTATAAAGGGAAGATAAGAGAACAAAATTGGAGAAAAAAAAATTAATCTAATTAATCGAGGGGAGGTTCAACTTCTATTACATATATATATAAAAAAAATAATTTTTAGTAATGTATAAATAATGTAATTTTCTGTCAAAGAGAGTTCATCCGACCCCCTAGGCCTAAGTTGGTTCCGCTGTCGTAACCAACATTATAGAGTTTTGATTTAGCGTTAAGTGGTTCATCATTTTTAATTAGAGATTAGGCTTCGAGCTTTGGCTATGAAATTGCATTTGCTAAGCAATATTGTTCTCTTATTATGAGACTTCCTATTTTGAATTTGTAAATAATCGAATTCCAAAATGCAGATATTGAACATCGAATTTAAAAATTATTAAAAAAACAAAAAGTTGTCCAAGTGCAGCTAATGTTCTAGCTTGAAAAAAATGCACACCAATTAGACTTTTGAATAATTAAATTTAATTAGGGCCAACTTTTGAAAATGAAAAGTAGTGAAAAAGGAATAAAAATACTAAGAGAAAAAAAAATTTATTCCCCTTTACTAAAATATACGTGTGATGGTACTAATTAAAAGCATAATGTACGGGACCCTTTTTGATAATCTAATTTTAATCAGCAAATTAATCAAAATGTTCTAGTCCTAAAAATTGCTAAATCAACAATTAAAAAAATATTTAGTAGCTCATTCAATTTCATTTTATATAAATTTGTTTGACTATGTACAAACTATTAAGAAAAAGAAAAACATTAATTTTTAAAACTTTTGATCATAAATTTGTTATTATGATATTTATTTGGCGCTTTTAAGGTAGTGACGTAGTCAAAAAATTTATTAGGCAGGTTCAGAAATTACACATATGAACAAGCCGAAAGGTGTTCGACATCTACTATATACACATAAAAAATAATTTTAATTATATAAAAATAATATAATTATTCGCCAAAGAAAGTTCGAGCGAAATCCCCTAAGCTAATGTGGCTCCGCCAGCCACTGCTTTAAGATTATCTCATCAAGTGTAAAATAGAAAGATTAAAATCAAATTGTTTCTAAACAAAGAAAAATGACTTTTTGTCAAACTTACTAAAAGGAAAATATGTCACATCTATTAGATGTATTTATGTTTTAAAAAGGATTTTTTTTTAATGAATTTATTATTTTATTTAATTTAATTTAATTCTAAGAGTATAGATTGTTTTAGAAGAGGAAGGAATTGAAGTATTGTTTTAGAAGAGGAAGGAATTGGTTCCCAAAAATCTTATAGAAAAAGGAAAATTAGATTGATGAAAGAATCCTCTTGTTTTGCATTATAATTCACTAAAAATATAATGTGATATTCCAATGTATATACTTTTGATTTACACCTTCAATTTTGTTTGCACATAGGAATTTTGACCCAAAAAAAATTATTTCGATTTATTATTACCCTTAATTTTGATATTTGTGTGTAAAAAATGATATTTTTAAGTTAGAGTAAAAAAATTTAGACTAAAATACACCTAAATTAAGCGTAAAGATGGTAAAGCCATGCTAGTAACAATGGCACGCAAGTAATGACAAATCGGTTAGAGTAAGACCTAACAATAACAGAACAACATACCTAGTGTAATCTCATAAAATTGGGTCTGGAGAGCATAAAGTATACGTAAACCTGATCTCTATCTTAGAAGTAGAACAACTGTTGTCAGTAAATCCATAGCTCAATATAAGAACAGTTTGCACTTAAGTATCTAGCTAAGTAAGCAAACTTGATACTTGATAAATCCAAAAAGATTACCTATGAAGTAATCGAAAGAACTCCTGCCTGTAGTATTGAATTGAGAGTAGATCCTGCAAAACAGAGCTCGGGGTGGTCCCCGGGGTAGTTATCTAATGCTTAAGTTAGTAAAATCCGCAATAAGGGAGTTCCAAGAATATTTAGTAAGTGATCTTGTGAGCGTACCTTCATTCTTCCTCAGAGGCGGTCTATATAACAGTCCCTTGTAACTGTCTTCCTGTTGGAAGCTGTGAATGGGGAAAGGTTGCTTTGTGAGCCCACCCATCATGTCCATCATGTTACACCGGTGGCCCTATTGGGGAAAAACTTTCTCAACTGTTATTGAGTGGGAGGACCACGTGGGTTACATCCTCCTCTTTGGTGGGTCATAATATTTGACTTTTTAGCCGTAATCCTACAATACTTTCATGTGTCTCGTAAGCACGAAATTACATCCAATGACCACGAAAATGGGAGATTTTGAATTTTTGACCTCCGCTTATCCTATGAACAAATGTTCAAGGTTAAATTTCAAAACTTATTGAACATGAAAATTTGCTCATGAAATAGACAAGATCAAAAGCAAGTGTACCAAAAAGCAAAGATAACTTTTTAACTTCTCCAGAATTCAGACATCTAGTATTTACTAAAATTGCACACAAAAGAGCTTATACTCGAGGGCGGAGCCAATTTTAGCAAAAAGTGATCAAATACACACACTTTAACGAAAAATTATGTGATAAATTAAAATTAAATATTAATAAATACGTATTTAATTTTAGACGCCCTTAAACATAATAATTGGTCCATTTTAACACATTAAAGACAGCGATTAGTACCTTTTGTGTCATGTTCAATTTGGCCTTTTTTTTAGTACCTTTTGTTTGCTCATATTTCAAAGGATTTGGCCGATAATTTACTGAAAGGACAAATATACTTCGTCAACTTTACGATTTAGGATAGATATATTTTTTCGTAAGTAAAGTAGTGTTACTAGTGTATATAATTTAGCTATATTTCTTGGTGAAGTTGAATAAACTATTTTTTTTTTTATCGATGACTATTTCTTGTGGCTCTGTTAATGTTTAAAAGCAATTCACTATTATAGTACTAGGGTCAGTGATGTTTGTACTTTTCTAGTTGGTTGGTTTGTGAGTTGATTGTGTTACTGGTTTGTATTAAAATATTGTGTTATGATTGTGTAATAATGTATTATCTAATATGTCAAATTTGTTAATTTTTTTTTTTTGATAGTTTTTAGAACTTATGGGAATATATCATATTTCATTTATTTTTTTAAAAAAAGGAAAATGTTTTTTCAAAAATCTATGGCCAAATATGTTGAAATTTCACCAAAAACTAACTTTTACAAAAATATTTGAAAATCTATGATCAAATGATAGCTAAAACAAAAATCAATTTCATAGCGCTAAGTCTTTCCGAGTCCCAATTTTGGTGTGAGATGGGGTTGTTTGCTTCCGTTTTGGTTCAATTCTCGTCTAGTGAGCTAACTTTTGATGTTGAGTTGAGTTAAACTCAACAACACTTTCTTAGCGGTGGATAAGGTGTACTGATCCTATGGTATGACCCGATTGAGATAGACTGAAGAGCCAAAAACATCCTTAAAGTATCACAGTTGTTTGGATTTTATACCTAAATTATCAGGTATATAATTTTTTTACCCGACTATCTCCAACTATTTATAAAACGCATATCAACTATTAATTATTTACTTTTGTTACCTGAAATATCACCATCGTTAAGGTAAGAAAAGAAAACAATTTCTAATTGATGTATGTTTGATAAATAATCGGTAATTATTCAGGTAAGAAACTTGTAAATCTAATAATTCAGGTACAAAACTAAACATATCTGAATGTGTTTTTGGCCACTTACTCCAATTGAAACTGCAAACTTGATACTCCCACCTGTCTCGTAAGGCAAGTAAAAGATGATTCCTAGCCAACATAACAGCAAGTAGGTATACACATACAAAGAGTTTTGACATCCCACATTGATGTCTATGATCAAAGCATAGAATTAAACAGATAGCTTCAAATAAGTTTAAGGTGGATTGAAGGCAAAAGGTGAATTAAACAGATAGTTTCAAATAAGTTTTAAATATTTTCAAAAAGCAATACTTACTTTGCCTCGTTTTACATGGCACTATTTGATTTGGCAAGATATTTAAAAAGAAACGAAAGACTTTTGAAACATATGGTCTAAAATCATTCTTGAATAGTTGTGTAAATTAAAGGTAAATCATTCATTAAAGATTAAAGGGTAATTTCAAAGTCAAATTCTTTCTAATTATAGTAAGGTGATATTTTTTTTTGAAACAAACTAAAAGAGAAAGAGCGCCACATAAATTCTTTCATATGCAAAGCTGTTAATAAACTTTTTATAAAGTAGTCTGGCTTGACCCTATTTCTTCTGCTAGAGCAAAAAGAAACTAAACGAAAGGAGATGAATACACTTGCAATGATGCTCACCTGTTAATCTTGACGTTAATATCTTGAGTTTTAGGACAACAAATTGGAACAATGTCGGTAGAAGAAGCTAAGGTCTTGCAGTAATGGGACAATAAAAGAGTTGTAACTAGTACGTATTTGGCTTGAATCATGTCTACTTAGCAAGATTTATACAGACGATATAGACAATGTAAGAGTATATGAGAGATGACAAGTGAAGTATGTTTGGAAGGACATTATATATATCAAGTGAAAAGGGCAAAAGAGTATGCATATTTCAAATATATGAACTTTTGGGTATTGATAATAATCTAAAAAGGAGAAAAATGTTTGGAGGGAGGTGGGGACAAAAGACAAACTCAATAGGTGTGGGATGGAAAGACAATGGGTATTACTATAGAATTAGAATTCGTGGTAAGTAAGTAAACTAATACTCCCTCCGCCTTGGCATTGTTTGAATTAGCACGGTATCTAAAAAAAATAAAATACTTTTGAAATTTATGATTTAAAATACCTTAAATTATTTAAATGTATTAAGGGTAAAAGAAAATTTTAAAGTTGACTTGTTTCTATTTATAGTAAAATAACGTTCTTTTCTAAACATACTAAACGGAATGGTGTATCACAAAATGAGACGGAGAGTAGTATATTTGATCAGAGCTTTTGAATGTCGAAAGTGTGTATTTTTCTAAAAATGCTTACTTTTTTTTAAAAAAAAGGTGTTTTCCCAAGCTTCAAGAGCAAATAAATTTTTCGGAGAGCAATAGAAGTTACTTTTTAGAAGTTAAAAACAATAATTTCTCTAAAAGCATTTTTGATCAAAAAGATTACGCTTAAAAACATTTTTATTAAAACTTGACCAAACACTAACTAATGCTCAAAAATATTTTTTTAATTTATTTATCAAATACAAATAGCTTCTTACCAAAAAAATATTTATCAGCATAAAAAGATGCAGGTTAATGTCATGTTGATTTTGTCTAAGTATTCACTCTTTACATGATGTTTCATCTTTCCACATTTAAAGAGAATCTTTCACTTTTTTTCCTGGAAGGGAAGGGAAGAAACATGTTGGAAGAAACAAGGCAGTCTAATCTATTGGGATCCCTCCTTAATCGGAGAGATTTTAGAAAATTCTAGAGCTTCCTACAGAAGTGTAGAACTCTCTAGAAGTTTGTAGAATAGTGTGAAACCCTCTGGAATATTCTAGAGATGTGTGGAACCTTCTGGTACCTTACAGAAGAGTATGGATGGATATGGAAGGGAGTGGAAGGGTGTAGAGACTCTTAGAGCGTGTAGAGCATTCTAGAAAACCAATCTCCACCCTTGGATGCATGTAATCTCCACCATTCATAGCTATGATCCATAAATACATCAATAAATCTCTCTTCGAGCATGTTTCTACTTACACAAATGCTTATGAATTATGGACAAAGCTTGAGTCCATGATTCAAAAGAAAACACCTCGTAATAAAGCCAATTTAGTTCGACGGTTGGTGAAGTTGGAGTATAAGGATGGTCATAGTATGATTGAGCACTTGAATAATTTCAACGGGCTCGTAAATCAATTAACTAAAATTGAGATAAAGATTGATGATGGGTTGCAATCCCTTCTACTCCTTAGTTCCTTACCGGAAAGTTGGGACACACTCGTGGTTACACTTAGTAACTCAGCTCCAGAAGGAAAGCTCACAATGGATGCTGTCAATGACAGCCTTCTTGGTGAAAAAGCAAGAAGAATGGAACGAGGTGAGTCTATCCATCCTGAGGCTAATGTTATTGAGAATCGGGGTAGGAATGAGACTCGTGGATGTAGTAAGAGTCGAGATCCACATTAGTTTCAAGGTAAATCCAAATCACACTCGAAGATTACATGCTACTGCTGTGGAAGAATGGGCCACAGAAAAATAGAGTGTCAATCCTTCAAGATAAATCAAAAGACCGGTAATATCAAACCAGACCAAGTCAGCCCAACGATGAAGCAAGAAGATAAGAGTACCACTGATGTAGTCTCAAAACAAGATCTGCTATATTTCGTTAGAGAAGGTAATATACTAAACATTGCTTATGATGATAGATCTTGGATTGTTGATTCTGGTGCTTTCTTCCATGTAACTCCCCATCGAAGTTTCTTCTCATCCTACCAAAGTGGGGACTTTGGTACGGTGCAAATAGAAAATCAAGATAGGAGCAAGATTGTCGGGATAGGAGACATTATCCTGAAAATGAGCACTGGATGCAAGCTTGTCTTAAAAGAAGTGAGGCATGTCCCAGCCATGTGCCTTAATCTTATCTCTGTTGGAAAGTTAGATGATGTTGTTCTGATGAATTACTTTGGTGAAGGAAAGTGGAAGCTCACCAAAGGAAGTCTAGTCATGGCTCGAGAAAATAAGAAAGTATCGTTGTACGTGATGCAAGCTAAGCTCTACAAAGGAGAGGTAAACATAACCATTGATGACATGGAGGTATGGCATAAACGACTTGGACACATCAGTGAGAAGGGTCTTCACATACTTGCTCGAAAGCATCTCCTCCCTAACGTGAAAGGTAAGCTACTTGATCCTTGTGCTCACTGTTTAGCTGGAAAACAACACAGAGTTGCTTTC
>JBDJHY010000102.1:760441-772751 GCA_039654485.1 Withania somnifera | reverse complement strand
TTAATCTTCTGTGTATAAGCTTAAACTCTATACACTAAATCATCTACTATATAAGTTGAGGACACATATATGACAAATTGATCTATGTAATATAACATTTTATTGATACAAATAAATAAGCATACAATCGTTCAATAAATAATACTATATCAGAAACCGCATGGTTAATAGTATACCCTAACAAAAGCAACTTTAATTAGTTTAGGAAAAAAACAATCAAACTTCGGATCACTTTATTTGTCATATTTTAAATTATATAAATTTTTAAGAAAAATAATAAGTAAATGATAATTTCATTAAATTATTCTTATTTATTATTTTTTTAATTTAATATTTCTTTCTTTTGTATCGTATTAATATTATCTATAACTAAGGATAAATATAAAGACGAATAATTAATTTTAATTTTAATTTTTAAAGGTGATAAGTGTCATTGACCATCTATTTTTTTATAAGGATGACAAATAAAATAGTCTGAAGGGAATAGTCACATATTTGTATAAATGTACTCTCTTCGTTCTCTTTGTTTTTTTTTTTTTAAAACTACTCTCCCCGTTCAACTTATAATTGTTTATTATTGACTTGGAACACATATTAAGGAATACCTACCCCCACCCCCTGGGTCCCAATTTATATGTCACATATCGTTTCTTGAGAGTCAAACAATTTAAGTTTGATCGTGAACTTTGGCATGAGATCTTCAAGTTTTTTGAAATAAAATTTATATATTTGAAAACTATGTAAAGAGTAAAATTAATTCATAATAATTAATAATTTAAAATATTCAAAAGATATATGAAAAAATTACGATAAAAATAAATTTGTTTGAGTCTCAAAATTTAAAACGTGACATATAAAATGAGATGGAGAGAGTAATAAATAATAGGATGTAATTTACTAAATTACGCTTTGAATATAATAAATTTGATGTTTTCAGAAATAAATTAAAGAATAAATAATATTTAATAGTAAGGTAACATGGACATAAATAGATAAATTATCCATAACATTTTTCAAATTGAATAAGTGTTACTACACAGATACTTTTAATATGATGACAAATAAAAATAAACGGAGGAAGTACTATTAAGAATTTAAATAGCTCGAAAATTAGTACATTATATGGATAAAACTATAGTAAAAGAATTACTATCTTTTTCTCAATTTATCAGGGGGGAAAAAACATTTTTAATAAATTCTAATTGGCTCTAAGTTGACTTTAGACTTTCGTGGTCCCAAAACAAAATTTATTGAAAAAAGAAAAAGTTCGAGAGATGTGGAAAAATATATTTCAGATATTAATTAAAATATAGGTAATTTAGCTTTCGAGAAACAAAATACGAGAAATACAAGAGGGAGAAAATACTTCCTCCATTTAATATTATTTATCATATTTGGACTTGACACATCCATTAAAAATTTAATTATTAATATGATTATTTTATTACTCCATCTTTATTAATTCATATTTAGTATTATGTCTTAAAAAAATAATTTAAAAAAAAATTATTAATATTAAAAGATAAAACATGATTTTTTTAATATATGAAAAATAACAGCAAACAATAAAGGTTTATTTTAAAATAATAGACAATTAATAATAAACGAAAAAAATAGTATATACAGTATGAAAATATTTAATGCTCTTTTAAACTATACATGGAACCATACAAACTCATATGGTGTTGCTATTTCCAACAAATTAAAAATTCAATTTGAGAATTTGTGTGTATTGGAAATCTATCCAATTTTATTTTCATTTAAATAAATGTAAATAAATACAAACATAAATCAAAACAAATAAGACTAAAATTCTAAGACAAGGGATCTTTCTCAATTTTCCATAACTCTTTCATTGTCTTGTTTTGCCCTTTTCTTCATCAAATTATACCCCAAACAAATTAATCTCTCCCATTATTTTACTTGTCATACTTATTAGAAACAACTAATTATTATCCCGATAGGTAGTCATTATAGCAAAAGTAAAGAATTAGTTCTATCATATAATTTTATATTTATTTTTTACAATATTTTAGATAGCCACAAAATTTTAATTTTTATTGTTATTATTAAGTGTTAACCACAATCGTTTAATTCATAGCTAAACGCTTATAACTATAGATACATAATATTGTAGTGTTCCGTATTTATTTTTAATAATAATTATGAAGAGATATTGATGTGATGTAAAGAAAGAAATAATTAAATATTCCTAAAAGTAATAAATAAGGATAATTTTATCAAATTACCATCTAGTTAATATTTTTTTAAGAAGTGTGTAAATCAAAACGTAACAAGTAAAATAATTCAGAAAAAAAAATCAATAAATTAACTTAACGCTTCTGCAGATTAACCCTAAATAATACAAATCTAAATTAATTTAATTTTAATATAAATATCAATCATTAAGAAAATAATTTTTTTTTAAAAATAATTAATAAAACTTTTCGAAATGAATCTAAATCAGACATAAGTTGAGTTGGGAAGCCAAAAATAACAAGAGGGATGCCATGATGAAATTAATATACCATAGCCATCTTAACAAACAACTTGCACTTTCTAGAAAATTCTTTTTTTTTTAATTGGTTCTGGAAAACCAGCATGGATTGTATAGTTCTTTTTTAGGCTATAAATAATGATCCTCAACACACTTTATCTTCTTTGTATCCCCACACTTTATTTCCTTGTTCCTCTTCCTCTTGAGCAATATTTCTTCCTTTCTCTTTTTTCCCCCTAAAAGAGTATAGTTTCACACATCAAGAAAATATTCAAAAAAAATTTTTTAAAGAAAATTATATTTTGAGACACCCTTTTCTCATCTGAACCTAAAAATATTTTATATATTTGAAAAAAGAAAAATGAAAATTAGTATCAAAGAATCAACATTAGTGAAACCATCAAAGCCAACACCAACAAAGAGACTATGGAGTTCAAATTTGGATTTAATTGTTGGAAGGATCCATTTATTGACTGTATACTTTTATAAACCAAATGGTTCTTCAAATTTCTTTGATATGAAAGTGATGAAAGAAGCTTTGAGTAATGTTTTAGTTTCATTTTATCCAATGGCTGGGAGATTAGCTAGAGATGAACAAGGAAGAATTGAGATAAATTGTAATAGTGAAGGTGTTTTGTTTGTTGAAGGTGAAAGTGATTCTTGTATTGATGATTTTGGTGATTTTACACCAAGTTTGGAACTTAGGAAACTCATTCCTAGTGTTGACACTTCTGGGGACATCTCATCTTTTCCACTTGTCATCTTTCAGGTAAAAAGAATTTTTATGCTATTAGTATATCCATTTACATATTGTAACTTATATGCATTTGCTAGTATAAAAACTTTTATTATGCGATTAGTACCTTTTTACATGTTGCCATAGATTACTTGTCTTGTTTTCATGGTTATTAACTTGTATGTGTTGATAGTACAAAATTCGTATCTTTTCAAATATATTCAAAAAGGGTTATATCTTTACCTTTTTACTTGTTATCTTAGATTACTTAGTCTTATTTTCTAGGTTATTAACTTATATACATTGATAATATAAAAAGTCTTTTTATGTGGTTAGTATCTTTTTACATGTTATCTTATGTTACTTGTCTTATTCTCTAGGTTATTAATTTCGCTTATTAAGAACATCTAGATTCTTGTAGTTGGAGTGGATGTAGAGGTGGTAAGATATGGCTTCATGTGAACTGAATCCCTTGGATTTCGATCTAGTATATGAGTTAATAAGTATATACAATGGATTTCCTATCCAAATTTTAGATGCGACTATAATGAGAATATTTAAGAATATTTTTTTTATATGATTAGAATCTTTTTACGTGTTGTTTGATTGCTTGTCTTGTTTTCTAGGTTATAACTCTCGGTTATTAAAGAATATATAAGATAAGTGTTCATCTGAATCGAATAGCTTAGCTTTGGCTCGAACAGATATAATTGTGATAAGATAAGAGCTAATTGAATCGAACACCTTGAGTTGAAATTTCGCATGTTTTTAAAAAACTTATAAATAAGTACATACAATTGATTTTTAACTGATTAAATCAGTCGATTTGTGATAGAAACATGAGTTAGATTTTATGAGTTTTAAATTCTAAAATTGTCAGTAGTATTATACCGAATTAAATATTTTAGTAATATTAAAAAAACTATACCATCAATGTATAGAAAGGCATACTTTATTGTCATAAAACTAAAAAAAAAGTTAGATCATATAATCCTTATAATTTCTTACTATTTCACTTTTTTAAGAAGTCAATAGAAAAGGATAGAAAATAATATTTTCTTCCCTTTCGGGGTAAAATTTTAAAAATGGGTCAAATAACAAAAAAATAGTAACAAAAAAATGACTTAGAATAGAGAATTGCATAATTAGTGTCTAGAATTTAAGTAGAAGAGAATTTAGGAAAAAAAAAAATTACTCCATTTAAGGATAGCTTACATTTTTTCAAGTATTCCTTCGGTCTTAAAATAGTAATTAATTGTATTTTTTATTTACACCTTTTTAAAAAAATATTAATAAATATATAGATAACAATTGGATTATTTTATTCTCCAAAAATACTCCATACCATCTCGCGTAAAGATATTCGAAGTTGTTATAATATATTTTATTTAAATTTGACGGGGTCTTATTACCCCCTATTTTTATTTTTATATTTTTTTACTCTTTTGTGTTGACATGGCTCTCATGTCAGTATAAAAGGAGCACAAAACTATTCTGCTATTTGAAAGTAACGTTGGTAGAAAGGAGCACAAAAATTCATTAAAAAAAATAAGTTTAAAAAGGTAATAGAACCACCATAAAATTTAAATGTATCATAACAATTTCGAATATAATATAAGCGATTATCTATATAGCACTAGCTAGGTATGACCACTTTGGTTGCATTTATTTTTTAATCAACCACTTGGAAGATTAGGTTAAAAATATCATGTATTCATGTGGAACATCCTTATACATTAAGTTAAAAGATTTAAATTTAATGGTTCCATTTTAATATTTTTAATTCAAAACTCCATATAATTTTAAAATTATGAATTTCTAAGTTAATATATATTAAAACATCTTTAGTGTTTTGCATATTTATATGGGGGTACATTTTTCCTAAGAAAATTGCAAGATTAATTGTTTAAATTTTATATAACAAACACATAGTACTTTAAACATTAAAAATTCAAAATATGATAACTAGTTTAGTTGAGAGACTCCAATTATTGTCACAATAAATGAAAGTACACGTTTGTATCAGTTTTATTATTGGAGTAATATTAGAAGAATAAAAAGAGAGGATTTTTAATTATATAAGGTACACTAATCTAGGAAGACAAAAATTAAGGTACAAAAATCTAGAATTAAAAAATTAAAAATAAAGTTACAAGATGGGGGAATTTAGTAGAACCACACATTTCAAGTGCTAAGAAATCTATTAAGTTAATTACTAGTGCTTATATTACTCTTTTAACCATGGTTTTATATATATATAAAGGCCAACTCGATACATAAAGTAATTCATCTATGCAAGGTTTAGGAAAGATCACAAGTACCTCAAGAGGTGAAATGTAGATAGCTTATTATAATGTAAATATTAGTTGTTTTTATAACTCAATCTCGTGACCAAATCCCTATCAATTTGGTCTGTAAATATTCTTTCTCTAGAGCAGTGACGGAGTTTAAATTTTTATGGGGTTCAAAGTCTAAAAAACTATACGCGCGAACTAGCAAAAGGGAATTCGACATGCACTATATATAAATAATTTTAATCATATATAAATGATATAATCTTTTAGCGAAAGAGATACAGATGAAACTCTCACCATAAGGCGTCTTTGCCCCTACTTTAGATAGTGCAAAGTCTTTTGCTAATTGATCCACTCTAACTTGACTATCTATGTATGTTGTAAGATATTGATAGTGTAAAAGTTATTTATATTATTAATGTGTGTAGATGTTATAATAAGTTCAATAATGTTTCTTGTTATTTTCTTCGTCATTAAGTGAATTGTGTGATTTTCATTATTAGGTTACTCGTTTCAAGTGTGGTGGAGTTGCTCTTGGTGGTGGTGTATTCCACACATTAAGCGATGGTCTCTCATCCATTCACTTCATCAACACGTGGTCCGATATCGCTCGTGGTCTCTCGGTCGCGATCCCACCATTCATCGACCGAACCCTCCTCCGTGCACGAGACCCACCAATGCCTTCTTTCGAGCATGTTGAGTACCATCCTCCTCCATTACTTAATTCGGAGTCGAAAAATCGTGAGTCCATATTGGGCCCAAAGCCCAGTACCACAGCCATGTTAAAATTCTCAAGTGAACAACTTGGGCTTTTAAAGACCAAGTCCAAACATGAAGGTAGCACTTACGAAATCCTCGCGGCCCATATTTGGCGATGCACGTGCAAGGCACGTGGATTGCCCGACGACCAATTGACCAAATTACATGTGGCGACTGACGGTAGGTCAAGGCTTTGCCCCCCCTTGCCACCGGGCTACCTAGGAAATGTTGTGTTCACGGCTACACCGATGGCTAAATCATTTGAACTTCAATCAGAATCGTTGACCGATTCTGCTAAGAGAATTCACAACGCGCTGATAAACATGGACGACAATTACCTACGATCAGCACTCGATTACCTCGAATTACAACCCGATTTATCGACCCTAATCCGAGGCCCGACTTACTTTGCTAGCCCTAATCTTAATATTAATAGTTGGACTAGGTTGCCTGTCCATGATTCTGATTTTGGATGGGGTAGGCCAATTCATATGGGACCAGCTTGCATTTTATATGAAGGAACAGTTTATATTATACCAAGTCCAAATAATAAGGATAGGAACTTGCGCTTGGCTGTTTGCTTAGATGTTGATCACATGCCACTATTTGAAAAGTACTTGTATGAATTTTGAGATATTATCCATCAATGACGTGTTTGTTGCTCTAAAACAAGTCAAATGTTTGAGAATTGTCAGTCAATGACACGTTCGTTGCTCTAAAATGCTTATCACAAGTCAAATGTTCGAGAATTACCGGTCAATGACATGTTCGTTGTCAAGAAATGTTTATTGAGAAGTACTTTGTATGAATTTTTGAGAAGAAAAAAGAATCAAAATGTTCAACAAAATTAGTTTGATGAGAATTTCTCAAGGTGTGAGATCAAGTTGTGGTGTGATTTAGTTCCTAAGGCAATTTGTAACTTGTTTTATATTTTGTATTTGCCAATGTCTAAGTAAAGCTTACTCCATGTTTCCTTTGTGATTATTATAAGGGATAACTAGTTTCCAATTGATAGATTATTATGGCAAGTATCTATGCTCTTCTAGTGTCTCGATTGTTGTATTATTTTATTATTGTTACACTCTTTTATATTATTTTTACGATGATTTGCTTTAATATTGTATTTTCTTCTTATACTTGTTTTTAATATGTTGTACTTAACCTGAGGATCTATCGAAAATAATTTCTCAGAATTCACAAGGCAGAAGTAAGAGTACATACATGATACACCCCCTTTTCAAACCCTACTTACTAAATATGCCAAATATATCGTTGTTGTTCATGTAATGATCATCTATGAAGGGTTTTTCTTAATAGGTTTAACTTCTATAAATTCGTTATCTGTTTTATAGTATCAGATCACTTAAAATGTAATTAAAAATAATTATGGGCAAATAGTTTATCCTGCAAAATTTAATTATATTATCGATGTATATAAATTAAATCCAAAGTAGTAGTTTATTAACTAAGATATGTTGTACTTTTATATATTAATATAGTACATGCCGATGTCACTTTCACACAATGCTACATTAACAACAAACATCATATATTAGTTAGTTGATAGAACTTTGAATGGTTGTTTTGGTACATTAATATAATAGATTATATTGACACATGTCTGGCTAGGTTCACAATCAAGATGGAATAAATACAATTTGCTATAAAATGTAATATTTTGGATGTAATGGATTAATGCTTGATATCATTATAAAAATATAATTTGCAATATATATTAGATTTGTACTGTACGCAATATGTATTATAAATATGTTATTCATAAATAAAACTTATATTATATATCTTACAAATTATTTAATTGTATTATTAAGAAAAGAAAGTGATTTTCACAATATGTATTATAAATATATTATTCATGATTTTAGTACAATTATGAAACAATTTTAAAACAATTGTGATACAAAATTAGAAACTTCTTCTTCTTCGAGTTTTAATCTAATGTTTCTCTTAAAATCATATCTAAACTTAACCAATCTCCCTCAAGATTGAGATATGAACCCTAAATGATAGTTTTAATTATTTTCAAGAACAACCAATTCGAATTACTCACAAATTTTTAAAATTCAAATAATGAATAAAGCATACATCTTTTTAATGGCCATCAACGGTGAATTTTTTACTGCAACTTTCGAAATTTAAAACTCTTGTTTGTTCACATGTATTTGTATAAGTTTTTGGTCTTTGTATTATTGTCCTCATAATTCTTTGGATGAAAATTTTAAAATATGAAAAAAAATCAACTTGAAAATATAATAAAAATTTACACATGGTTCATTGGGTGAAAATTGTGAAGAAGAAAAAAAAAAAAGAAAGGTCAAGAATATAAGAAAAAAAAAAGCATGAAATTTGAGGAGTGCAGTTGTAAAGTCTTTTTAATTCGAATAATTGCTATAATTGGAAAAAAATAATGTTGCTATAGATATAGATGATAAATATTTTTTTAAAGTTGTATAGTTATGTAATTTCCCTATATTAGTAGCTGGACTTGGCCCCTAAGGCAGGTTTTAGATTATGGCTACGAACCATAACAACAACATACCCAATGTGATTTCGGTGGGTGTATACATATCGTAGCCCTACCTTGTGTGTGGTAGAGATTGTTCCCTATAGACTGTCGACTCAAGAAAGTGTTTAGATTATGGCTAGAAAGGCCTTCATTTTTTATGGCCCCCTATTCATGGCTCATATTACGACGACGAACAACATCATACCCATTGTGATCCCAGATGGGCGTAACATACCTTACTGCTACTTTGTGTGTGGTAGAAACTGCTACCTACAGACCTTCGGCTCAAGAAAGTGTTTAAATTATAGCTAGGAAGGTCTTCGTTTTTTATGGCCCCGGCTCATATTACGGCCACGAACAACAATATACCCAATGTGATCCCGGTGGGTGTAAACATATCTTACCCCTACTTTGTGTATGGTAGAGACAGTTCCCAATAGACCCTCGACTCAAGAAAGTGTCTAGATTATGACTAAGAAGGCCTTCATTTCTTATGGCTCCCTATTCATGGCTCATATTACGGCTACGAACAATATCATACCCATTGTGATCCCGAATGGATGTAACATACCTTACTGCTACTTTGTGTGTGATAGAGATTGTTCCCTATAAACCCTCGGCTCAAGAAAGTGTTTAAATTATGGCTTGGAAGGTCTTCATTCTTTATGGCCCCCTATTCATGGATCATATTATGGCTACGAACAACAACATACCCAATGTGATCCTGAATGGGTGTATACATACCTTATCGCTTCCTTATGTGTGGTAGAGATTGTTCCCTATAAACCCTCTGGTCAAGAAAGTGTTTAGATTAGGAAGGGCTTTATTTTTTATGGCCCCTATGCATGGCTTATATTATAACAACAACAACAATAACATACCCAATATAAACCCGGGTGGGTGAATACGTATCATACCCCTACCTTATTGAGGTAGACAAATTGTTTTAATAGACCCTCTGCTCATGAAAAATGTTTAGGTTGTGGCTAGGATGGCCTTCATTTTTTTTTAGTAGAACATTATGCAGTAGAATAACGTTCACTGACCACTTATTGGAAAACCATAGTATACCTAATTAAATAAACAATGACAGATAACAGGATATTAAAGTTGATGAACACAAGTAAAGTCCATTGAGTACAGTTATACCAAAGTAATCAAGAGTGTTAAACTGTAGAGTCTTGTACTAAGTACACAACTAGAAAGCATGATATGCAAGCAGTTTGAACAACGATATACCACTCATTGTTTTGCTTGATCAAATTCGGAAGAAGTCTGTCTGGAAATGATCATCGTATAGTTGCCAATGCCCATACCTCTCAGCGTGAGATTCTAAGCAGAAACGAGTCTTCTTCAAAGTTCTCAACTGCTTCAGATTCATCATGCATTTGAAATATTTCTGCTAGTAACTTTCGTACACCCAAAGAGATCCAAATGCTCGAGGTTTACACACCCTGCAGATATCAAAGCTAGACCTTTCTTATTGAAATTGGAGAATCGTAGTTCAAGTTGCACGAGTAGTGACATGAATTTCCCTGTTGCAGCAGCTTCTGAATCGCCATCTTGTGGGCACGTATCGGGACAAAGGGTTCTTGTTGAGCCATGGGATTTCGCCTCAGAATCTGCAAATTAGGACAATATTGTCCTATAAGAGCTAGAGACTTGTGAGATATCTGATAGCAGAAACTGATGTCAAGTTCACTAAGCAACGGGCAACCAGAGGCTATGTTAGACATCGTTTCACAGCTCTGGATAGAGAGAACTTGAAGGTTTGGCGATCTGTAAGAACATTAAGAACCAATATTTGTCATTCATAAACACCAACCGCGATAATAAGGAAAAGATCATCTCTTGGATTATCAGAAACTATGCCCATGTCTCTGGAAGACTTGATGTAATAAGTACACGGGGAAAACTATTAAATCTTGTAAATGATGATCGATAGTGTGACAAAAAACAACAAATCCAATGATCTCCCACACATGGGGGGTCTGAGGAGGGTAGTGTACGCAACTTTATTCCTATTTTGTGAAGGTAGAGAAACTGTTTCTGATAGACCCTCTTCTCAAGTCAATCATAACAAAATCAGTTAAAACGAAAAAGGAGATACGATAGTGAAGAAAATAATGAGGAAAAGAACAGTAGCAACAACCAATAGTACAATAACTGAAGCAAAGAAAAGAAGAGATAATAGTAAAATCAATGATGATCGACACCAGTAACTACAAATTTAGGAGCAAAACCAAACTAGCCTAAATATGGAACCAGTTCTAACCCTATGCTGTCAAATCCTCTCTAACTGAATAACACCAGTCTGAGAGAATAGTGCAGCTCCAATGTTGCCATAAGCACAACAACTGACTGTTAAGCCTCCGCAAACCAGTTTGTGGGCATTCAATTCATTCTCAAGGAATAGAATGGGAAAGTTTGTGCGGTGATGGGGAAGATAAAAGGGTTTTCTGAGGAGGGAATGACTTTCCGTTATGGTTACTGGAAGCAACTAGAATTTCATCTAATTGTTCACTATGAATCTTAAGGTTGGTGTTTTGTCCAACTTTTGCCCAATTCGACTAGTGCACCCGATGCTTATTATATCCCACCAGCACAGATATCAAGTAACTCTGTCGTTTGAGGCTTAAACAAATGAAAGAAATCACCTAGCATTTTCCTAATCAGTATTTCAAGACTGCTGTAAAAATACTTTCTGTACTTCTTTTTAGTTTCATGAAGTCACATTCTGGAGACCTTTTTGCTCATTTCATACATTGGACATTGAAAATGCCAACATCATCTCATTGCTGGGAAGCACATAACAAATAGCAAATGAATACGCAAAAGTCTACTTAGAGGGCAGTTTCTGCCCTCAAACATAACAAACATGACAATGCAGATATAAAATCAAAGCCATCAAACATCACGCAACCGACCTCCATATTCCAACACTAACTTCTTTTTTCATATGCGTACCTCGATGAAATTCCAAAAGGTACATGTTACCTCCCATCAACATAGATACTGGATAACTCTGTTATGCAACACTCATTAAACAAGAAATGTAGATTACTCTACTCGAATCAAAGCAATAAAACCCCACAGCAGTTTTAGTACTGCAAATACATAGCACAACCATATGAGACTAAAGCAACATTTCCACTTGCAGCTAACCTTTTCAAGATTTTTCTTTACCTGCCTAAACCTCAATTCAGAAAAATTTGTGTAGTACTCTATCCATCGAGATTTGGATAGATAGATAAAAAGAAATCACCTAGTGATTTATAGGCAAAAACTAATTTAATAGTAAATTTTTCATTTTAGGCTTAATAAGATGATATATCGCTACACAAATGTCTATAGTTTATTAAGCACACCCTATGCCATTGGTCATGGCTACAGCCCAGTGAAACAATGTCATATAAGTTGCAACGAAGATCGACTAAAAACTTCTTTTTCTTACTCTGGTCGTTCCGAAATACGCTTCACCTAGCAAAAATCACGTC
>JBDJHY010000102.1:721364-737682 GCA_039654485.1 Withania somnifera | reverse complement strand
TCTATCCCCAAAGATATGAATCACTCTTTTTGGGTTTCTGGTGTTCTGATTTTGCTTATCTTGTGGTTAATTTCGAAAAGGATGTAGTTAATTGAGGAGGCAAAGAGTAACATTAGCAATAATTTCTATTCAGTGAGATAATCTTATAGTGATTGGAGGGATTTTGGGTTTTATTTGTGTTTTATGTTTGCTTATGTGGAGCACATTAGGCAGACATGCTAATCTTGATGAGAATGTAGTTAATTGAGGGGGCGGAGAGTAGCATTAGCATTAATTTTTCTATTCTATGGGGCAATGCTGTAGTGATTGAAGGGGTTTTGGTTTTATTTGTGTTTTCTGTTTGCTTATGTGGAGTACATTCGGGAGACGTAGTTAGTCTCGATGAGAATGTAGTTGATTGAGGAGGGGGAGAGTAGTGTTAGCATTATTTTTCTGATCAATGGGACAATGCCATAGCGCTAGAAGGGATTTTGGGTTTGTTTGCTCTGTGGAATTGTGGATTACATTGGGGAGATACTGTGGTTGATCTCGATGAGGATGTAGTTAATTGACGAGGCGGAGTAGTGTTAGCATTACTTTTCTGTTTTGTGGGACAATTCTATAGTGATGGAAGGGATTTTTGGGTTTTGTTTGTGCTGATCTCTGTGGAGTACCTTCGGGAGATGTTGTAGTTAATATTGATGAGAAAATAGTTAATTGAGGAGGTGGAGAGTAGTGTTAGCATTATTTTTCTGTTCTATGGACAATTCTTTATTGATGGAAGGGATTTTGGGTTTTGTTTGTGTTTTGTGTTGGCCTATGTGGAGTACACTTTTAGCTGGTTAATCTGGAGGAGAATGTAGTTGATTGAGGAGGTGGAGAGTAGTGTTACCATTTTTCTTCTGTTCAATGGGATATTCTTATGGCGCTAGAATGGATTTGGGTTTTTTATTTTGTGTTATCTTATGTGGAGTAAGTTTGGAAACATTGTGTTAATCTTGATGTGAATGTAGTTAATTGAGGAGGTGAAGAGTAGTATTAACATTATTTTCCTGTTCAATGAACAATTTGTACTAATGGAAGGAATTTTGGGTTTTTATTGTGTTTTATGTTAGATTATATGGAGTACATTTGGGAGAAATTGTGGTTAATCTCGATGAGAATGTAGTTAATTGTGGAGTTACTCCCGATGAGAATGTAGTTAGTTGTGGAGGTGGAGAGTAGTGGTACTATTATTTTTTGTTTTTCTCTGATATTGAAGTGGCAATACTTATTGACTGAAGAGTGATTTTTCACAGGAAGTTGGTAAATGTGGGGTTCGGGAAAAATCTAACAATGGTAATGCAACGAAAGAGATCAGATGTGGAGCTAAGATTATTCCTCTTTTTGTTTCTCTGTTCGATGAACAATTCTGTAGTGATAGAAAGGATTTTTGGTTTTGTTTGTGTTTTGCATTTGCCCATGTGAAATACATTTAGGCGCATTTGATTAATCTCTATGAGAATGTAGTTAAATAAGAATCTAGTTAGTTGTGGAGGCGGAGAGCAGTGTCAGTGTTGTGTGTTTTGTTATATTGAAGTGTCAAAAGTGATTGAGTAAAGAAGGTGATCCTTCTTTCTTTTTCAGGACAGTCGGTAAATGTGCGGGATTCGGAAAAATCCTACGTTGGAAGTGCAATAGATGGAAGAAACCTTTTAAGATAATCTTTATTTTTTTGGTGACAAAAATTGAATTTGGACAGTCAAATAGTAGAAAGAAGTATAAGATATTCTTCATTTTTTTGGTGACAATTTGAATTTACAAAGTCAATTAGTAGAAAGAAGTATCTGTTTTGAAAGGTTACAACTTTTTGAAACAATAAAACCTTTCAAGATTAGTTTTTGAAATCATAAGCTTTGTGGTTAATCTTGATGAGAATGTAGTTAATTGAGGAGGTGTAGAGTAGTATTTGCATTAGTTTTCTGTTCAATGAACAGTTTGTACTAATGGAAGGAATTTTGGGTCTTATTTATGCTTTCTGTTAGATTATGTGGAGTACATTTTGGAGACGTGATTAATCTCGATGAGAATGTAGTTAATTGTGGAGGCGGAGAGTAGTGGTGCTATTATTGTGTGGTTTGTTACAGTGAGGTGGCAAAATTTATTAACTAAAGAGGGTGATTTTTCAACCCATCAAAAAACAAGAGGCTGGTTTTTCAGGGAAAGTTTGTAATGTGTGGGATTCAGGAATATAGCATTGAAATGCAATAAGAGAAATCAGAGGTGGAACTAGGATTATTGCTTTTTTTGTTTCTCTGTTTGATAAACAATGCTGTAGTGATAGAAGGGATTTTTGGTTTTGTTGTGCCTGCCTTTGCCTATGCGAAGTACATTTGGAGACATTTTGATTAATCTTGATGAGAATGTAGCTAATTAAGAATCTAGTTAATTCTGGGGGCGGAGAGTAGTGTTTGTGTTGTTGTGTGATTTGTCATATTGGTGTCAATAGTGATTGAGTAAAGAGGGTGTTCCTTTTTTTCCCGGGGAATTTGATCCTGGACAGTTGATTAATAGAAAGAAGTATCTGTTTTGAAAGGTTACTACTTTTTGAAACAACAAAAGCTTTGAAGATTAGTTTGTTTTTTTGGTTTATAACTTTGTTTCATTGCTAAGCATCTGCTTTTAGCTAGCTTGTAAAAATGCTTGTTGTATCCTAAGAAGAGCAAGATAGGAATCACTCTATTCAGAAAGTGTCTCCAACAAAAGCACCTGCCAGTTTTTCCTTCTGTAATCTTGTTTCTTCTTTACTTATTTGTAACTGGTATGATTCACTTAATTATTTGTCTTATCCTTGATGGCGTTCATTTAAGAGAAAGATCGACTTTTGATTCGTTGAATGTCCTGGAATTATCTATGCATGTGTTAACCAAACACAGAATTGAAGTGTTGAAATGTATTTACTTGGAAGAGATGAATTTCTAAGTTTGGCTTTTTTGTTGCTCCTGATTTCTCTTGACTTAAATGGTGCATTGTCAGTTATGGTTGTACATTGTATTTTGAGAGTAGGTTGTTACTTTTTGTGATGTTTATGACACGTTTCAGCTGGCTATGTGGCGCCTCTTTTTGAAAACAAGGTTGATCGTATCCAACACCAACCTGTCAATATGCATGAGGCAATTTGGAGAGAGGTTGAGAAGGAGCGTATCAGAGAGGAGATTATTGCTGAAGATATGGCTCGAAGACGCATGTTGGAGTTGGAAGTAAGAAGAGAGCTAATGATGGAAAGACAATTAGCAAAGCAGAGTGGAGAAGGATTTTCTCCATTTTCTTCACCTGTAATGGGTTTCCCTCCCACGCTTCCGTTGTTGAAGCAACAGTCCATAGAGGAAATAGTTGGAAGGTCACTTGAGGACAGGATGGGAACGGGGATATCAGTCTCTAGGTTGGGTGCAAGAAATGAGATTGGGAGACTTGAAATAGTACCATTGGAGGAGCGGATTTCCGAGAATCCTTTTCAGCAGCGGAGTGTGGAACCAAAAATCTCTGCTTTGAAGCCTGTAGCTCGTAGTGCAGAGCCAATGATTTCTGAATTGCAGACCCCTCTGGAGCATAGCAAAGAGAAAGACAAGATCATCTTTCTGGTCAGTCTGTTGTCTGATTTTTCTGATCTATCACCTTCTGTTGTTGGATGTATATATTCTGTTTGAGGTAATTACTCCACCTGGAATCTAGTTTCAGCATTGATGCAATATCTTTCCTGATTTCTTGTGCGGTTTGACACTTGTATGTTTCACTTATGATGAAACATGTGTACTTGCATAAATGTGAATTGAAGTCCCGTGTGCTGATTAATTAAAGATGTTATATTGAAATTAGTCTAAGCTGTGAAAGTAGTAGTTCCTTCTGCAGTTTTGATAGCATACTTATTATTTCTGGTAAAAAAAAAATTCTAATCTTTTGTTTCTTCTTCTGTGTCTTAGGTGACTTGACTTTAGTTTTATAGCAGTGTTTTTTCTGGTAATTTGATGTACGCCTCATGTTATGCCTGACGCTGGCTTGGTGCAATATTAAGCAAAAAAAAAAACTCAAAAATAATAAAGATTTGAATTGTAAAAAGAAAGAATGTAGAATTTCCAAACATTTAAACCTATACTGATATCCGTTGTGTGTAAAATCTGACACTAACCTGCAGAAATGACACCTTTGTGTTTGGCTATAGTTTGAGCTTGGGTTGCTCTCATCACTTATCTAGATTTTATGAAATTAATAATAAATAGGTTTTTGGTACCTTTCACCACTAAACTGATTGAATTTTGAAGCATTGTTTGTTCACAAACTTCTCTTGAGCTTTTGGTTACAGGCTAAGCCTAACCTTTCCGGAGTAAAACGGAAAGCTGACACACCACCAGTGGAGGTTGCCAGCCAGCCTCCATCGCTTGATGTTCCAAAGAAAAATGGTAAAGAGGACTGGAGTTGTGCACTTTGCCAGGTAAGTGCGACATCTGAGCGTGGTCTGAATGATCACCTCCAAGGAAAGAAACACAAGGTCAAGGAAGCTTCTTTGCTAGCACAGAGGCACGGGAACTACAGTATCGGTCTTCTCCCAAAGAAACTTAAAACTATTAACCTTTCAGAAGCCATGGTGCAATTGGTAAAACCGAAAGTTGAATTGTTGCCTCATACCATATCAGGGGAAGGATCATCTCTGGTAATTTTGGAGAAAGAAGGTGCAAAGGACGACATCACACCATCTTTGGACCACCATGCCAATGATTTGGAGAAAAGTGCAGATGGAGCTCAAACAAAGAAGAAAAATAAGAAGAAAAAGTACCAATTTTGGTGTGCTACGTGCAGAATAGGGGCTTTGTCAGAGGTGTCGATGGAGGCACATAGGAACGGGAAGAAGCATAAGGCTCGCCTCCGGGAGCTCAGCAGCGTTGCCAGTTCAGGTGCTAAGGTTGAGAGCGCTCATACTGTTAATGAAGCAGTAGAAGAGGTCGAAGAAACTGAAGCCGAAGAACAGGAAGAAGTTCTTACCGCTGGCGATAACTGAGTTCCGTCATTTTCAGGATTATTATATTATGTTAAAAATGTAGAGTTGGGATGCATTGTTAGGTAAACTGCGGAAACTTATCTACCAATTGTGATTTTTACTCTTTAAGACTAGTCTTATAACTCTGTTCAGACTATTGCTTTTTTCCGTTTTAGGAGCGTTTCTGTGTTTGCATGATTGAAAAACTTTCACCTGAAGGGTCAATAACACACCCAAAGTATCTCGGTATTTTGAGTTTCAAAGTTGAACTATCAAATATGAGAGTTTTCTATCTGTACTGTCACCAATTGTTTTTCGAAACAAACAGTTCACTTTTCCCGCTTGAAATGTCACCATTGTTCAGGTAGGAAAAGTGAATCGTTTAGGTGTGTTTTGATGAACATTTGGTGATAGTTTAGGCTAAAAATTCACACACTTGAAAGTTTAGGTATAGTAGTCCAAAAGGTCGAGATACTTGCGTTTTTGACCCATTAACTCAAAGCTTTTTGAAATGGTTTTTGGTTATCCAAAAGTTTGCTCATCTGAAGGCAAGGGATATGACATGTTATTGCATGTTTACCTGGTGTATGTTGTGTGGTACATTGGCCTTACCCTTGGACATACCTAGAAAGATACAAGCCTATCTGCACTTTGCCTTCAAAACTTTTCAGTCTCTTGAACAAAAATTTTGATCCTAGTTTTCGGTTACTCTTTGGTTACTTTCCAACAAGAAGAAGCCCCATATATTTCTGCAAAGTGGGGTATGGGAAGAGTGGTACGCAGTCTTTACCACTACTTCAGAGGTGAGGTACAGAGGTTATTTTTGAAAGCTTAGTGAGGAAAATCCTCGACAGAGAGGAAGTTTTTCTTCACCCGACACAAGTCTTCGTTGCTTTCTGAAAAACTGAAATTTTTGAGTAGGGCAGTCTCATTAGAGATTGTCTTTCTTTCCCGATATTGATTTAGTATAAATATCGAGTGAAGCATCAACGGTTCCAGCCAATAAACTCTCCAAAGTAGATGTTCAATTTTTCCTTGGTATTCCACTATTTCAATTCCACTACAACAACAAACCTAATATACTTTCACATATAGGGGCATATGGGGGCTCGAGAGGGAGTGTGGACACAAACCTTACCCTTATCACAATGTGATAATAACAAGATAGTCTTCGATAGATTATTGGTTCAAGGAGAGATGAAAACGAAGCAGATTATAATTAGCTGGTACCAAAGATCTAAGAAAGTTTAACATAATATTAGTATGGAAAAGAAATGTGTTCGGCAGTCCACTAATCTTCTACCTTAATACGCCTAATCATCTCACTCCAATACTCTAAAAAAAAAAAGCTTCTACCCCTCCTGGATGTCAAGCGGCTTGAACCGGGTAGCAGCACACAAAAAATCACCAGGATCACTAAACAGAAATCAACAAACATGGGGCCTATAGCAAACTTCTCCAAGAAAATATACTGAAGAATATTATTCCTGTTAATGAAGAAAACCACAAACATGCTGACCATATTTTCATCATTGCCAATAGATATAGCAAGTGTATCAATATCACCAAAATATATCCCAGTTTTCTTTATACAAAAAGGCAAAAAAGAAAAAAACTCAAACATATTGAGTGAAAAAAAGGTCTCTATTGGTAAATTCTTTTATAATCGAGAAATCTTCGAGGGTCAGTAGGGACCTTTTTCGATAAGCTACAACTTCAATAACGCTCGTCCTAGATCAAAAGTTTTAAGTGGTATTTATTGAAAATTGAAGAATGGATGGTCAAACCGTCAAAGCTACAGGGTCTTGCCATGATAATTTCCGCTTCTCAACACGAGAAGTCCCTTCTCCCACATCTCTGCATATCGATAACGTTAAGTCTCTGTGCTGATCATCGTTCATGTTTTGAACTAATCCTCTCTTTGACTCGTCAAAGTTTAATGGTTCAAAACTTGCTTGGGGCTACTCTTCCCCTATCTGCAAAAAATAGATGTCAAAGGCAGAATGTTAATCGTATTACTCACAACATGCAACATATACTGTCTCCCAAAAAGAACGATGCATTTCTATATTTGGAAACTCGTCCATTCAAACTTCCACTTTTATTGTCAAGGAGAAACTCTTACACCCATAGAAATGTAATAGCATGTATAAATACACAAGTCAAACTTGAGACTTCTTGTTTAGATACTTACCGAGATTTCATTCAAATCAATGACTGGAGTTCGACTAGGCAATAAAACATCTTTGCAGCCATGACCAGTTTCTTGATTCAAATTAAAGATGGGTATCGTGCTCCTCGAAATAGAACCGTTCCCAGGGTATGACCTGCCATTCTGGTTCAAATCAAATGCTGGAGCTGCTTTTTGGAGTAGTAGTTCCTTCCTACTATATACTCTTGATTTATGCTTCAAACTTGAAACAGTATTACGCAGAACAACATCTTTCCCAATAGGTAATGCTTGTTTATGATTCACAAGAATATTAGGAGGCGTCTTCTGCCAAGAAGCTTCTTTTGCAACTTGGATCCTCACTTGCTGTTTTGGTCCAGGAAGAGGGGGAAGTTTGTGTTGCTTTGCCTCCTTTGTTCTGGCTAATCGATCTTTCATCCAGCTTTTACAGTAAAACTCTGAGTTTGGCAGTGCTGATTGTTCTTGCGGTTCTGGATCACTTGATGACTTCATCTTCAAAAGGTACTTGCATCTTCGCTGCAAGAAACTGCAAATTGATGTGGAATGCATTTAGAGTTCGAAAAAAAATCTCCAAACATTTTGAAAAGCAGTAGCATCAGCCAGAGGTGAATCGAGGATTTAAACTCGACAAAAGATTCCTACCTTTTTAATCGACTGCATTTTAGAAATTATGGGTTCAAATTTCATATTTGTTAACATTATAGTATTTTTTAACGTATACATATGCTAGTGTGAGAAATAGGGGTGAAGTTAATCAACCAAGAGTATGGTGCATCTGCCTCTGGCATCAAAAGATGCACATAAACAGTAATTGAATCATGGTTAAATCATCAATCTGATGTTAAGAATTTTCCATAAACAAGACTAAATCGATCTCAGACGGCCTTTTGTTAGAACCAACACTACATGACAGAAGTACAATAGACTAAAAAAGCTCAGAGAAGTCAAAAACAACAAAAACATACTGAACTTCAGCAAGTAATCTTTGTTTCCTCATTTTTGCATCCTCCAATTTGTTCCTCATGTCATTAGTTTCCTGTAAATAATAATTAGTAAGTTACACTTTTATTAACTGAATATTCACAATCACACTTGCATATGCAACTTGATGTAGAAGAAATCAAACAAAGTTCTATTGTATTATAAACTGAACTATAGTATGGTTTTTTTGATGGACTTACATACTAGGATTTGTTAAAAAGAAAGTTACCCTTTCAAAGGATAAAACCAGAAAACACATCACTGATACTCACTAAATCACAGATACTATAGCAATAAGCATCAAGTAGTTTAAAGTTTCTCAATGGGCATGGAACTGACAAGGTTCTCAACTCTAAGCCGGTAGAAACATAAGCCCTTCAATTCATACAAAAAAACTGAGGAGAAAAATAAGAAGCAACATAAAACATGAATAAACAGATCCAGGGAAACCACCAATCAATTTTTTCATAACCTTGGTGTCGGGACCAACTTCGAGGATCAACCGGTGACAACCTCCCAGCCCCCTAAGGGTAGAGGTAAGGTCTACATACACACTACCTCTCCAGACCCTAATTGTGGGATTATGATCTGGTGGAATTACACTGGGTATGTTGTTGAAATTGGTGTCCAAGCCAACTTACGTGCACCTCAACTAATTACACGGTACTTGCTAGCTCCCACCAGCACAAGTCTATAACACTTATTCTCAACTAGTAGATACCATCTGTAGGGATCTTTTTCTTCCACTGTGCCCTATTACTAATTGCCAATACTCATTATATCACAAATAAAGCAATTAGCATCGAGTAGCTTTAAAATTCTCAAAAGTCACACAATTCACAATGTTCTCAACTCTAAACAGGCACAAGTTTAGTTTAGAGAAACAAAAGCCCTTCAATTCATACACAACCAAGGAATACACAAAGAACAAATACAATACAACTGTTGAATAACCAAATCCAGGGAAAACCCCCAGAAAAGGCCAGGAAACAAATGAAAACCAAGAAGCAGTTCCTAAACAACAAAAACACCAAAAGGAATCTAACAACAGAAAGCACCAAACAGAAACAAATCAAGAATCTGTTCAACACAAAAGCCCCAAAATCACACAACAAAAAGTTGATCACAGATCTTCAAAAAAATACAAGCCAAAACAACCCCCCAAAAAAAGAAACTTTTTTTTAACCTTATGTAGTTCTTGAAAGTCCTGTAATAGAGTCTGATGCTTCAATCTAGCCTTAGTATCCTCATACACCACATAAGGTGATGATTCTAAAGCACCCCTTTTTCATCTTTTTAAACATATCAATCAAATCACAGAGAAATCAAACAATGTAAATATGCTTTAAATCACAAAAAAGATCCAATCTTTGAAGCAAATAGACAAAATCAATAAAAGGGTGGGTGTGGTGTCAGAAGAGAGAAAAAAAGGAAGTGAAAGAGGCGTGTGAAAGGAAAAGATGACAACAATAATACAACACAAATAGGGTAACAAAGAAAAGAAGGATAGGGAGTGGGGTGTGGGGTGTGGGGTGTGGGGTGTGGGAGGGGCTAGGAGGGGTAGAGAGAGTGTTGTGGTGAGAAAGTTCCTGTCTTTGCTTTCTCCGTGAGAAAAAAATTCTGACCAAGACAAACCCACATAAACCGGTAAACAAGACAAAAGAAAAAGGAAAATAAAAACAGTAATAATAGTACATGTAAATTGCAATATACAAAACATTGTGTTTCTTGTTTGTTGGTGTTTTAAGACAGTGATGAAGATGGAGAGAAGGAGTAGGGGGTAGGGGAGTTTATTTATTTGTAGCAGAAAGGGTATATGTGGCAAAAGATTTATCATTTGGTTAAGAGATTTTTTGTGTTTTGGGTGTTTATCCTTCTTTGCAAAAATTTTGGTCCAGCTGGGCCACTAGAGAGAGTTTGATAGTGTGGAGTCTTCTTGATTTTGTGGGGGTTGAGATGTTAGGAGGGGTGGGGGTGGAATTTCATGTTTCTTGAATCATCTTCTTTCATTTGTTTGGCTTTCTGTAAAATTGTTGTAGGAGGAATAGAAGAAAAATGAGGTAATATGTGAGGTGGATTTTTTGTTGGATTAGGTGGGGTTGGGGGTGCGAGGTTGTATTTTTCTCTTGAGAGACAGAGAGTGATGAGGCCATTGATTTTGCTGAAAAAGAGCAGATAGAGAGAGAAGATGCTCCTTTTCGTTTTCTTATGATGTAAGAATGGGAGGTGTTATTGGTTGGAGGAAATGACAAAAATGATCCCTTACTTTTAGGATAATTCTAAATAGTGCCTCAAATAGTTTATGTGTTGTGGTGACCCTTTAAATTGGTCAAACCTCAAAATTAGTATATAAATGTGTGATATTCTCGTCGTCCTTTTTATTATTTTCTTTTTTAAATTATAGACCCAACTCATGGAAACGACTTATGTATCTATCTCGACTTCCCTTTGTGTCTCCTATGTTGCATTACCGAACTTGCACTTTATATATGTTGATTTAGTCCTGCTCAATTTGAAGCATTTTGACAATAGGATTTGTCTCCAAAACTCTGGTTGGTCGTTAAATCTATCGCATGCTTCGTCGATCAATAGTGTATCATATCACAATAACATATACCGTAATACTACCTTTTGAATATGACGTGATGATTCATCCATTACCAAAGCAAATACAAATGGGTCGAGAGTTGATCTTTTGTACAACCTCGTCTCGACTAGGAAGTGTTCTGATTCTCCTCCCACTGTACTCATCGAATCGTGACTTCATTATACATGTCCTTAATCACTCTAATGTATGCCACGAGTACACATCTCGACTCCAAGCATCTCCATAAAATCTTTCTAGGGACTTTGATGTATGCCTTTTGTAGGTCAATAAACACCATAATTAAGTCTCTTTTCCTTTCCCTATATTGCTTCAACAATCTCCTTAAAAGATGAATGACCTTTATTATTAATCTCTCAGCTTGAATTCGAATTGTTTCCCCAAAATAAATGCATTCCTGCTCATCCTCATCTCAACTAGCCTATCTCAAGCTTTCTTAGTATCGCTTAGTAGTTTGATATCCCTATAATTGTTGTAATTTTAAATACCTTCCTGTTCCTCTAAAATGGAATCATTATATATACTCTATTTTCATTCTTTGGGTATTCTAGTCATCGTGAAAATGATATTAAATAAATGCAATTAATCATTCAAATTTACTTTCAGAATTTAGCATGAATCTCATATGGTCTGATCGTTTTTCCCCCTCTCATTTTACTAATTGCCCCCCTCAACCTTCTCAAATATTATACACCTATAATACTCAAAATCTCGAAGTTCTCTAAACCACCCAGCAGTACTCTTGCCTCTTCTTTCATTTTTAAGAGTTTATAAAAATACCTTTGCCATTTTGGTTTAATGTGCATCTCTTCGGTTGATACTTTTTCATCACGTTCTTAATGTATCTCACTTGATCTAGACCATGAGTCCTCCTCTTTCTCGCCTTGCTGAGCCTATAAATTTTTTTAACCTACCTTTGTCTCTAGTTCTTCATACAAGTGTTCAAATACAACCCGTTTAGCCATCATAATCGCCACTCTCACTTGCTTAGTCGTGATCAAATATTCTTGTCTGTTCGTCCTTTTTTACTCTTTATTTTTGCTATCCACTTACTTCATCTAAACAACCTTTTCGACTTTCGCTTTTCCTTGAATCTCTCAATTCCACCACACTTCAGTCTATGTCTCCCCAATGTTACTATTCGAGACCCCGATACCCCTTTAGTTGCTACTTTAATACAATCAGTTGTCCTAGTTCACATATTATTTGCACCTTCACTAATCTCCCAAGCCCCATAACTATCAAGATTTAACATAAATCATAGAAAGAAATACAAATATTGTACATTCAGATGTATGTTCCAATCAACTCTTTATTTTTTCATGATTCTCACTAAAGTTTACATGTGAAGTTTGTTAAAAATTTGAAAAACATAAAAAGGTATTTCATATTGACAAACTTAAAACATTAATACCATTCATAGTATATTTAAGGGACTACTTTCAGTTATCTCAAACATAAGAGGATATTTTTGTCATTTTCACTTATTAGTTAGGTGCATTGTTTTTAGGCTATGGTCTTTTATTGTGATGGCTTTTTCAATACATTATTAAACTACTAATGGTGTCTCATGAATTTTTACAATTATGCCCTCTCTTAACCCCTGCACCCCCCCCCCTTCCCTTTTGAAGTGCTTCTTCTTGACTTTGACTCAAATTGGTACTTACAGATAGTCCACCAACAGAGTCTTAACACATTACCTGGATTCGAATCCTTAACATTTAGGTCTCAAGATCGTCTCTCTACAAGGCGCTCCAACTCTTATTGACAGGCATTACTTATTTGGTGCATAGCTTTTTTCCTTTTAATGGATCAAGCAGCTTCCTCAAGTCGGTAGACCTTTTATTAATGTCATACTAAGTTAATTAAACGTGATTTATATTATTTTTTTATGGTTTTCTTTATATGTTAAGTTTTAGCTAACTTATTTTAGATCATAAATTTTAAGATACTTTATGAATTTAAAAACATGTGATTTTTAAAATTTTAAAATACTACTGCGATATTAATTAATTATGAATTGTAAAATTGAATTTTGAGTAATTCTTTCAATAATAATTTAGATAGACTAATGGTAATTTGATCATTTCATCTTGTTTTGGTACATCTGAGTTTCCAAAGGTTTGTTGATTGCAAAATCGACGTGCCTCTTAATTATAGTTGGCTTTAAGCGCACTTGAGCTACCTATAATCGTCTCCTTTGATGTATACCCTTTTTAACTATTAGGCCCCCTTGTTTTTATCAACCTTTGAGTCTTCTATTGACAACCATGGTTATAAAGATGTATGTTCTTACCTCTGTGGTCCCTAAACCCATTTATAGGGGTAAAATGGTCATTTAACATGAATACGAATAGGGCTGCGATGATAAAAAAAAAAGGAAAATTTACGTAATACATGGCACAACTAATATCTAATAATTATCATTTGTTGTTAAAGTTTAGATTAAATAGTTAAATATACATTTCTTTTGTATTTATATATTTCAGAGCTCATATACGTTTTTCAGCCTAAAATATTTATATATTCAGGGCTCATCTACACTTTCAGCCTAAAGTATTTGTATATTCAAGAGTTGGTGCAGTTCGTATTTAAGGAATGACCTTTGAATCTAAATATTAAGAGTTCGAATTCTGTCAGATGGTTAGTACTTGTGTCCTATCTTCTTTCTTTATAGTAGTCCCTTTGTTATAATCTAGATGTCTAATTTTAATTTAACACGAATTTTAAAAAAATAAAGAAGACTATTAAATTTTATGATCTTAAACAGATACGTAAAATATATCAAAATATCATTTAATTTTGTGATTTTAAGCATGTTATGTAAAAGATCCTTTAATTATTGTTAAGCCAACCACCAGATAGCGACCCTAAAAAATGTGGTATATTTCATAAATTTTTAAAACTAATGAAATAAAATATAAATATGATAAAAATATTTGGTTTATTACGTAATTTATGCCTAAAAAATTGAAATGAACTTACCAAAGTTTGGCTCAAATATCATAAATTGGATGAAGATAAATTAACTATTGGATCATAGTCCAATTGATGCATCTTATATAGGACGAAGTTGTCAATAATCGATTATTTAAAAAAAATCACTTAAAATTTAATAGTTGATCCATTCTCAGCCTCGACAAAGTCCTTTGCGTTGCGCAATAGGAATAAAAATGAGTTTTAGCTAACGTGATAAAGATATCAAATAGTGTTTCAAAAACTTTACACTTTTTTATTTATGTAAAATAGCTAAAAAAAAAAACAAATATGCAATATATTTTTTTTGGTCTATGCTTTGGCCTTTGGTAATTCTTTGCCAGCCAAGAATGATTGGAAAAGAATAAAAGCTCTACTAGGCTGAAATAATGGAACTTCATGGCCAGATCCTCTTAACTGTTGCAAATGTAAGTCCATCATACACCTCTCTCCATCCTCCCACCTACAATATAATTAGAGACGAATTCAAGACATAGGGTTTGTTTCACATGTCAGAAGTAATTTTAGCGTTTATATTTAATTAGTTTATGATATTGATTTTGAAATCACACGAAAAATAGTAAGTTTTGCTTGCGTGACAAAGCATAAGCTCTCACATGACCCTTCTATATCAGCACACATTCCAAACCAATACCTAAATCATTACACTACATTGAAAAACCCTAACCCTTAACCGGAAGAGTCAACACCAAAGCTGAAGTCAATAAGGCCTTAATCCTTAAAATACTCACCTCACACTGAATAGGGACATACTTCCTAGTCAATATAATCAAAGGTTCTGAAATCAAAAGTGAATTCAAGATTTTGAGTTTGTTTCTCATGATAGAAGTCATCTTGGCGCTAATCAGATGCGAACCCAAGATCTAGAGTTTGGTTCATCTAACACATGTGATCTTGACGCTAATTAGAGATAAATTCAAGAATTAAAGTTTGTCTCATATGTCAAAAGTAGTTTTAGCATCGCTCATCAAAGGCGAGTTCAAGATTTTGGGTTTGTTTCGCATGACAGAATTCATCTTGGCACTAATCAGATGTGCACCCAAGATCAAGAGTTTGGTTCATCTGGCGCATGTAATCTTGACTCTAACTAGAGACGAATTCAAGAATTAGAGTTTGTTTCATACATCAGAAGTAATCTTAGCTTCCATCAAAGGTTAGTTCAATATTTAGATTTTGCTTCATATGTCAGAAGTAATCTCAGCGTCCATCGAAGATGAATTCAAGATTTTTAGTTTGTTTCGCATGACAAAGGCGGTAATCAAATGTAAGTCCAAGATCTATAATTTTGTTCATCTAGCACATGTAAACTTGACGATAGTAAAATACAAATTCAAAATTTAAAGTTTGTTTCGTACGACGGATCAAGTCATCCCTCATAGAAAATGTTCCTCATATAATATATTTTCATGAAAAAGTGACATATCATGCCAAACATGCCCCTAGAGTCACTAAGTTCATAAATATGTGCGACTTATCTTTTCACACATGCATGTATGAAAAGTTTGAACCGTAAGCAATAAGTTTAGTTGAACCCACGTAACAAATTATACATCTGTATCTGGTGCAGACGCTTCAAGTTAAATAGAACCAGTGGCACGAGCCACGCGCCCACGCCTTTGTTCAAATGGTACCAATTGACTTTGCTTTGAAGAAAAGTAGGTAAATTCTTTGAAATATATATAGATATATACTATATATTTAAATCCTTTTTGACTTCTTTAACTATTCTTAGTGTCAAACCTGACTCCGCTAAAATTTTCAAATTATATATATATATATATATAAAATTTGTATGTTACCTTTGTTCCAGAGTACCAAGGATACCAAGGAGTGAACCTTGTGGCAGTCACTGGAACCACTGAATCTGTATCCCCACTGCATTTAAAATCAAACACAATTAAATTATTCTTTTTTTATTTTTTTGTGGTCAATATTTTTTTTTCATGAATGAGATGGCATGCGGGTCAGGATATCGTTGCTCAAACAGGGTTTCATCCTAACGGCACAAGCCGAACACCACTCATGTGCCATACTTGCGGTCAATTTTTAATCTTAAACAACAAGCATTAATAGTCTAGTGGTAGAAATTTATTCTACCACCATGAATTCAATCACCAGATAATGCATTTTACAATGGTATAATTTAATAAATCGACCTCCGAAGGTCTATAGTTTCCAAAAAAAATTTCATATACTAACCTTCGGAGATCGGTTTTAATATCTCTAACAATACAATACCGACCTCCACTTTTAAATCGACTCTTGGTCGGTATTACTCAAAATTGAACTCCGAAGGTCGGTTTTAAACTTTTTATTTTAGTAGTGCTTCACATTTAAAAATTATAAATTAATTTTACCTGAACATCCATATTCTAAGGCCACCAGCCATTAATTTCTTGTATGTTGGTAGCATTGAAGGATCAGCATCATTCCAATTCTTTAACAATGTATCACTGTTCTACCAAAAAAGAGATAAAAAGAAAAAGAAAAAAAAAAGTGTCATATTAGGAGATAACAACACATTTTTTTAACACATTCTAATTACAACCCCCAA
>JBDJHY010000102.1:704491-719117 GCA_039654485.1 Withania somnifera | reverse complement strand
ATGTATATATGTATATTCGTTATGTTGCTTGGACTTTTCAAACATAATGCTGTACCCATGTCAAATTCTGTAAAAATACACTATATTGGAGCATCCGACATATACCCAACAACGTTTATGAAGAGTCCGATCAACATAGTATATTTGTATGTTACCTGAGTTCCAGAATACCAAGGATACCATGGAGTTTTAATCTTGAGATTAAGATGGCTTAGGGAGAACCTTGTGGCAGTTACTGGTACCACTGAATCTGTATCCCCACTGCATTTAATTTGAAATATAGTTAGATCAACATTTTAGATTATAATTTTTAACCATATTAATACGAGACGAATTGCAAATTTTTTCTTTTCGGAAACCTACAACCTCTGTCACAGCCTCTGAGCACTTTGTGGTAATTTGCTCACCATGAAACAGTTTGCAAACCACACATGAGATGTAAACGGCACTAGGCAAACCTCATCCGACGAGCTCATAGCTGAGTGACAGAAGGAGGCTGGAGTTGATTCCAAGTCTCCGACATGAGAGACCCACCTCCGAACCATTCAATCATGCCTTTGTGGGCAAGAATTGCAATTTATAATATTACTTTTCATATAAATTAGGAGTACTAGAGTTTTACCTGAAAATCCATATTCTAAGACCAGCAGCCATTAGTTTCTTGTAAATTGGTAACATTGAGTCATCAGAGTCCTTCCAATTCTTTAATAATGTATCACTGTCCTCCCAAAAAGAAAAAGAAAATATAACATAAGAATTGCCGATGAGCTCGGCTTTGATATCATGTTAAAAAAATGTCATCGTGTTTAATTCAATATAAAAAGTTAACCGATGATGTGAAAATTGCCTTAGTATATTTTAAAAAACAGCTTATTTTTACCTAGGACGAATATCCTGACACAAGGAGGCCTAATGTAATCCACGAATTGGTATGAATCTAACTCTAATATCATATCAAGAAAATGACAATATCTAATTCAATATCAAAAGTTAGCTAATGGAAAGGTGAATTTCCTAATACCATACATCTAGACAACCACACATTTCCTCAACCAACGTGGGACATTCTAACATCAAGCAGGAGTCTCTTTACACTTAAACTTATGGGTTCGGCATATCTCAATAACTTCAATCCGATATTTTATAAGAAGCTGTTTTCAAAGCTTGAAAACTCGACCTCCTAATCACACTGAAAACAACTTTACCAGTTATTCCAAAACTCTCCTTCATGATTCAAAACTCATAAAAACTTAAAATCTTGAATCTGCCTTTGTCGCGAAGGTATAAAGCATATAGCAAGTATAAGATATGTGATTACCTGCAAGCAGTCCACTTATATGAAATCCCAGTGATATTAGCATGCATAGCTCTTTGCACATCATGTCTATTATAATAAACCTCTGCATAATTCTCAGTACAAGGATCATAGCCAGAGAATTGCCTATGAATAATTGTGTTCTTGAATCTAACATACTTATTATTCATCAAACTTGTTTCATTTTGGACAATTTTGCAATATGGTGTGTAAATACTATACTGATCAATGCGACCAAATTCATGGTTCACTGCATAACTCACTGAATCATCACATTTTCTTGAGGATATTTCAGATGTGAAGTTGCAAGATTTCATGATTTTCTTGTATGTTTTGTCTGATATCATTGAGTGACTCCACCAATATGTCACAGTGCCAATTCCATCATATTTGTTGTCTGTAACTGCATTTCCTACCTGTAGTTAAGAGCGAAATCAAGAATATCATCAAGGGTGTTCAAGATTTAATTTTTATATTGATTTATAGAGTTTTATATAAGGCGGCAAGATGATATCTTGAGAAATTACACATTCAGGTCTGTTGACACAAATAGACATGTTTGCAGTTCCAAATAAACCCTTGGTGGTGAAGGACCAAATTTAGAATTTATTGATACTTGAAGGATGAAAGCGCAAATTTTCCTAAAAAACGAAATCAGGAATTTCATAAAAAATGTTCAAAGTTCAAGATTTATGTGTATTATCAACCGATTCGTTAAAATATCTATATATTGTGTCTTATCTTAGAGTTCTACATAAGATGGCAAGATTATATCTTGAGAAATTACACATTTTGGACCCTTGATACAAATAGACACGTGTGAAGTTCCAAATAGACCCTTAGTGATGATGGACCAAATTTAAAGTTTATTAATACTTGAAGGACAAAAATGTAATTTTTTCTTAAAAATGGGATCAAGAATTTCAATATGGATGTTCAAGATTTAATATTTATATGTGTGTTATAACTTATTCGTTACACTAGCTATATATTGTGTATTAGCATAGTGTTCTACATAAGGCGGCAAAATAATATCTTGAGAAATTACGCATTCAAAACCCTTGACACAAACGGACAAAGTATTGGACCTTTCAAATAGATCCTTGGTGTTGAACAACCAAATTTATAATTTATTGATAGATGAGGAACTAAAATGCAAATTCCCTTTAANNNNAGAAATATGAGTTTTCATAAAATTAGGTGAATTACTTACCATGAGCCCTTTGAGATTTATGATTGGATGTGAAAATTTCTTGTTATAATTGACAATGGCTTGTGCTAATTGAGGAACATAATGGCCTAATAAACCCAAAGAAAAGGTTAGTAAAATTAATTATTATGAAATTAGAAATTATTTTTTTAAAGAAAAATACCTGCATAACTCTCGCCGGAAATATAAAAATCTCTATATTTATATTGTGGAAATCTTGACATCCATCTTGTGAGGAATATTAGTGCATCCTGAGCTGTGCCAAAAATTAAACAGCTCCAAAAATTAAGTTAATATGTACATGATTTATGCAAATATAGGTCATTATTTAAATTATGTTACTTAACTTTTAAAAGTTATATAAATATAGCACTTAGGATTTGACAAAATACTAGATTGTTGTCTGATGTCTGTGAAGTGTACATGTACCTGTTCTTTTGTCACCACAATCCTCAAGATCAGAACTTGTATTTGTATAAGAAAAACCAACACCAGCAGGAGATTCCAAAAAAAGAATATTCGCTACTGCATTTATTAACGAGTTTTCAAAATTTTATTATTTTAATTTTTTTTCTTGATGTATTTTATATAAAAATAAGTTGTACATGAAATAGAAAACAATAATAATAAGAATTTGGTATTACCGTTATTCCAAGAATATTTGTTTAAATAAAGAGAATAACCAGTTTTATTTATCCTAAATGGACCTATTTCCTCTGATGCTCCATATGCTACTGATGAACAACCTGGACCTGCATGGTGAAAAAATAATTTCTAACTTGAGGTGAAGATTTATCAAAAATAAATAGCCGATCATTGATCTATCCAAATTAAAAATAGATGACAAATATTATATATATATCTGTGTGTGTATAATATATATAATTGTGTATAATCAGGGAACGAAAAATATATTCTTTGTAACTTTCACTCCATCGGATGAAAAATTAAAAATTTCGATTCGCATTGTTTCTTTTTAGTCTCTTTGAAAAAAAGTATATGTTGTTGTGTTTGGTTCTATCAAAATTACATGAATTATGTAGTCAAGCAAGTTCATGGTTTACCGCCTAAAAGAATCTGCTTTAATACCCCCACAGAGTTTGAATTGAAGCGGGAGTTCTAATAGATAAAGGAATGTATGCTGATTGAAGAGGAGAATTGGAGTTCAACTGAAACACTGTCAAACAGTAGAAGTTTGAAATTAAAGAGAAGTATTACTTGAAGTAGTTCTTGCTATAGAGTTCTGAGTTGAAGAGAAGTCTTATTAGAAGTAAAACTCTTGAAGTAATTGTTGCTTAAATAGAAGACTAATTCAACAAGTTGAAGCATGTATTGAGCAAAAAGTGCAATCAAGAAATTGACTTTCAATAGTGTATCTGCAAACTGAAGAAATGCTTTGAAGAACCTGATCCTTGTTTAGCTAAGAGTATAGTTCTTGAGTTGTAATTTTGTTTGCTTTCCAGTAAGTTATAAAATGTAGTTGGGTTCACGTTGGAAAACTCGAAGACTTGGGGTACACTAGTTAGAGTATGTAGGTGTTTAAAGAATTAGAGTTTAATTTCTTTTTATTACCGAGTCTATAATCTGTAGTTTAGTTGGCTTACTGAATTTAGTGGAGTTGGGTTAAAGGTGTGGGTCGTAGTTTTTTACACCTATTGTGAGCCAGGTGTTTTTCACGTAAAAATTATGGTGTTCTTTAAATTCCTACACTTACTATATTCATAGGAACGAGTCAATCAACATGTTCCACCGATAGGCATTTAATAGGTTTAGTAATTGATTACTTGGAATATCAATTGATATTTTTTTGCAAAAACTAACACCTCAAGAAAACAATTACTATGAATTCTGCACCACCTATTGGACATAGTGAAGGACAAGTCATTACTAGACCACCACTTTTAATGGCTCTCATTTTATCTGGTGGAAAAGCAAAGATGAAGAATTTCATATAAGCGGAAGACTATGAATTATGAGATAGAATTACAGATGGCCTAACCATTCTTATGAAAACTAAGGGAGATGCACAAGTAAGAAAGTGAGAAATGAGTTCACTTGACAATCTCTTTGCCCTAAAAAAGAATGTCAAGGCGAAGAACATCCTTGTGTCTGGATTAGGTCCTGATGAGTATAATAGAGTATCAAGTTGTTCTACTAAAAAGAAAATATGGGATGCCCTGGTCAATACTCATAAAGGTACAAGTCAAGTGAGGAAGTTTGGAGTAGCTATGTTGTTCTCTAGATATGAAGCTTTTAAAATGAAGGAAAATGAGTCACTGCAGGATATGATCACTAGACTCACCACCCTTGCCAACGAACTTCAATTACTGGAAAAGGAGCTTACTAATAAGGAGCAAGTTGACAAAGTCTTGAGAGTCCTTCCAAAGTCAAATTGGGATGTGAAAGTCACCACAATGAGGGAAGCAAATGATACTACCACTATGACCCTTACTGAATTGTTGGGCAACTTGAGAACTTATGAGATAACTATGGAAGACTCTAAGAAAAAAGAAGAAACAAAGGAAAATTTTCTTGCATTGAAAGTTTCTAATAGTAATGATTGTGAATTTAATGAGGAACAAGTGGAATTTCTGGCCAAAAACTTCAAGAAATTTATGATGAGTAAGGGATACACCATGAAATGAACAAGGGGAAAAAAGTAGTCTAACGACAAGGTAAACTCTGGATGCTACAAATGTGAGAAAACTGACCACTTTGTCAAAGAACGTCCACAATGGAGTTGGAGTGGAGGAAGGAAAAGGTCGAAAAGAACAAAAGCGAAAGGATATGAGCAAAAGTAAAAACAAGGAGATCTATGCAATGAAGACAGCCTGGGGTTCTGAATCTAAAAAATCAGATGATGAGGTAAGTGTTCTTGAACTAAAAGATAAATTACATCTGTTGCCTAAAGAAGAACTTCACTCTATGATGACTATCCTGATTGATAATTACCAGGAAATAAACTCTGAAAGAGATAAGTTGTACAGAAACAAGTTAGTCAACTAATGTGAGCATGAATCTGAAATACTCAACTTGACCATTCTGGAACCCAATCTAAAGATATGCAAGGATGATCTCATGAGTGAAAAAGATTAGGTGAGAAAGTTGAATACTGAAGTTTTTTCTTTAAAAAATGACTAAGAGAAGACAAACAAGTGAACTCAATTTTCCAGAATTATGAATCATCTAGAAAAAAAAAAAACTTATCATGAGAAAGTTGGATTAGGATTTTATCCAGAAAAAATGTCCACAATAGATTTATGTTATACCTGTGGAATAACTAGTCACCATACAACTGAGTGTCCTAAAACAAAACATTGGAACTGGTAAGAAAATAAAATGGTCAAGCCTAAAAAAAGACTAACCTTTGAACTGTGTTGCAGCTAAAAATGAAAGGTGGCAAGTGACGCTGGTACATGAATAGTGCTTGCTCAAGACATATTAGAGACAAACAAAAATCACTTTCACTCAGCACAATAAAAAGGGGGAATGTTTTCTTTATGAGAAATCGAAAGATCTAAAATAAAAGCTCTAAAGAAAGTGTATAGTATTGATGGATAAAAGCACAATCTGCTCAGTATCTCTTAACTGTGTGACAAAAAAAAAAAAAAAAAAGAGCATGAATGGCAATGAACTTGAGATTACGTCGGAAAAGAATTCAATGGAACAGGTTGTATCACATGGTTCAGTGGATGAAGGAGAAGAAAACAATTTCAATTTGGTGGAATATGTTGATGATACATGTTATTTTTTTGATAGAAGGAGCACCTGAGCAGGGAATATTTTGAGAAAAATATGTTAAGACTTGGGGATAATTAAGATTGCATAAACCACCCACAATGCTTGGCTAGATTAATTGTTCTCTTATTGATCTTAATAGTCCAAAGTGTAACTCTATTCAGTCCTCCACATTTAACATAATATGGAAGATATTTGTTTAACATAATTTTGATATTAGAGTGTGTAGAGAATCTAATCAATTGTGCAGACTATCAAATTCAAATTTATCTCAACTATGTTCTATATATTGTATTGAAACAACTGAGCTCTATTTAATATCTTCTTTAATCTTGTTCTAAGTGTATATGTGATAGACCAAGTGACAATAACCTTATAGGCTATTATTCTTTTAGCTGATTATTTTTTCGATGATGTCCAAAGGGGGAAAGATACTCCGTATGCAATGTTTATAACCCATTCACTAACCTGTTTCATTTACAGGTAAAGTTGTTAGACGACACAAATGCAAGAGTTTTTTTATCATCTCACGTCGGATAAATGAATATTTTTTTTTATTTTAATTTCTACAATATATATTTTAATTTGTCTTAAAAAGAATATTAATTTCTATATTTAAAATTAAAATAAAGGGGTGCCACATACACTACCAAGAAAATTAACTACAAAATTTATAGCTAAATAGATCATAACTAACAATAACAAAGATAATTTTGTTGTTCAGCGATAAAAGTTATCTATTATTTTTCTTTTTATTTACATGTTTTCTTTACCCTCAACATATGCTCACAACAAAATTCTTTTTATTCCAAGAGACTCAAATTCAAAACATCTTATCAAAACAAGAAAGTCTCAACCATCCCTAAGTTGGTGATAGAAAGATGTAGAAAACACATGAGTTTCATAACTCATTTTTCACCTACCCATCCCTTACTATCATTTATTATTACTATTTTTTTTTTATCTATTTATTTTAAATTTTCAACAGTTAGCTTCAATTATTAACTCACAAGACAGTGACCCTTCATTTTTTTTTTTAAAAAAAAAAAGTAGCTTTTTTTCCTCTTTATTTATGGTTTAATAATGATAGCTCACATAAAATTCACCAAAATATTAAATTTTCCAGACATATAGGACTGTTTCCCTATCATCATAATGACCAACACTATTTATTATTTCTACTAGTCATAGTTTCTGAATAGGCGTGTTGCTTACATTCAATGCTTCAAATTGTCACCATACTATTAAGGTAATATCGAATTTCCATTAAAATCTTGATTAATTTGAATTCATCATATGTAAAGCTTATTTCAAGGGAAAGCATTTTCTAACATAATTTTTTATGTTTAAGTTTGAATGGGAGGCCTGTAATTAAGAATTTTTATGAAAAATGGATAAAGAAAAGGGTAATCTGATGCACTAAACATTTAGCGTTTAGTGACCGAGCTACCCTTTAGTTAGGGGGTTCATTCGAACCCCATTCAGTAAAAAAAAAATATATTATTTATACATGGTTAAAATTACTTTTTATGTATATATAATAGATCTCGAATTTCCTTCGGCTAGGGCCATGCATTCACTTTTTCAGATATGAACTCCCTTAGTGAAAATTCTAACTTCACTACTGCTAGCGTTAATAGGTTGTAGGAAAAAATTGTATCCCAAAAAATGTGAGGTAGACAACTTATCGTAACGATTTTAGCAGCTCGCCCGGTGACTTATATGTCATATATATAATTCATATTTACAAAAGTAACTTTGACTTACATACAAAATTTGGATTTTCGAAGAAAGATATTCAAGGACAACCTTCAGTCTATGTAGTTATGCTACCGGAAAAAAATAAATTATCTTCTTTTTAATTTATATGATAATTTTTTTTTAATCAATTTCAAATTAACTTTACACTTGTCATTTCACCTTTAATTATTATAACCAAATATTTTACATAATAATTTAAAATACATTATTAAAATCTAAAATTTGATTCTTTATATATTCATCATCTCTTTCATTTTATCAATGTAAAATTTATCTAGTAGGTTACATAAAAAAATAAAATAAAGGTAACTTTCATGTGCCAAAAAAGTTACCCTTATAAGAAAAGTTGGATGAATGCTAGAAAATGGAAAGAATAGAACCAAAGAAGAGAAAAAGGAGTTCTACTTTTTGGTTGAATTTGGATGTTGTCCGTTGTTTGTTTGTATCATAAAATTGTAGAGATAAAGACGAAAAAGCATAGGCCAAAAATGCAGCTTTTTGTACACATACAAACAAGGAATAAACTTCGAACAAGAAGGAATAAAAAGAGCATATAGGGGACACAAGGATATATCACGAGCACTTATACCGGGTCCACTATAGCGAGAAAGGAGGTGTTGTGACGGCATTGACATTTAGTCAGTGACCGTTATAGTGAGTCAGCTCACATCATAGTGGTACCGCTATAGCAAATGCGGTGGTGTTGTGAAGATAATTGATATTTAGTGAGTGACCATCATAGTGAGTCATTTCGCGTCACCATAGTGAGAAGGGAGGTATTGTGACGACAATTGACATTTAGTTAGTGACCGTCATAGTGAACCATTCCGCACCATAGTTGTACCGCCTTAGTAGGAAAGAAGGTATTGTAATGACAGTTGACATTTAGTCAGTGACCGTCATAGTGAGTCATTTCACGCTATAGTGGTACTGCCATAACGGTTCACGGGCTGCTATGGTTGTGACGAGCAATTGAGCTGGTATAAAAGGTTTTTTCCTTTATTCTTGAAATTGAAATGACTTTGGAACATTTTTCCCCACTTTCTACTCGATATTTGGTATTTGCGTTAATGTTTTGGTTAATTTAGTAAGTATTTCGTCATAAATTTCAAATATTTTTGTTATATTTGAAATTTATGAAGTTAAGAATAGAAGAAATGTGAATAATTTTTATAACCAAACTAGTCCTTAGATTTATATTGTATAAGATCTATTAAAGATGAACCATTCTATTCCAAATTTTTTGCCAATATTAGGGCTCGATCATGAGATTCAAATTAACAGGGTGGAGTATTATACGCATCTGCCATAGTTGTTGATGGTAATAGTTAGATATTTTTTCCCCAATTGGATGTTTGATACTCGTATTAGAGTATCACCTAATCAAGCACATCATTAATTAATTAGAGACGAATTCAAAAAATAAAATAATTAAATTTAAAATGATAATAATTCATAATTTGATATATTACAATTTCTGTCTAACTTGTTTCTTAATCAAATGACCTCATCTAAGTTTGAACCTTACTCATCAGCACATGTATAATGTCTTGTCCTTTTTCATTATCAATATCATTTAACAATTATTGCTTTTATGTTAAGTTAGTTTTTGACTAAATAATCTTCTTCTTCAATGATATTTTGGTACACATATTTTTAGTGTAAAATCACAATATTTAAATTTTAGTATTATTAAATTTATCATACTTTTAAAATAAGGGGTTCGTTGAGAATGCAAAGTTTATGAGTTAATAATTTTAACTCTTTTAAGCTTTTTGGCTTTAAACCTTCTTTCTTGAAAAAAATATAAGGTTCTGCTCAACATTATTCAGTTTTGTTTGTGGGACCCGTAATCGAAATTTTAACTCCGCCCCCATATGGATTCATAGTTTAATATTTGAATTTTTCTTAATTTATGTGAAAATCAAATATATATTCTTATGTTGGTATAGAGTTCAGTTGAACTAGTTATTTCTATTTTACCTCCACCTCCAATAAATAATTCATCAGCAGTGACGGATCTAAAATTTTGAGATTGTGGGTGTTCCGGATGTTCAAACAGACATACCCAAAGCTTTAAAATTCTGGCTGAAAATCAGAACACCGTCAATCTTCTTGGTTTTTAACATATTTTTTTAAATATTGTAACAATTTTTATATATTCTTAAATATAATTATATCCTAATCTATATCGAATTTAATTGCTACCTAAGCACCATTAAATTGCACATATATAGGTCCGCCCCTGCAGCTACCAGGTGAAGCTACAACCGACAAGATAGTCAGTTGAACTCCCTTCACCAAATTTTGAACGGAGGTTTAGCAAAATGAAGGAAAATTAGAGTACTAACCTCCATTGAGCCAAAGAAGAAGAGGTTTGTTTTGAGGATGAGCAGTAGCTTCTGTTAACCAATAAAACAAAGCTCTTCCATGGCTTTCATTGACAGTAACATAGCCTGAAAATTGTGAAAATGTGACTGGAGGTTGTCCTGGAAGTGAGGTTATCCTATCCAATTCTTGTTCTTTTGTTGTTAGAGCAACAACAACATTAGTAGTAATGGTCAAACAGAGAATAATAATAATAACAAGTCGAATTTGGCTCAAGAAAAATGAATAATTAGCTCTAATTTGAGAGGCCAATGCCATTGCACTTATTCCCCCCTCTCTCTCTTTGAATAATAACATAGGAGTGTGTCTATATATATAAGACTTGATGAAGCTTACTATGAGTTTTTTGTTTGTTTGTTTTGGTTTGTCGGGAAAGTGGCGGAGTCGGAATTGTCACTAAGTAGATTCAAAATTTGAAGAAATAAATACCCGAATTAATTGAAGAGGGTCCAACGTCTATTATATACACATAAAAAATAATCTTGATCATGTATAACTAATATAATTTTCTATTAAAGAGGATACGGTTAAACCCTACTCCCATTCTAGCTCCTCCCTGGTAGGGGTGGGATTGTGGGAGTTAATGAGCGGAGGTATAGAAGCTAATTAATAATGAGTTTTTACTTTCTTTCTTCTTTTATGATAGTGTTTGAGTCGGTTTGTTTGTGACTCGACTAATTTTATGAAGTACTTGTTGTATATTAGCAGACACCAGATTGATGTATTATATTCGAAAAGTATGAAATATATATAGTAAAGATGGCGTTATCGAGGTTGCAAACCTAATGGTACACAATTTGATTTTGATAGATAGGACACTAGCAGTTGTAATGATATAAGGACATGCTTGCATCTCGATTTATTTAACACGATACTAGCTATCTTTCACTAACATAAATATCGAGTAATTGTGCTTGCGAAAACTTTGACAAATGAAACAAAATCACCTATTACTATTTTGTCTAGGCTAATTTAAACGTAAAATCTCATAGTTTTCCCAATTCCATTAGTCAAACTATTGAGTGCTGATTAGGATACCCAAAAAAATAGGATAATGCGCCAAATACCCACTTTCAAAATCTAATTTGATACATACACACAAGTTTGAAATCCTTTGCTATTTACCCACCATTTATGACATCATCATTTGAAATCTCAAACTATACAATTTTTGACACTAAAGTTACAAATAATACAAAACAAATCCCCCCAACCTCAACCCCTAATATTTTAAAAAAATACAAAGTATTTTCAATTCAATCATCATCATCTAATATCCTGGTATTTAATTGAATCAAAATAGTAACACAAAATTAAATAATTTTGAAATCTGAAAATCAAATAAAAATAAACAATTTAAAATATCTGAAAATCAAAAAGGAAAAAGTAAAAACGAAAAGATAAGCCTTTCGTTAAAATAGAAGAAAAGGGAAAAGTAAAAAAGAAAAACTAGAAGAAAAAATTATTTCAATAAAATAACTTCTCACTCGACTGGAATAACTTTCAATTTCTTTTTCTTAAGCTCACCTTTTTCGATCAAAATTCAGGCCAAAAGTCTCCCATTTTCCTACTTTAGCCATTCCTAACCTCAAGCTTTCAATTTTTTTCGATAAATAGAGATTAAAATAAAAATTTTCATTACTGTAAAAGATTTTATTTTTATTTAGCATTAATTTACCCACTACTCATACACTAATCCATACATATCATTAGCTCCGCCTCTATTGTAGTAGCTCGAAAGGTATTATTGATACCAATTGAATATGTTCTTTCTTATTTAGAATTTTTTTACAGTCATTGACCGATTATAGAATGCAATTATATCGAGGCATCAACCTATTATAAACCACAAGTGTAATCTATTATGATAAGTTCTAATTTATTATGTCGATTGTAGAATTTGTGGTGGTAGGTGATGATTACACAGGTGAATCAGTGGAGACTCTAAAATGTTAGAAATTGAAAATCCTTCGGCAAGTTAGCAGTGCTTACTTCCCGCATCGCAATTGTTCATATAACGGCTTGGTTACGAGCATGATGGAGAGTGGTGAGTTAAATTATGATCATAATATTTAAAATTAAATTTATCTCTTAATTTAATTTTATTTATTTAATTATTGTCACTTTTAATCACTTTGTAGTGCTTAGATAGGTATGTACTATTTAAAAATGCCTAAAATTCAATAATTTAATAAAAAATTAAATTAATATTTCAATTGTTATTGTCTATGAAAATTATTATAATAGACATTAAAAGGGATCTATTATATCTTATGAGAATTTATTAGTGTACCGTTAAATAAATGACTTAAATAGTCCTTATTTTTAAATTTAAAAAAATAAAATTTTAATCTTTTACTTGTACTTGTGTATGGAATGGTAAATAATAAACTTTGTGAGGTTTCTATCATACACCTTGAGAGTGTATTGAGAATTACAAGTAAATGGTTATAAATTTTTTTTTAAACTTATGTGTGTTTATGGGATGGTAGATAATAGACCCATTGATTGATTTATTATAAATCCTTAAAATATATTGAGAATCACCTAAAAGGGGTAACAAAAGAATAAAAAAATAAAAAGAATAAATGAATGGTTGAACAATATATAAAACATGTTAATACTATTTTATGCACCATGTTGGAGTTAAAAACCATTCAAGACATGATCAAGAGAGGTTTTAGGATCATTATTGTGTTGAATAAAAGACTTTCTTAGAACAATGTTATGTTTTTAGATACCGAGGAAGTCCTTTATTCAACCAATGATCAACCTCAAAACCTTCTTGATCACGTATTCAATGAGTTTTGAACTCTCATATGGTGTATAAGGTAGTATTAACATGTTTGAGGTTGATCATTGGTTGAACAAAGGACTTTCTTGGTATCTAAAAGCATAACATTCCTCGAGGAAAGTCCTTTATTCAACACAATGATCATCCTAAAACCCCTCTTGATCGTGTCTTCAATGGTTTTTAACTCCTATATAGTGTATAAGGTAGTATTAACTTATTTTAGAGGTTGTTTAATTATTCATTTATTATTATTTTTTAAATTTCTCTTTTGCTCATTTTTAGGTGATTCTCAATATACTTTAAGAGTTTATGATATATCGATCAAAAGGTCTATTATCCACCATCCCGTAGACAAGCATAAGTTTTAATTATTTTTTTTTATATAGTCATTTACTCGTGGTTCTCAATTCACTCTCAAGGTGTATGATAGAAAATTCAAGAAGTTTATTACTTATCATCTCATAGACAAGTACAAGTAAGAAGTCTAAATTTTCATTTCTAATTAAAAAATAGGACCTCCTTTCAGTCATTTACTTATCGGTGCAATAATAATCTCTCATGGTGCATGATAGATCCCACTTACAATCTATTATATATTAGTTTAGACAATTCCATAATAAACTATATTGGTCTATATTCATTTCTATGGTGGTATATTTGTTATATTTTTAAAAACTCCAATAATAATGAAGTATTAATTTCTGTCATTTCCAACGGTAACAATTATAAATGAGTCATATACGTTTACCATATTTTATCCTACTCCATTCACCGTTCTTGCTTAACCTATATCTCTTTTTTTTTTTGGGTATCATATTGAAGCCCCAAATTATCTCAATCATCTCAAACATTCAATTCCCCACGACTTGCCATTTGTTTTTGTGGTAATTCTATCACCTTGAGGATGTTAATTACAAACAAGAATTCAGGTGGTCGATTCTATAGTCGCACATTGGCGAGGTAAATTTTTAATTAATAATATTTTTTATTTTGATGTGATTTTACTATTAAATGTCTGATTAGTATGTACTTGTCGTGCAAATTCAGTATGCATGAAAGTTGAAGTTCTATAATCTACCTGACAAAAGTGTAGATATTATGTTGGTGTACGGTCAATTATTTATATAGTCGATTAATTTTACTGTAGTTTGTTATTAACTTTTAATAGTTCAAATGGTAATAAAGTACAAAATTCTGTTATTTTTAAGGGTAACAACACATTTTTTACAATATAAAAGCACTATAAAAAATGATGTATAGTCTATTATTATTATTGTAGAGGTATAGCCCAAACGAGGGCCCAAGCGGTAGGCCCAACAGCAGAGGCCCACTTAAATAACGGTCGTAATAAATTGACAGTTACTGCAATTAAGGACTCCTAAGTGAGGAAGGAAAGCACTAAAGGCACTACCCGAAATGC
>JBDJHY010000102.1:616440-631664 GCA_039654485.1 Withania somnifera | reverse complement strand
CTGGATCTCCTTCTCGAACAATGTAAGTATTCTCAATGTACAGACAGGGTTTTAGACGCTCACAAATAGCATCAAGTAACCTTTCATCCATATTCTCAAATAGAGGAACCTGAAATCAATGACAGATTATTAGTAAAACGCAACCAAATAGCAACTGACACCAGCAACAGTTAGCAGCAAGAAGCCTGCTGTGGAATGACATTTTCAACTAGTTACCATCATCTCATTAGTATGTAGTTGTGGAAATGGGAGAACATGAAACAATGGGAAGAAAAGGTTGCACAGCTCATAACCTTCTTTAATAAGGATCTCTAAGCATAACAAACCATCTCCGTCATCAAAAAATTGTACTTCCTTTTTTTTATAATTGTGGTGTCCAGACCAGTTTACGCGCACCTTAATTAATTTCACGGGATACCTGCTACCTCCCACCAACAACAGGTACCAGTTAACTCTGTCGACCAAGACTAGATAGACAGGAAGAAATCACCTAATGTTTTTCTCTGTTGGAATTTCAAAAAATCATACTTCAATCTCTACTCAAAGACAAGTGGATAAAATGTGTGGAAATGTAACAGAAGCATGAAAGAATACAAGTTCGTTGGTTACCCTCTTCACTAAAGCCAGACAAAGATGACGCTTGATATCCCTACTAAGATCTTTGGGCAAGCTCTGCACTATATTTTCTTCATCCACTCCACGTGTTTCCTGCCACTTGTACTGATCATAGCGCCTGACACGTTCTCGTAGATCTTGTGGGAGCAACCGATGATGCATCCACTGTTCCGAGTCACGCCTCTTAACTCTCATCTCTTCAAGACGAATAGTAAGAGATTGTAGATACGTCTGTGACAGCAAAGCACCAAAATCTGAGCGCAAATTTCTCAAAGATATAAATGCCATTACCAAAAGCACTGCAAAGAATGTGAATGCCATAATATAGATATCTGCAAAATAGTAACCATGAGATTCTACATCTCAATTTTTAGCTTTTTACACAATTCAGAACTTGATAAATAAAAAGAGCTGCATTATTCAAGTTTCATGATGACACCTAATGACCTGACTGGTAAAGATGCAATTACCAGCCAGCACAATAGATATTCACCATTTTTCCAACAACAATTTTCCAAGAAGTTAAAAGTTAACCCCTACCCCCACTCCCACCTGAACACAGAGAGTAAATCAAACTTAATTGTTTCTCTATATTTATGAAGTGCAGCAACAAGCGTGCAAATACATAATCAGCACTTCCGAGCAAACACTTAAACTTTAAGCCCCAATGTGCCTTCATCCTTCTAATAACTACATTAATTACACGCTTTTCCTTATGGTAGTATACAAATTGATGACAACTATTGCATAAACCTTTTTTGGGTGATGGACTTATGCACAAACTTATACACGCAAATGGAAATGACCGTAAGGAAACTACATTTCTTAGTCCATCATTACCTGCATGTTACCAATCAATAATGCAAAGAGAATGAGCCCAAGGATAGCTAATCCTATAGAGAATATAGACTCCCCGGGATATGTGCTAGTTTCTAGTCCCTGTCCAAGGGTACTGCATGGGCAAAAAAGAACCAAAAGAAAAGAAAAGGAGATTATCATTAGGTGCAAGTCTACTGGAAATATATTGTCAGTCAATTGATACAGCATTTAAAAGATGAAGCAATGTAAATATTTATTAAAAATACAGAAAAAAGGGAAAAATTATCACTAAATGCAAGTTTACCGGCAATCAATTGTCAGTCAATTGATAGAGCATTTAAAAGATGAAGCATAAATATTAATCAAGAAAGTCTCCTCAATTCCATTGGTAAATGCATACTACATTTGGAAGTATTTCTGCAAGATAATGCAGTGTCAGCAACAGAGCTATCAAGCAAAAATAATGCATTTCAGTAGTGCATAAGAAGGATCAATCAGTTTCTAACTTGATAACTTTTCCGTTACAAAAACCAACTTTTGAAATACCACTTAACAATCTGTACATATGACAAAATGGGATTCAAAGAGGTGACAGTTCTTCTGTATTGTAGTTCTTGTTGTATGCTCCTAAACTAGAGGAATTAATTAACTTCATTGTACGTTAAACGCAGTTATTCGTAACATAATACTCTTCGACAGGGCTATGGATATAAGTGGGCCAACCCAACAGAAACTTCCATCAGCAGGCCGGGGGGGTTAAAAGACTTCTTCAACTCTCTATATGCAAGGACAATGATTAGATACTGTATTAATGGCAAAACACTAACTAATAAATAGACAATATGAACCAAATGAAGCACAATACAGGAAAACTCAAATTAGATGCTTGTCCTCTGCATCTATGACTTCAAGATAATAATAATATATTTTTCAGAATTAACAGTAGACTCGCTTGGCTACCCTTTTCCAGCCACAGAAATGACTCTTCACCTACGAGACCTCCACAAGTTATTTTTATTAAGGAATTGGGAAGTGCTACGAAGTGCAATGAGATATAAAAATACCTAACAAAGTAAAAACAACTTCTATCGCACAGTTGTTAGACGTTACATTATGTGGGAGTAAATAACAAGCATCTAATACCCACTATACCCACAAGATGAGTGCCACAGATAATGAAAGTGCTAAGAGAAAGGTCGCACACTACTGAAGTGTGACCATAACAATGAAATGTTGGAACTAAAAAGTTACTCATATAGAAAGAAGGCATAAATTGAAACGAATTGAATAAGTAATATGCACTATACTATTCTTCAAAGTGAGGCCAACAATCATAAATCAAGAACCCAATAAAATAAAAGACTAAGCATGCTTGAGCTTCACCTGGTATCATGCATATATGTTTTCAAGAGTATAGTCCACCAACATCTACCTATCCTCCCCCGCCCTCAGGGTTGACAATTAGACCTACTGCTTTTCTCCGTCAGTCACTTACTACAAATTCCTCAAAAACGTTTTCAAAGGATTGCAGTCCACAGAAACATCTAAGTTCTCCACCTAGCTTTCTTTCATTCTCTCATGTTCCCTTGGGGTCAATAAGTAGACCTACTGTTTCTTTTATTAATGAGCTATTTTCAACGTATTCCCGTGATAAATATTTCAAAGAACTGGTCCTCACAAAAGCAATGCTTCGGGTTTTCTTGAAGAAATTCATGGCTTTGTATAAATGTTAAAACGTTAATGCACATTCTGCTAGAAAAAGTCAAGAAAAAACCTAGTTTTTCAATTTGATTCTAGGCACACAAAATTCTCTTCTCCCATTTATAACTAATGACAGATAGTTGTGCATATTAATAACAATGCAGTTTAGTCGAGGTTCCTCTAGAGTGTGAACGATAAAATGTAGGGAGCCCAACATTTGACAAATCAAAAATAATAGGGACGGGTCTGAAGGCCATATTAAGAAATAGAACTTGGACCTGACCGAAAGTTTGCTCCTGAGATGAGAATCTCCTTTAATCAATTTAACTGTATTTGAACATTTACCTTTCATTAATTTTTTATTTTTTTTTCAATTTCAAAAAATAATGCCAAAGACCGTATGAGGAGACAACAACTTATTGTCTCAACCAATTTGAGACATTCGAACACAGATGATAAACATTAAAGACAGTAATTCCGAAAAGTGCAATGTTGGTCGGAGAACGGGAATCAAACTTCATATACCAATCATGCTCACTAGTGAATTTACACAAAACTGAAACAATATAGCAATCAAGATAAGCACAATATCAGCTGTGTGTTAAAGTAAACTCACCTCAAGTTCTGCAGCCCCCACCAGAGACAATAACAATATTTAGACACGAATTTCATGGAGTAAATGATGCCAGATGATAAAGCCTGATCAAAAATCCCAAAATCAAATGGTGAGTCGTCATTGTCACTATTTGCGGGGCAAGCATCGTTTAAAACTGAGTCACTTATGCTGCTCCAACTAGAATAACCTGTCATGTACTGATTCCCACAGTACAAGAAATCAGTATTGCATGTTGCATTGTGTCTACAAGCTTGCTGCCAGCATGTATCGTAGCGTTCCACAGATAGCAGGTACCAAAAAGACCCAACTATCTGCAAAGCATACATATAAGAGGAAAGTAAAAAACATGCCTATCCAATTGAAGCATACAGAAGTTTATGATCATACATTTGGACCAAAATTCTAGCCTTGTCATCTTTCCAGAGTACCAAAATAAGATGTGAGTGTCAGCAAAGATGAGCAGATAAATGAGCAATATTCACATGATCCATAAAATTGACAAATGTGCATTTATTAGGCTCATAGATCTAAAGAAGCCATATGGAATCACTCACTTTTTCTGAATCCCTTTAACACATTCAAAATTTTCAACTTAACATAATCAGACATACGCACACTGCAAAAATATTTTCATACGTGAACCTCCAACTTAGGAAACAACGCAGACAATATATTACAACTGAACCATCTGTCACTGTCACCAGCAATTGAGCTGGAAACACAAGATGACTGGCTATTTCCCAATCTTTGACGATAAGAAAAAGAAAGCATTCTAGGCCTCTTGACCATCCCCCCCCCCCCTTCCCCACAAATCTATACTGAGTTAGCGCCACTTCCCCTGCATAGAAAAAAGGAAAAGAAAAGAAGGAACAAAAAAACTGACAAACAGATAAAACATAGATAGTAAAAGAGAGTGCTTGTGAGCCGTGATATCTAATATTTCAACAGTTTGAGGAGCTTACATGACTAGCAAGCATGTACAATAGCAAATAGGACGCAGCACCAGCCCATGCGGTTTCAGCAAATACACCAGTAGTTCTTTTCAATTCCGAAGTTAAGGGTATAACTCTGACAAATCTGGGAATGTACTGAAGCAAGATGATGTAAAGCAAAGCTTGTTTTGTAGCTAGGACATCAGAACCTGTTGAGCTCTGCAGGAATCTCCAGACAACTATCTGCATAGATGCATAAAAAGAAATGTGAGTTAGAATACATAAATTCACAAAAAATGATAAGCAGTTCTGTTTTCTGATCCCAAAAAGAAAAATGTTTAAGCAGAAGACTAAGCACACATAGAACATTCTATGACTGCTTTAACAACATGCAGAATCAGGAAACACATAAGATCAGCAAGAACCTTTAAAAGAGAATTTATGATGTTAAGAAGGAAAATCATAGTTCAGTATCTTTTTTACGATGTTAATAAGGAAAACCATAGTTCAGTATCTTCTTTCGATCTGTGACGATCAAAGGCATGGTAGATTACTAAAGAGAATAAAATTTCCAAATGGAGAAATGTCAAAGAAAAATTTTCTTTTCACCTGAGGCAAGGGAAGCACAGCAAGAAAATCGATGATAAAATAGAACCGCAAATATCTCTTAGCAATCTGTGCAGGATCTATCACAAGTTCACCCCGTCCAAAAACTCGAGATGATGGTGCAATATAAGCCGTGCGAAACTGAAGAGCCATGTGTATAAGATAGAAAGCATCAATCACTGTACGTAGGGTAGTGGCTATGATAGCTAGCTTCCTATCAACCTGAAGGCAATTTGACTTGTTATCAAAAACTGGAAGGTAGAAAAACAGTGGATCCACAGATACAGCTAGAATACATGATACAACGAACAGCTTGTTGCATAACAAAAGGAATTTATCTTGAGGGTCAAAAATCTTCTTCTCTGAAACTTTCAGATCTTCAGGAAATACAGCTCGAGAGACACCAAATCCCAGTGATCGACCAATTGATTTAAGTCCTTCAGATCCTTTTTTCACTCCTCTCTTAAAAGACCTTGATGGACTGCTAGTCGCATGGCCTGAACGTTTTAAACCCTCAATGTTGAAGCCACATGTATTTGTTGTTAGCGATGCGGAAGGAGAGGATATTCTGGAATCCAAGTCATCCAACCTAAACCAAAATGTGAAGAAGCAATATTAGATGCCATCATGCCAAAAAGAAGCTATGATGTTCAGGGAAGAACAATCAACAGTGACAGAACTGTTATAGTTACACTCTGAATGATAAGTCTCCTCGTTCATCAGAATTATTATTGCTACACTGCAAAATTATCATATCTGCTTCCATTGTCTTAAAATACTAGGCCTGATAATCCTTCAAATGCCAAATACAATAGTAAAAGGAAAGAAATAATCATGTACGCCAATGAAGCTATAATGCAAACCAACATATATGTCCCGCCTCTTTGTCAACAGCTAGCACATGAAAACCCACCCATTCCCTTGGCAGTTCAAGTCACACAGCCAGAAAGCATCGGCATAACCAATTCATCCAATCACCCTTGAACTTTTGAAGCATCCATACCAAATTAATGTGAGAGATTGTATATAATAAGGGATAATCTCCTTATCCAACAAAATAAGATGAAACAAAAACTACTTCCCTTTTTTCTTAAATGTAGTGCCCAGGTCAACTTGCGCGCACTTCGACCAATTCTACAAGATACCTTTTATATCCCACCAACAACAGGTACCAAGTAACTCTGCCCACCAAGGCTATGACGGGTGGGAAGAAATCACCAAACATTTCTTTCTCAATTGGGATTGAACTTGAACTTCATGGTACTCCTCCCACTTTATTGACCACTAGGCCACATCCTTCGGTGCAGAGACTAACTCATTTCAATAGTATTATGCCTAACATAACCTTCGAGAGTAGGTAAAGATACAAGTGAAAGATAAAGATACTTAGACTCAGAAGATGGGATAAAGGAAAATCAAGTGAAAAGACAACCAAATTAATAACCTTAAAGGAGAATAAGTACCTTACAAACTTCTCTCGCTGCCCCCCAACATATTGGGACTTGGAACCACAATCGAACATCTTGTATAGTCAAAACACATATACAGTCACTGCAGCGGAACATAACATTTCAAGTTAAATCATAAAGTAGGAATAAGCTACAGAGGGGAGTAGAAGTTTGAAAACGTGTGACAGCAATTGTTGCATGGCATTTGTTTATTTACTATCCATTATAGCCTTATTCGAGATGATTTCTAAAACCGTTGATTATGGGACTCTAATCCCATTGATAATGCAACATCAACCCTGATTCTGTGAATAATGAAACGTGACTTTCTAATTCTAGTCCCTCAGAAGGTAACAATAATTTACATAATTAGAATCGTTGGATAAATACTCAAAACCTTGTAACCATCCACCACTTTATGCCACAAAAGTCAAAAGCATAAAAACAGAAGCTGGCAGGAATTCTTCCATCTTATATTATTATTCAATTTCAACAAAACTAACAGGAGATAAAAATATGCGAAATTAGTTTCCCATGTGGAAATTTTGATAAAAAAGAACATGACAAGTTAATGTAAGGACCATTTCTATTTACTTTTGCCCCCCAAAAAAAGAAAACAGCTAAATAAGAACAAGTGTAGAATAATGAAGGTGGTAAGTTAGAATAATCTTTATTCCAACATGAACAGTTTACTTAAGTATGTATTTGTGAAACAATTCCGCTGAGCAAATCGAAAAACTTCTCTTTTAGTTTGTCCTTGAAACCTCTCTTTTAGTTTGTCCTTGTTTTTACGTGGAAAGGTGGATAGATGATGGAATGTGGATTAGACATCAGACATGAAGACCATCAACAAGATTCGAAGTGCTTTGAAGAATTTAGAAGATCAACGAAAGAAGCACGGAAGGTCTACAACAGACTCAAGTGGAGATTTGAGGAAGAGGCAGCCAAATTTTAAATAGCTAATTGGCTAGGCAAAGCAATTCCTTGTTTTCCTTATTTTAGATCAAGGGTATTATAACTAGCTTAGGTTAGTTTATCAACTATTATAAATAGTAGAAGCTATGGTTTAGGCTCCTTTGAGAGTTTTGGGAAAGACACTATTATCTCTCCAATTGAACCCTCTTGACCATTTGGAAAAGCATTGCCTTGTATGAGTTCAATTTCCCTTCTCCCCTAGGATTACAATCATTTGATTGAATGCTTAATTTTTGCTTTCATTTATTTGATTAAATCCTTTCTAGCTTCTATATCCCTTAATTTCCATCTGTTTTTCTTATTTCTCTCTAGTGTTGATTGTTGATGAAATTTCTTGAGTCTAATATCACATCAATAGAGGGGACGGCAAGAAGCAATCTTGTTATTAACCCTCTCTATTGTCAGTTTCATAATCAGGAAGCTTGACTTATTACCATGGCTAGGTTAAACAGGGAGGCAATATGCAATACAAAGTTACGGAAACTCTCCTACTGATGGTAGAGTTACTCTGAATGTCTTACCTTGTACGTTGAGAAGGTTGATGCAGATAAAAGACTTGGTTATATCCATATGATAGATTCTTTAGAAAGTCGCACTAAAACATCTTAGCCTCAGTTTCACATAAGTTGCCATATATGACTAGAGTTTTTGCAGTCAATGAAATTGTCTTGGCTCCAATTATGTTAACCACTTAAACTGAGTTCTAATAGTCAATAATAGCGCCAAGCCAAGAGGTCAAGTTTTCTACATTTATATCCATTTGAAGCAACGAGGTAATTAAATTAATGAAATGGACCAATGGTATCATTCTCATCCTTCGCTCAAAATTGAGTCGGTGCCTGGCCTGTAATTTTTGTCACTCAGTTCTCTCTTAAGCTCTTGATCCACTGTCACAATAGGGTAATTATCTTTCTCTGATTTTAGCTTTCATACCAAACTGTTCATCTCAGAAGATGTAAAGATTTCAATTTTCAGAGCTTAACCTACTGAAGCTGAAGCAAAAGCCTCAAATGAAGCAGTTTTTGCACCTTACTACTTCAATGTGCAGAAAATCTGCTAAACATTAAGACTTCTGGAAATTAAACCAATGTAGCTATTGCAAAAAGTGTATAAACTTCAAGATAAGAAAAAGGTCTACGTTCTGGAAATATCAATAGCTACTTCAAGAGGCAAAATCTCCAGATACTAACTCAAATACCCGATAAATCGTTTAACTCAAACTTCAATCACCCACAATTTGGTACTACAGTAATAAGCTTAATCACACCCCCACACCCTCCTCTACCTTATTTAATTATGTTCAATAAAAATGATATAAATTATTGAGCCAAGGGTCTATTGGAAACAACCTCTCTACCACGCAAAATGTAGGGGTAAGGACTCCGTGCATCTTACTCTCCCCAAACCCAACATGTCGGATTACACTGGGTATGTTGTTATTGATGTATAAAAATGATCCATATTTGAACAAATACTAAATCTCAACATCATTGCAACAAATTAAAAGTTCCATAATAATTTCAGTATACTACTCACCATGTTTAACTGATTTCAGATAAAGCCCATATTTTACAACCAAGTTCCAAAATCCCATGAATCTAACATCAAGAAAACAAAATCCTTCTCATCTATACACTAAATAACACAACTCCTTTGGATGTAACACATCAAGGTTGAATTTTTAGTCAACCCCTTAAGATTTAATCCATCAAGATTGAATTTTTTTAGTAGCTTGATTGAGATTGACCACTTTGTGAGATGAAATTTTTTCTTGTGGATAGATAAATTAGTCCAAGAAACAAATAGACTGTAGCATGATGAGAAAATATGAAACCACAGTCAATAATTAAAATATATGAGTATAGTAACCATTAAGTTACTACTTCACAGTGTGGTAAAGCTGCTAGAAGGTAGACTCTTCGAATCCCGAAAAGTGTACAAACTTCAAGTGTAGCATTAAGCAATGCAAAATCTCCACATACTAGCTCAAACTTCAATTCCCCACAACTTGGTACTACAGCAAATAAGCCCACACAATCTTCTCCTACTACCCTCTTAAATTATTATATAGATGATCAAAATTTGAACAAATTCCTTTTTTTTATGACCGTGATGTCCAGCATAGTTTTCGCGCACAATGAACCCCCTCAGTAAAAAGTTACACCGTATGTGCAAAGGTATATTTTAAATATTTTATGTATAAATATAGATTTTGAACCCCCTAAACATAAGGTTAGAGGTTCATTTGGTGGTTGAGAGGGTTCTAAACTCACTTAGAGATTTCAAGTTCAAATTTCAAACACTGTATTTTTATTTTTCGAACACCCTTAGTGAAGATTCTAGATCCGCCACTGTTCACACACCTCAATTAGATTCACGGGATACCTGTCACCTCCCTAACAGATAACTCTATCCCCTGAAGCTAGAACAGATTGAAAGAATCACCAAGTTTTTTGTCTTCGTTGGTATTTGAACCCGAGACCATAGACCTCAAGGATAAATTCTAAATGTCAATATCATTTCAACAAATTATAAGAATTCAGTATACTCATCATGCTGAATGATTTCAATAAAGCCCATATTTCTACAACCAAGTCCCAAAGTCCCTTCATTCAAACATAAAGAAAACAAAATCCTTCTCATCTCTACAATAATTAACCCAACCCCTTTGGATGTAACACATCAAGATTGAATTTTTAGTCAACCCCCTTAGATTTAATCCATCAAGATTGAATTTTTAAGCTTTATTAACCACTTTCAGATCAAATTAGACCAAAAAACTAACAGATTGTAGCACAATGAACAAATATAAAACCATAGTATATAGATTAGAGAAAAGGGACTTACAGTGAGAAGTCTTGAGAATATTAATACATGGAGAAGAAGAAGAACAAGAAGAGGAGGAAAATAGCAGGGTGTTTTTGTGGGGTGATAGTGTTAAGAAGGGAACAAAGATGAAGTCAAAAGAGACATGCAGTAATATCTAAAGAAGGTACCAAAAGCTCAAAACTGAGGAACACAAAATGTTTAAGTAATTTACAGACTGAGGAAAAGTAGGAAAAATGACAGCTTCTTCACAACCCACCCCATCACAAACAGCACCCCAAACACCCCCACCCACCCCCAAAAAAACCTGCTATAATCTAGGTTAACCAATTAATCTGAGTTCTAAATAGTCAATAATATCGTCAAGCCAAGAGATCAAGTTTTCTACATTTATATCCATTTGAAGTGACGCGATAATTAAATTAATGAAATGGACCAGTGGTATCATTCTCCTCCTTCGCTCGAAATTGAGTTTGGTGCCTCGACCGTTGTTTTTGTCACTTGGTTCTCTCTTAAGCTCTTGATCCACTGTCACAATAGGGCAATTATCTTTCTCTGATTTAGATTTCGTACCAAACTGTTCATCTCAGAAGGTGTAAAGAATTCACTTTTCAGCACTTAACCTGCTGAAGCTGAAGCAAAAGCCTCAAATGAAGCATTTTTTGCACCTTACGACTTCACAGTGCAGTAAAGCTGCTACAAGTTAACACTCCTGGATGTTAAACCAACGTAGCTATTGCGAAAAGTGTACAAACTTCAAGCGAAAGAAAAAGAAGGTCTACATTCTGGAATTATCAATAGCTACTTCATGATGCAAAATATGCAGATACTAATTCAAATACCCAATAACTAAAATCGCTCAACTCAAACTTCAATCTCCCACAATTTGGTACTACGATAATAAGCCTAATCACACCCACATCCCACCCCGTCCTCTACCTTATTTAATTATTTTCGATAAAAATGATCTCGATTATTGAGCAGGAGGTCTATTGGAAACAACTTCTCCACCACACAAAATATAGGATAAGCCTTTCCCAGACCCCCATGTGTGGGATTACACTGGGTATGTCGTTATTGTTGTTGTAAAAATGATACAGATTTGAACAAATACTAAATCTCAATATCATTTCAACAAATTATAAAATATCAGAATAACTTCAGTATACTCATCATGTTGACTGATTTCAGCTAAAGCCCTTATTTTCTACAACCATATTCAATTCCCATGACTCTAACATCAAGAGAACAAAGCCTCTTCTCATCTGTTCACTAAATAACATTGGTTTATTAATAGTCTTCCTTCTTTTTGACTCTGCGCCATTGAGAATTTCTTACCTCATATGGCTCAGCAATCAATTCTTTTGGTGTCCCATTTTGACAGTCCCTTTGGATGTAACACATCAAGATTGAAATTTTAGTCAACCCCTTTAAAATTTAATCCCTCAAGGTTGAATTTTTTTAGCTTGATTGACCACTTTGAGAGGCAATTTTTTCCTGTAGATAGATAAATTAGTCCAAGAAACGAACCGACTGTAGCATAACGAATAAATATGCAACCACAGTCAATAATTAAAATATCCAAGTATAGCAACCTCTATGTTACTACTTCACAGTGTGATAAAGCTGCTAGAAGTTAAACTCTTGGAAATCAAACCAACGTAGCTATTGCGACAAGTGTACAAACTTCAAGGTAAAGAAAAAGGTCTGCATACTGGAAATAGCAATAGCAATGCGAAATCTCCAGATACTGGCTCAAGCTTCAATTTCCTACAATTTTTTTGGTTTCCCACACGGTGTTCGGTACCTGCATTGGAGACCGACTAAATCCGGATTCAGGCCAGTAAGCCACTCATTTGGATAAAGCGCTGCCTTACAAAGGCGAATCTGTACCCATGCGGACTAAAACCCGAGACCTCTAGTTGAGGATGATTTCCTAAAATTTGGTACTACAGATGTAAGCCTAATAAGTTCCCACCCCACCCCAACCAACCAACCAACACACACACTCTCTCTTCTCCTCCTGCCCTCTTAAATAAACTTTTTATATAAATGATCCAAATTTGGACAAATTCAAATATCAATGTTATCTCAACAAATCATAAATTTCAGCATACTCATCATGTGGACTGATTTCAGATAAAGCCCATATTTTGACAACCAAGTTTCAAAATCCCTTTATTCTAACATCAAGAAAACAAAATCCTTCTCATCTCTACACTAATTAACACAACCCCTTTGAATGTAACACGTCAAGGTTGTATTTTCAGTCAACCCCTTTAAGATTTAATCCATCAAGATTGAAACTTTAAGCTTGATTAGCCACTTTCAGATCAAATTAGTCCAAGAAATCAACAAATTATAGCATAATGAACATTAAGAAACCAGATTAAATAGATTAGAGAAAAAGGACTTACAGTGAGAAGTCTTGAGAATATTAATACACAGAGAAGAAGAAGAGGAGGAGGAAAATAGTGGGGTGTTTTTGTGGGGTGGTGGGGTTAAGAAGGGAACAAAGATGAAGTCATAATAGACATGTAGTAATATCTAAATGTACCAAAAGCTCAAAACTGAGGAACACAAAACGTGTAAGTAATTTACAAACTGAGGAAAAGCTGAAAAAATGACAGCTTCCTCACAACCCCCTCCCCCCGCGTCGTACGTTCCCCACGAAACCCCGCGCTCCCCCAACCCAACCAAAAAAAAAAAGAAACCTGCTATATTCTCATTTTTCCTTTATTTTTATTTTTCAGAAAACCCTCAAACTTGAGAAAATTGTTCGCTCATACCCTTCGTCGTCGGGTTATTCATACCCCTACCGTCATTTTTTAAGTACAATTATATTTTTATATTTAATGAAGGGACACATGCCGTCATGACGGTAGGAATATCAATGGCCTAAAAGTATGACAGAGGATATAAGTGTATCATTTTTCAAAACTCAAGGATATATTTGGCCCTCTTTAGTTTATTTTTTTATAACTGTGGTGTGCCGATTAGCTCTCGCATGTCTCAACTAAATTTATGAGTACATGTTATGTTTCACCAGTAATAGATATCAAATAAGTTTGTCGATCAAGATTAAGACATATAAAAAAAATCACATAGTGTCTTTTTATATTTAGTATAGATTTTTCCGTTATTTCTTATAAGAGATTATTCGAGTTGGTTGATTATAATAGATATAATATATAAACGTAACATTTGAATTTGGTATAAGCTTTTAATTGACAAGTAAATACTTTATTTTTTATTATGTACTTCTAGACACCTTACCTTATCGTCACTTGTATCGATTCGATGCTCAATCTTATAAATGACCATTTAGATAACATCAAAAGTTATGTGTACTATTTAGATGTCTATGAGACATAGTGAAATGAATTGAAGTGTTTAATTATCAGTTTAAGTGTTTAGATATATAATCTCAAAATTAGGGTGTTCATTTGTTAATTAAAGTCAAAGTTGATCGAGCGGCATTTATATATTATGCTATGTCATTAAAATATAGTTAAATTTTCTATGCATTCGTTGTCCGAATGCTTTTTTGTTGCTATAGAAAATTTTATATAAAATATCAATTCTGCGAAAAAACTTTTATAATTGAATGTTATTATAGAAGGATCAAAAACATCATCCTAGAATTATAGCCAAGATCAAAATTTTGTAATTATAATCAAGATTAATTATTTTATTTTTATATGGATAGATAATCATATGTTTATGGCATAAATTTAATCCGTATTATTTATTAAAATTGAAGCTATCATTCTGAAATTTGCTAAATTTCAAGTGATACTTCAGCTCATTTTCATTGATTCAACAATTAATATTATACTTAATATTTGAAATTGGACCTTAGGTCTTAGGATGGAACTTAATCTAAATTCAAGATATAAATTGATTCATCCTATATTCTTATATATGAAATTTGACACAAATTTAGTGTGTGGATCATTATAAGTATAATCATTGGTAAGTCTATTAAAAAATGAAAATGATTTATTTGATAATATAGATGATTTATTACGAAGGAATTATTTTGCTCTGTAGGTTGGTCCGGTTTTTTGTTGTAAGCAATGTTATGAAACTCGGACTGGACCGGCCGGTCCGACCGGTTCACCCGCGAACTGGACGTCAGGCCGGTCCGGTCCTCATAAAAACTCGCCATTTAAATGAACCGGTCAAACTCGGTCAAATTCGATCAAAAACCCGGTTCAACCGAGAAAAATCGGGCCAAAACACCCGATTTTTGGAACAATTTCAGTGATTCACTGAGCAGCAAAAGGGGCGATCCTTCTTTTTCAATTTTCATTTTCAGTGTTTCCTGAGTTCTTCTCCTCCGCCGCTCTCCGACCTTCCTCCTCCACAATCCATTTCCAGTGTCGTCTCTTCCACAATCCCGCTGGCACTAACACTACAACACTCTCCCCGACTCCCCAATAGGCCAGTACCCACTACCTAGCCCGACGACCGTCGCGGCCCCGCCCTTGTGAGTCGCGCCTCCAGCCGCCCTCATTCTCCAGCCGCCCTCGTTCTCCAGCCGCTCCAACCGGCAAGAACCCAGAAGCTCAGGTTAGTCCTTTGTTTTCTAACTTTCTTTTGATATATCCTTCATTCCTTTGAAATTTGAATGGATAATAATCTTTAGATAATAGTGTAGTTGTGTAGTTGTGTAGTGTAGTT
>JBDJHY010000102.1:588995-600835 GCA_039654485.1 Withania somnifera | reverse complement strand
ATATAGTATAAATTATATCGTTAGATTTGTATTAATATATAGAATACATTGACACAAGTTTTAGATCATTTGGAAACCATATGATATCAGTCGGGGTGCTATTCGCGAACCTGCAATGTTTTATCGTCGGATGATAGGTAGGCTCCGTGAGGCTATCTTTGGGCTTATAGCTTTAATAATTATACTAAATATCATCCGTGGGTTGGGTAGTTAGATGGATATAGAGATCCCGTACCGTTCTTTATGCGTTGCATGTTGATATTTATATTTTGGCATCCGATGTACATGGTACCTTTGACTTAGAAATTGATTAGAGATACCTGTGCATGGCATAGGATGTTGATATTACATGATCATATAATGACGTACTCACTTGTTGATATGTTATGAATTCATGACACGAGAGGTTGGGTCTATGGCTCCGATGAGACTGCATTGAGGCTGGGTCAGTATCACCACCTGATTATTGAGCCATGGTGGCTATAGGATGACTTTTGTTAACAAAGATAAACATTGACATAAAGCAATAAATAGTAACATTCTAATAATAATAATATAAGTAACTATCTTTTACTGTTTTTGACTAGGCATTGTATTGAGAACCCGACAATACTATTTTTATTTGTTTTAGTCCAGGATTTACCTCTTGGCATTGGGAAATATCATTTTCCTAATAAATACTGGGACTTGAGACCGACTTCGTTCTGTAGTGAGTATAACCGCTAGGGCTTGAGTCTGTCATCGTACGACAGTGAATATAATTTTTTGACACACATGGTACTACTAGTTATGGAAATGTATGAGGACACCCGGGAGGCCTTATGGGTGAGCATGCTTTTGTGTACGCTGCGCTTCTTTCTGGGGGACAAAAGCATGACACACAAAAGTAACGACAGTGAATGCAACTTTTTAATGATACCCGATTTATTGAGGATTTTTGGTGGTATGATGATATACAGGCGTTGAACACCTTGACTTGTTGAGCAGGGATTGACGATACTATTAATATACGACACAAGATGCCAGACTGTTGAGACCATTGAGGTTCTGAGATTTAGGATGTGAGGATATGATCATGCTAGAGATTGTAAGTGGTAAGCATACTTCCATGGACCTTGCCTCTCGGCTACGGCTGACACTGAGGAGGGGTATAGGATGGAGGAGTGATATACCTAGAATATTTATATTCGCCTTCCATGGGTTCTACCTACTGGGCCTACGGGTACCGGAGGAGATGTGTACGTAGGACTGGTCTCTCATGTTATGTATTTACTTTTCTGCACTTTTTTTCTTCAGTGTACCCTTAGGTCGAATGGGAGGCCTATGGGTGAGCATGCTTTTGTGTACGCTGCGCTTCTTTCTGGGGGACTAGTCAACCTTTAATAGCTTACTTTATTATTCCTATTATTGCTTAGTTGCCATTGTTGGTTAAATGTTGCTTCATGTTATGTGGGATTTTTTGCCTCACGCTCTTATTCAGTAGTGTACTCTTTTACTTGAGGTTACCGATATACCGTCCGTATTCTTCTCATATCTTTTTTTATTCCTATTTATTGTATTATTATTCACATATATTGTTGCAAGGATTTCGGGTACGTTTTCCTTCATTGCCTGAGATCCTGTTATGTGATTAGCTAGCGGTACATGTCTACTTGTATTTGATTCTTAATGCGTAGCTAGCTTTCCTTGTTGTACTAATTGCTTCTGCGACCCCTATTATTGTATTTCGTTATTTACTGCTTTTTATTATTGTTATGTGCTTAGTGGGCCTTTGAAGCCTACTGGGTACGCTTCGGAAACTTGTACTCATACTATACTTGCACATGTGCAGATTCGAGTATAGGTTTCTGACCATGATTACATGCCGTGGTTCATGCAATTTACATCTTATTTCAGAGATTCAGGGTGAGCTTGGCATCCGGCTTTTCCTGTTTCTCTTCGACATTGGCATTTTATTGATCTCCATGTATTTCAGAGACACAGTTGTATTAGACCTCACTTTTGGATTTCTTGTTTTTGTGCTTAGAGGTTCATTAGATACTAATACTAGGTTTTGGGTATTTATTTGATTCTTTAAACTTCCGTACTCGCTTATTTTACCTTCTAATTATTACACTTATTCTTTCTGCTTTTGATATGGTAGTCCTCTGCTTCGGACACGAGGTTGGTTTTTCCTACTGGGGTTATAGTAGGTGCCATCGTGATCCATGAAAATGGATCATGACAAATAAATGCACTCTGAACCACCTGAATAGCACCTAATGTCTGCATGGCTTCCTGAAATAGTACTGATTAAGAATGGTCAACATGATGAAAAGATCCCTGCCTACAAATGAGGCACTAGAAAATTGACCATCAGAACGTGGCCTCTTCTCCCTACTGTCACCAGAGTGAACTCTACTCAGCTGCTCAAAACCTCCCACTGCCTCAATCACCCCATGTAAAAAGGCTCCCTCCATATGGGATGTAGTATATACAAAATCTTGGAGAGGATAAATCAACCTCCTTATAAATCTAGCTATCTTCTTCTACTCATCTGGTAAGATAGCCAATGCATGGCGAGATAACTCATAAAAGTGAGACACATACACATCAACGGTTATTGCTTCCTACCTCAGTTTATTAAACTGCCTACGTAGACCATCTCTACACTTCGGGACATATATCCATCCATAGAAGCTCTAGCAAATATCTCCCAAGTCATGGGAGGAGACCCAGGTGGTCTAGAATAAACATAAGTACGCCAGCACTATCTGGCTGGCCTATAAAGTTGTAAAACTGTATAATCTAACCCATGTGTCTATCCTAACCACCACTTTGGAGTAGCTCATGGAAAGTAGTCAAAAACTCATATGGATCCTTAGTCGACCCACCCTGAAACTGCGGTGGGTCAATCTTTCTAAACCTCTCATGTGTATGCCGCTGCTCATCAGACATCACAACAATTACTATGCATGTAACCCCAAATCCTGGAATATAGAGCTTATGAAATCAAAGTGCAATCGGTGGCTGCCCCACTATCCCTTGAGCTGCTGGCGACTGTCCTGTAAAAATTTAAACTTCGGGTGACTAACCCACTTGAACTGGAATTACTGGTGCCTCGCCCACCGGATCATAAACTCTTGGAATAGCATGATGATCTAGGGTTAATACCCCGACCCCAGTTTGTGAACCCTGGGGTGTACCACCCTATGCTATACTCTTAAGTACCCTAAGAACTCACGGAAAAATATCCTGTAATAAATGGGTCCAAACATACTCTGGAGGAACTTGCTCCTCAACCCTGTCCATCTCCATCTCAAGTAAAACTACCTTGGCTCGACCCCTAGCTGGGATGCCCCTCTATCTCTACCTCAACCCATAAGATGCCCCTGCCTTTGCCCCCGACAATTGGATTCAGTTTATCCTGGGGATCATTAACTTTGTTAGCTGAAGCTTTAGTCTTACCCATCTGTAAAAAAAACACGCAGGGAATCAACACATGCAAATCAACCATGGTAGATTGAATAAAAGAACGAAGAGATGTTTTCCTAACTCACAATTTAAAATAAAATAAAATTCATTTTAAAAACAGAAAACAATGTGTATGTATATAAGTAAGTGATAATACAAAGTAAGTGCGGAAGTCATCTACAATATCCCCAAAACTAGGTGCCACTGTACATAGCCACTAAATGAAACTTACACAATATCAGACAAAATCTTAAAGTTTTTCAATGAAGTAAAAACTTCAAGACAGGGTAGTCTCTGGAGACTGCGAATGACAGACAATTACCTCTAGAAATATCCAAGAAGCGACTAAGTCTGAAGAAAGGACTAACTAATGATCTACTGCAGAAGCTGCACAAGAGTGTAAAAAAGCAAGGGTGATGGTACTGAGCAACATCTTCAGCTGGTCTAAGTATAAAGACCTAGTGACTACTCCTAACATCCGACCAACCTTCTATACTATAACTTGCAAACAGCTTATATACAAAATCTCAACCAACAATATAAAACAAGGTGAATAGGAATTAAAGTAAATCTCATAGAGGACAATCGTCACAATTTCTACTACCATAGTAATCACCTAAAAATAGTAAAATATCAAATTGAATCACCAATCACAAAATATCAAGTAATCTCAAGTAAGTACAAGTAATTTGGAGGGCAATCCAAAATAAAAGTAATTTAACTGAATGTTATGCAATGCAATGCAAAGTGCAGATATCGTGATGTCTGCCTGCCCTTTCTTTCTCGACACATGACTGAAAAAACCTCGATGCATCATATACCTATACCTGAAAGAAACCTTAGGTAATATGTCATATCAATTCTTGGCAAAAACCTCAGGTCATAAATCACCACCTGGCAGAAACCTTAGGCCATAAATCACCGCTTGGTAGAAACCTCAGGCACCAATATCAGAAACATCTCAATGATGTATGTCCGGTACAGACCTTAGATCCCTACATCCCAAATTACAACCATTATTTAATGTTTAGGCATAATAAGAACAGATAATCATATATCAATATAAGCATGTAAGGTGGCATCAAATCTAAATACAGTGAATAAATCAAGTCATGACGGGGTACACAATCATCATGTTACCCATTTATTCTAATCTACACAAGTAAAGATGATATAATTCCACTAATGACATTTTGAGCTAATTTTCATTATCATATTAGCCCAATAAATTTCACCCAACTCATGACGTTTCAACTAGTTCACAAAATAGAGAAAGGTCATGAATAACAAAGTCATATCAATAATTAATTCCCTTATGTTGAACAACCATGTATAACCACAATTAACTCAAAATTAGTTCACCTTCTTCAACTACACATAATTAGCAAGTAATCACTAAAGCTTTATAAAAAGACTAATTAACCTCAACTTGGCTTAGATTGGAGAAAATCCCTCACTTGTGCGCCTTACCCTTCCTTTGAGCCTACAAACGAGAATAATCTAGTTCTTACACAAGAAATACAAGAAATATACACTAATCAACACCCAAAACCCAATAAATCAAGGTTTATTTAAAAATTAACCCCGATCCCTCGAGGTTAAGATTGAAACTTGATCGTAACATAATATTACCCAATACTAGGGGATACTAAATATTAAGTTTTCTCGATAACTTGTTCCATTTTATAGTAAAAGTCCAAGTTTTTTGTAAAATTTTGAGTTCCCCATTTACCCATTATTTTGGGGTTCAAAACCATGAAACCTTTTATGTGAAATTATGTTAAAGTGACTTAAAATTAATGGAAATGGGTTTAGGAAACTTGCCCAGTTGATTAACCTTGAAAATATTGATTATACCTTGCCAAATAGGGGGTTTTAGTCGTGATTTTACATAGTATAGGCTAAGTTCGAGGAAAATTCTATTTTAAAGTAACTAGTAAAATAGCAGCATCACCGCATTCACGACCTAACTTACGCAATTGCAGAGGTTACATAAGTTAAAGCATCACGATTGCAGACTATACATCTCAATCACAGAAGGTCAATACCCAACAAAGGCATCCCAATCACAGATTATACATTGCGATCGCGAAAGGTCAACACAAGTCAAGGTATCATAAATGCGATAGCCCTATGTGATTGTGATGCCTCCCCAGCCTACTCTCCACGAATGCAGCCCCATGCCCGCAGTCACAATGGTCGCTTAGGAGCAGTGATATCACCTTTAGATAAGAATTCGCAACTCACAAAATAACTTAAGATGGGCCATCGGGATTTGTTCGGAGTCTCGTTCAAACAAACCATATATGCATACACACTAATTTTGACGTTTCAGATTCAATAGACCATCAAAGAAATACGAGGTCTCCTTCACCCGGTACCCGCTTAGAGCTCATTTTTAACTAAAAACACCAAAATAACCAAAATGCCCCCAGGGTGATTGCCACTATAATAAGCTTATAATAAGAGTTACCACAAAAAAATATAGTAACAACAAGGTCTTTAAAAAGAAAGACTCAAACAACTAAAGATAAAGGGAATCTTCAACATTGCGAATAAGATGGGTGGCTACCTTAGATAGTCTCGAATGTTCTCATAACTAAGATAAGAGAGAAAATTATGTAGTTCGGAGCACGGTACCTACACAACAGTGCAGAAATGCAAAGAGTGAGTACAAAACCATAGTACTCAGCAACATCCTCGGGTGGTATATGCATAAAACAATGAAGAAAACTCCTAACATCCAACCATCCCATGATTTTACAACCTGTATAAAGTTTATATACAACAACCCAACACAGTACAAGTATAGAACATATAAAATCAGAATAAGCAATAACTATTTATGATTTCCTCAACACCAATAGTAAATCTCAAATCATTGCATTAACTATCAGCCTACAACAAGTGCAATAATATTCTCAATTCATCAATAGTACCAAGTAATCTTAAGTTATTAATAAGTACCAGATAATTTCAAGTCGACACTAATTATCAGATAGATGTAAGTCATCAATCGCGCAGATAACTCTTAGTCATAAATTAATATAAATGCAATACAATATTTAAATAATCATGATACATTTTTCCCTAATGTACACACCTGCTGCTGACTTACATACAATCAAGACTCATGGGGGAACACATGCTCATGTACCCGTCAAAAACCATTTTACTTTGGACCAACTCAATACCCAAAATCATTTCACTTTGATTTTACCATATTATTAGCCAGAAGTATTTTTCTTTGGCTTTATCATAACACTACCCAGAACTATTTTCCTTCAGATTTATTATAACAGTAGTCATAAAAGCCACAAATCAAGTTCAAAGTTCAATTATTATCAAGTAATTCACATCAACCAAATCATGGAATGCGGCACTCAAAAAAGTATATAACTCAGTAAGCCATCAACAGGCAACCATAATATGATTTCAGTCCAAAGCAATAGATCGAATTCCAAGTATCATCACAAGGTAGCCCTCAATCATAATAAAGTCATTTTAACTCAACTACAATAAATAAGCTACAACAATAAGTCACAAAATTACATTAAGTAGTTCTTCATTTTAAGCCCGGCATGCTTTATATGAATATCTGGGTGGGTCTCATTATTTAACCCACATTTTAATGAAATAATTAAACAATCACTAACACGTTATACAAACACAAAAAGACCTTAACTTTCCTTTAAGGAGGACAAAACACTCAAGTCAAAGTCTTGCTCTTCTGAAGTACCTCTGAACACTCCCAATCTATTAAAATATAAATTCTACCTAAGAAAATAAAACTATGAACACCAATATTGCCATACTTTAAAATCAAATCCAAAAAGTCAACTCAAAAAAGTCAACCCAAGTCCAAGGTCAAAATTAAAATTTTATTTTAAAATCATGTTACTCATAACTTGGGAAGTTCAAATATGATTTTTTTTTAAAAAAAGAGTTAATGCGACCTTGAAATCGTCAATTTATCAACTATTAACTTAACAGGGAAAACCTCAATTTTCAAGTTTAAATGCGGTTTAAAAATGACAAAGTGGATAAATCGATGAATTTATGATAAAATCATCTTATCCATAACATAAAGATCCTAAATATGAAATTTTATAAAAAATCGAGCCTGAAATGATAAAACTCCAATTTTTCTCCAATAATTTGGTGGCAGATAAGATGCATGAGGCGAGACTGAGATATTTTGGACATGCGAATAGGAGTGAAACAAATCCTTAATACAGATGCGTGAGAGGTTAGTGATGGATGGATTCAAGAGAGGAAGAGGTAGACCAAAAAAATACTAACGAGAGGTGATTAGGCAGGACTTGAAGAAATTACAGTTTACCGAGGACATGGCCCTAGAAAAGAATGTGTGGAGGATAAGAATTGGGGTAAGTGGTTAGTAGGTTGGGGTTAGTTTTTGCTAATAGGTAGGTCTACACTTCATGTCTTTCATGTTTAGTAGTCATAGTATCTTGTTTCTAGTGTTTGACTCCTAAAGTTTTGGTGATGTCTGATGCTTCTTGTAGCTCGTGTGTGCTACTATTTTGTGATACTCTTGTATCTGTTATTTTTTACTCCCATTATCCCCTGTCCTTGTATTGTGCCATTTATTGATTGTATTGTCTTGAGCTGAGCGTCTTTTGTAAATATCTCTCTACCTAACTCTTAAGTAGTGGTATGAACTGCCTATACTCTACCCTCCCAAGACCCCACTTTGTGGAAATATGTATGTTGTTGTTGCATTTCCGAATGAATGAGATCACTTATAATAATTAGGGATGATATAGTAATATTATTATCATGTGATCGGAAGGTCACAAGTTCAAGAAATCTACAAAGTGGGGTTTGGGAGGGTAGGTGTATGCAACCTTACCCTACCCTAGAGGTGGAGGTAGAAAGGTTGTTTTCAATAGATCCCTTGGTATTGCTGAAAAACAGATCAAAGCAGCTCGATAAAGGAAGAAAGCGTGAAAAAGCATATTGAATAGTAACGACAACAAAAAATATGATAACCAAAGTACAAGAAACGCCAGACAATAATAGAAATATGGAAACAACCTCTTGCAGAAATGCAGGGTAAGACTGCATATATAGGTTTTTGTGGTCCAGCTTTTTCCCAAACCTCATGCATAGCGGGCTTTACTCTTTGGTGCACCAAATTGTCCTTTATTCTATAGTAAAATTACTATTTTATTTGTCGCTTCTTAAAAGATGTGTCAAGTCAAATATAGACAAGTAAACATGGATGGATGGAGAATAATTTTTCTTTTCTAATTTTAAAATATTTGAATGAGATTATATATGTATTGCAGCTTTTGAATTATGAATAATATTTATAATTAGTGCTCTGTATCTGCTACCAATACCATGGTTTGTTAGAGAGTTGTGAGTTATCTATAAATAAGTAGTTGACTATTTCAATTTGCCTTGATACTGTCTACTACCAGTTTCAAAAAGAAAAAAGTTTGCCTTGATGAGTTGTAAAAGCTTGTGTTTTCCTTTAAAGGAGGAACATTATGACTTAGCTCATGTAGTTCAGAGGCTAAGTTTTATTTCTTTTAGGATGAGTTCAGTACGAAGGAAATGTTTACTAGGAAAATAAGTGGGTAATCTTATTGTCTTATATTTAGTATGCAAACAAAAGATATTATCCGTTTGTATATAATCTAGACAAATACGTTGAAGGTGGAGGTGGGACTAGGGGTGTGCGATGTGGGATGGTGGGGATGGGGCCTATCTGGGTGGGGTTGAAGATGAGGTATGTTGGAAGGTGGAAGGTCACTATTGATGTGGAATGCCTCTTGTGGAACTTGTCTTCCTTACTTTCAAGTCATTTTACTCATTTTTAAAGAGCTGGTTATCCAAGAAAAAACATTTTTCAAAAGTTTTGACCAACCAAACATGGGATAATTGGAGAACATTTTCTGAAAACTATTTTCCACCACACCGAACGCACCCTTAATCTCTCCTCCTTACAAAATTAAATTGTGACAAGCTCAAGTTGGTTCAAGCTTAATTCAGACAAATCTTGAGGATTTTCACTAGTAATCCATAAATTCTACTAGGATTTAAAGTTAGATGTGGATCTTATAGTGCGTACAAAATGGTGTGTTTGCGAGGACAACATCAAGACTTAATGTAAGCTTCTATAGTTATCTAAGCCAAGTTTATTAGTATGTGAGTGGGAATGTATGGCACGAACGCAGAATGTGTTATTGCCAAAAGCACGTGTAATTTTTCTCTATGCTTGTGCCCGACAAGAGTATGGTGTGAGCCTAACTAATTTTGGTTTGCAGGAATGGATTGTGGCTGTCTACACTCCCAACTCACTACCACATCTTTAGTGCACAGCAAAGGGAGAAGTCAACTACCTAAATTCAGAATTTTGAGATGCAAACCCCAGCTGAATTTAAGTTTTCTTGATTCTTTGAAGGTTTGCCAATTCTAACTTGCATTATATTGCTTAGTATAAATTATTATCTCACATTATTCCCTCCAAATAGATGGTGAGGCTTAGTGTAGCAAACCCCAACTAGCCTAGGATTGAGGCGCAGTTGGGAGTAAAGAACTGCTTCTTTTTTTTCTCTAGTGGCAATGCTTTGATTTGGAAATTTCTTGTATTGCTATGCGTCAGGTAACAGATTGGGTACAACATTTTGTCTGAAAGACTACTCAACCCTGTACATCCTTTTACTTTTACTTAAATAAACCTTATCCTAGTACATACATCGAAGTGGCTAATTTCTTCTAGGTTCCCCAACCTTCTCTGAAGGGAGGGGTCAATAGAAAGGTCCTTCCAAGATCTAGGGTAAGTAGGTGTAATAAAATAGAATGATATACCTTTCTTCTGTACAACAGCAAAATGAGGTTGTCATGCTAATGGGGGTAATTGGGTTGTGCAGTTCTGCTTTGAGTGATGTTAAATTCAGTTTATTTGAGAGACTAGCACATTGTGCTTATCTATAGCTTGATTTGACCTCGCTCTAAAAATGAGTTTATCCTTTACTTTTGTCGAGTTCGATCTGATAACACATTATTTTATCCAACTATATTCTAAGATTGAAGTACCTGTTGTAACTTTAGCTAATCTTTTGGCGCCATGGTAGCAGCTTTGTCTCTGAAATGTATCTATTAGTGCTCGTGAAGTGTTCTATATCACCTATCATAACCTCTTGGTTCAAGATTGGTCGTGCCAGAAACTTAAGTTGTTGAGTTAGAAACAATTTACTTCAGAACAGCCATTGCAATTGCTCCTTATGTTCATAATTTTGTGGGTTGAAAGGTATGGGTCAACAGTAAGAGGTACAGTGTGGTGACCAAAAGATTACTTTGGCTACGAATCCATAAATGATGTATAGTGCTTTAGCTATTATGTGTCCTATCCATGCTTTAGCTATCATGTAACTCTAGTGGGTGATATTGATAATCGATCCCTCACGTGGATCCTTTTTCCTTTTCTCTCATAAGATTAGCCTGTTGATGAATACCATTGCCTTTAGTCAGGTCAAAACCATGAATCTTTGCTTCTGCAATATGGGGTGAAAGGATTTGCTTATATGTTGAATTATCTCTATCCTTTTCTTAGTTTTGAAATAAAACTCGTGTCTGAATCTCTTTGCAGCAAACATGCAATGGGGTGACACTTGAATTGAAGCTTAGAAGTCCATCAGTGAAATGTGTCCAAGCTGTTGGTATTAGATGCGAACGTCCACAAAATGCAGATTTGCCTCGTTACTATTCAAGGAAGGAGAAGAAGCCCTTCCCAATACCTATTGTGGAGCTAAGGAGAGCTGCTAGGGATAGAATGAAAAATCGACTACCTAAAAGACGTGTACCTCCACCAAAGATCGGATTGGTTATCAAAAGCCTAGTTCCTGTTGCATACAATGTGTTTAATGCACGGATAACAGTTATTAACAATCTCAAGCGGCTCTTGAAAGTGGTTACTGTTAATGGCTGCAAGTAATTCTCTTCCTAATCGTCTTATTAGTAAATGATTAGTGTCTCAAAAGGCACTGCGCTTTGAGGCAATTCTTTCCAGTGCCCTAAGCTTTATATTAGCAAACTGCAAATCATTGTTCTTGAATCTGTATGAAGCATGATCTTTACTTGTATGAGATGCTTCAAGTTTACGGCACAGTTGTGACTCCTTCAAATTCCAGAATATTTTGAAGTTGTATCTTGTGCGTATTTTGCAGGTGGTGTAATGAAATCCATGTTGGACCTGTTGGGCATCCGTTCAAGTCATGTAGAGGATCACAAGCTTCTAAACGTAAAGGACATCACGAGTGGGGAAAGACAGTTGTTGAAGACATAATACTGCCACTTGAATCCTACCATCTATATGATCGCCTGGGGAAACGAATTTCACACGAGGAGAGATTTTC
>JBDJHY010000102.1:537323-553163 GCA_039654485.1 Withania somnifera | reverse complement strand
TATTGAAGAATTGCTAGTAAGAAGCTTACAGTAGAATTTCCAATTTTATAACAATTATGGTTTGCTTAAGCTTGAATTCAAAATAAAGACGAAGTTTTAATAATTAATTTTGATTGAAATTTAATTATACTTTCAAAGATAGTGTTGTTTGGTAAACCAAATTACATACTCAAGGAGACAATAGGTTTGTTAGATCTATGAAACTTAATTATTTCATTATCATGGCCTTAACTACTAATTTTCTAATCATGATGGCCATAAACTTATTAGTTTTTGATAAAAAGATGTACAACTGATCATTTTTTAATTTATGTGGTTTCACATGTATCTCGACTATTCTACTAGATATATGTTATTCCATTAATAAAGATATTATTTAGTAATTCTGCTCACCAAAATTTAGAAAATAGAGAAGAAATCACTATGTATACGGCTTATGTGCCTCAAAATTACTATAATGGTGCTTGTGGGAGATGCCCGCCCACACGGTTTGACTTGCTTTTCGTCCGAAAGAATTGCTTACTAGCTACCTAGTCGGACTAGTGGAGGTCCTATCTAAAGACGTACCGGAAACTATGGCTTTCAAACCAAACACAATGTATGTCTTACAAATAAAAAAGGACCGTCACGAAGTAAGATCACATGCGGCTTGTAGAGCGCATGTAAGGCATAATTAGGTTGCTCACACAGTAGATCACACTCTTAGAAAGAGATAGATATGTGAAAGTAATAGCCTTTGTTTGTGTTGGAATTCGTTATTTATTTATTTATTAATGTTAAATTAAATAAGAGTAAATATTTCAATGACCGGTCATTGAAGTATAAAAAATTACCTAACAAAGCTATTAAACTTAATTTTGTATTAATAAAATCACTCAACTTATGGTAACTCTTTTCTTTTAAAAAAATAAATTAGATATGTATTTATTTATTATTTTTAAAAGGAAGAGTTCCAATTTTGACTTGGTTAATGGCAATTTGCACTTTGACAAGTAGGAGTTACAAGGTCACTACTTTGATGGCTTTAACAAATAAAAATAGTATAATTAATTATAAACTCTAAACTATTCATTTGATCCATAACCTGTCATATAAGAGATTCTTGAATATGAGTCTTTGATAGATCTTGGATCTGCGTATATTGCGACAGAAATAGTAGATACAAATAGAGAGATTTGGAATCATTTGTAACGATCCGTCTCGTCGTTGTGTTGTGATTTCGGACCTACATTCATTATAACTAGATATTGTTGTAAATATTTTCTACTTTAATAATAGATAGTTTTCAATAGACTCTCGGCTCATAGTAATTACGAGAACTAGTTTCATTTTACATGCAATTTAATTTGGTCCTCATAGAATTTTTAATTTGAATGTTCTAATGCAAAAAATGTCCATTCATTTAAATTGCAAGGAAAATGGTTAAACTTTTCCATGTGGTATTCGAAAATGGTTGAATCGATTTTTGTACAATCCTTATCGGTTCAATGATATTGGTAGTCTAAAACAAAATTTGGAAAAGAGGTTTTAAATATAATTAATATATAAAGAAGTTGTTAAGATGGTATAGTAATCATTTTGTTTAACTATTTACTTCGTTATCTGTTAGATTTTATCTATGTTGCTCTAACTCTTCAAAATTGTTATCGTACTTATGTCGAATTCTTCAAAATACACTACTTTTAGAGTATTCGACATGCATCCTTCGATATTTTTAAAAAATTAGAATAATATAAGATCTCATCACCAAAGATATCTAACAAGTCTACACTGAGCTGACTTTGAGGTTTTTTATAAAAAAATATTCATCTCATTATATTTCAACAGTAAAATTGAATTCGAAATTTTAAATTTATAAATTTCTATTACGGAAATAAAACTAATATTTCTAATAATAACTAGACCAATCTAAATTACGTACTATCTAAATTACGAACTTAAGTATCTTTATATATTTAATGAAATTCTTAGTACAAATACTTAATTTATGCAAAAACTATCAAGTTTAGGTGAATCAATAAAACCAGTACACTAAATCATCCTCTAATGTCTAAGAATAAATAAATAAACAAATAAATAAATAAATATTTATATTATATGTTATTATTTTTTTAAATTATGAATTATATTATTAAGTGTTACATAATAAATTACATAATTAACTAACATTTATCTGAATGATTTAACATATATGTAGCCGGAGGGTTATTTGAGTTATATATTATATTCAAATTAAATAATGCAACACTACTCTGTATGTAGTTGGAGGGTTACTTGAGTTATGTATCATGATACTCCGTATGTATGTGGAGGTTGATTTCTTGAATTGTGTAGCTGTAGGGTTATTTGAGTTATATATTACATTCAAATTAAATAATGCAACACTACTCTGTATCTAGTTGGAGGGTTACTTGAGTTATGTATCGCGATACTCCGTATATATGTGGAGGCCTATTTCTTGAATTATGTATCTTGTTCAAGTTAAGTATCACGATCCTCCGTATGTACTGTGACTAAGAAAAATGATATGAAATGTAATTTCAAAAACTAGTGATATGAAAAGTAATTGACTTCTATAATAGCGTGTGTTTTATGTAAATTTATCCACACAAAAAAATCGAGTTTAATAAAGATAACGGAAATAATATTTTTGTTGTACATATATAAATTCTTAAATATTTTGATATAAAAAATATTTTTTTATAAATTATCTTATTAAATTTCTGACTCTGTTACTATTCGAAGACCTACTAAAATTGATTATTATGATCAAAATCATGCATGCATGTTTATCGTATAATAATTGTTCCTTAAGAAACCAGTCGGCACGTCTGGTTTTAATATATACTAAAGTCTGAGAATCTAGGACTCTATAATTTTATTTTTTTAAAATATTTTATGCAAAATATTAATTTAATATATTTAATTCTTCAAAAGAATTTTCCATTTGAATTATTCAATTCTTTTATTTTTTTATTCTTAAGAAAAATACATTTTGATGCTTTAAGCTTTTGCTACGTTCCGAATTTAGGAAAGAGTTAATCAGGGGCGTACCTATGTGTTACATTTTGGGTGTTCCAACACCCATTATATCCGTTGCAAATTAGGTAAATTATACAAAAATTGATATAAGATTTAGAAAAACACACTAAAAATCAAGAAAATCGCCTGGTGCTTTGATTTTCAGTCGAAATTTTAACGTTTTGAGCATCAATATGTATGTTCGAATCTTTACGAACACGTACAACCTTTAAATCCTGAATCTGTCACTGGAATCAGCCGATGATTTGGGTTTATTGTATATTTATATAAATGAAACTCAAACTCCTAATTCTGATAATACGACAATAATTTTGTCAGTTACGCTAAAGTTTTCTTCAACGTAGTTATTTTTTGTACTAAATATATTTCCTGGTCGTTGAATATTGAATACAATATGATAGGTGATCTTATTATAACAGAGCTGATGTTGTTGCATCTACCGTAACTATTAATAGTCTTCTAACACCTAATAATTAATTATTTTTCAAAACAACTACTATTATTGTTAATTATATCAGACAGAAAATTAATGTGGCTCAGTAACGATAATATATTTGGTGTAATTTTAAGAGTAAAATTTAACGAGAATAAAATATACATAGACCTTTTGATCTTAAAAATGTCATGTGAAAATTTAGAATTAAAGCGTTGCTAAAAAAAAAATAAACATTATTTTTGAAACATGTCAAAAATAAAAATAGAATAAATAAGAGGAAATTTCAAAAGAACTAAATTCAGCTCTTCGTAACAATACCTTGTTAATTACAATTTATAGCCACATATATCTAAAATTCGGTATACAAATACAAATAATTGCCATTATGTCGTATAAATACATTAAAAATTAAACCCTATGTAGGTCAAAATATAAATGTAAATCAGTGTCATCTCGGCATACAAATCATCTTCACCTCGGCATACAAATACAAATTGCATTTGTATGTGTATTTGAAATAATACTGTATAACTATCAATTGTAATTGCTTAAAACTATAGTTATGAATCATAATTGAGGACTTATGTTTGGACAAAAATTAGAACCAGCCCAAATCCAATCCATTAAAGATTCTGTTACATTTAATCCATATCCTAATCCTTATCAAAGGTTTCTCAAGTGCAAACTCTGGATAACTCACGTAAACCATATTTATTTAGACCTACTAGCAAATCATCGAATATCTTTCATAAATTATAAAAAAAAAATAAAAAATTTCACCGATACATTACTCAGTAGATACTTTGTATAAAGTCATAAATACACTTATATACAAATGCATTTTTATATGAAGTTACAAACACACTTATACATACTTTTTTTTTACTGATACATTCATGAATACTTTATTGGTTTAGTTAGAAACTTGTGATTTTTGAAATTTTGAAAAATTATTGTGATATTAATTCATTATGGGTAGTAGAGTTGCATTTTGAGTAAAAAAAATAGATAAATTACATAATTAGCCAAACTTTCTTACCATATTTATATGTCTATCCCACTACTTTTAAAAATTACAGAATATATCACTTTTTTTAGATGCAATACATACGAAAGGTCGATGATACATACTTGGTGTTGTTATACATCACTTGAATACGATATATCACTCATGATACATCGCATGTACAGCGACTACATAATATATCGCGTGTTAACCATGTATCTCAATGACTTAAGATGATTTGTGTGTACTTGAATTTTGGAGGACTGTTTGAATTGTATATATCGTGATCTATCATATGTATCTAGAGGTTTCTTGAGTTATTTATCATACCCAAGTTCTGTACCCAACCCTCCGTATGTATCGCGACCTTCCATATATATCTCGCACAAAAAAAATTGTATGAAACGTAATTTCAAAAACTAATAGTATATGGAGTACTCATGTTAGAAAATATTTTACTCAGACCTTAACCCATGCAAATTTAAATTAGTCGAATGACTCGAATCTCTTACAACTACCAGAGTCCGAATAGGAAACAATAAGAAAAAATAGTTCATTTTAAGAGTTATTAAACAACAAAACTTAGCCTTACCAAAAAAATTTGCTGCACTTGCACCTCAATTTTACTTGGGGAAAACTGAGTGAACCTTTATCCCATGAAACTGACAAGATAGGGTTCGAGGAAGGTAAAGTATATATAATTCATACTACTTTCTCATAGATCCACGGCTCGGAATAAATATTCCTACGATAAATTATTTGAAAAATATTCAACAATGTTTAGTAATATAGATACATCATTTTGTAAGAGAATAAACATTTTCAAACACAAATGTTATTACTTTTATTAGATGAGTCATGATCCAATGTCCACAAACAATACATCCTTCTCAAGACCTCACAAAGCCAAAATTGAGGCAAACCACTTGCAACAAAAAAAGATACACATAAATTGCTCAAGCCTTCAAATAGCAGGCTTAAAAATAAGCTTAGCAGCCAAAGCTCTATCTGGACCAAGCTGGGGATGCAAACCGTGAGTTGTGGAATTCATCGCGTTGAGTTTCTCAATAGGTTAGGTCAAACATGTCCTCTTGGATTCATTATAATATCCTGAACGGCTGGTTTGCAGAGCTAGAGCGCTCTAGCCTCGCTTTATTTACGTTTGCCTTTTTGCTTGCCATTTCTTGGAAAAGGTTTGGTCCACCAAATTCAATCTTGGAGCTCCTAATCTTCTTCCTCTTACCTTTGTCATATTCCTCATCCCTAAAAATAGATATGTAGGGTGTCAAAGACAAACATATTCGGTACAATCACATAAGTAGGGTCTAGAGGTTAGGGGACACGCAAACCTTACCCTAAAAGAATATTTTTAGGTCAAGAAAATAGATTTCTAAGTGGGGAACTGTAGCTTTTTTAGAGCATAAATACTGATTTTTAAACACAATTATGCCATGATAGACAGGAACTCACCACTCATCCCCAATATAGCCAATGGTGACACAATTTCCGTTCTGTGCTTCTACACCATTCAAGGGAGGAACTTCCACGTCATCCCAACGGGCCACTGCGACAATCAAATAGGAAGCAGCTTTAATTCAGCTGACAAGATCAAGAATAAAATCATAAAGGCCCATGTAGTTGCAAATAAGTACATACAGCTGGACTCCAAACCTCTGGTAAGCATGTTCAATAGACCTTTCTGTGTTGCAACTACTTTAGTCTCTTTAGCATCCGTGGACTGTCTATTGTCACCACCATGATTTCCTACTGATGCCAAGCTAGAACTTTTTTGTGGTTGCTTGTCATTTGCTAATACAGTGTCATTGTTCACAGCCCTCACATCATCAACTTTATTACTCAGCAGGTCCCCGTTATGTCTAGCAGTTTTTGTATCTAATCTGGAAGCTTTTTCAATGGAACCAACTTTTGACTTCTTTCTTTGAGAATGCGTTGAAGAAGATACCAAAGTATGGGATAACTTGGATGTAGATGGCCCAAGATCAGTGGAGACATTACTCTCATCCAAGGAACTGGGATTGCTACGCTTTCTCTTTCCAATTTTATGTTTCATTCGTTTGAGTTTTTTCTTCCTTTTCAGTCCCAAGACTGGATCTAAGATCATAAAGCTGAGATGCATCTTGGTGACACGGCTCTTGAAAGACTTCTTGTTGGCTTTCAAGCATGTCTTGTCAACAGCTTCCTTTTCGGTCGAGCTAGTCACAGTTGGTTGGCTCACTTCTCCGACTATTTCAGCAGCTGCTTTTCTCTGACCAACATCATTATTAACTTCGACAGCTGAATCACCTAAACTATCATCGGAGGTGTCTTTTACCTGAAAGGAAATTAATCAATAAACAGAAGACAAAGAAAAGCACTGCTTCTTTTCTATCCTAGTTTGGTTGTTTTTCTCTATACTTCTATTATTGTAATTGAAGTGACAACCATTGAACAATAAATGGTCAAGCATGGTATGGAAACAGTAAACCATCCCCAAAACCCCAGTAAAGGGAGCAAGAAAATTCAGAATCCAGCATGAAAACAAGAAGATATGACATAAGGAGGAGCATAGCACAATAATCACTAAGAAAAATATATATACCACTCGAGAGTTGGTGTATGCCTTGCTGCAGACTACTTGTTTGTGGAGATCTGTGTTCAATGGTTTGTCAGCAATATCTTTGTCATTATTTACGCTGCTAGAGCCAAATGGTATTGCAGCAGAGCAAGTCAACTCTTTGATGATTACATCGCCATTTGGTAGTGGGGTAGAGTCTTTGCACCTTGTTTCCCCCTTACCGAGTCTATGAATTCCATAGGAGACTGGAACATCTGGATAAGCAAAAGTCAAGGATGGTCCATCCCTTGCTTCTAGAACAGAAAGCTCCTTTACTCTGTCACCTGTTTCTGGCACCTTTAACCAAGTTTCTGGCTGTGCAGCCCCTCCAAGAGAAGAGGATCCACTAACTACAGCACAATTAACCTTTGGGGCTGCCAGATCCTTTGTTGAAGGTCCCCTTGAAACTTCGGCACTTAATGTCTCCCTTTGATCTTTTGCACCAGACAAGGAATCCACATTCTTCACATGAAATCCGTTTTGTGCAGTATCCACATATCTCTGATTGTAATTAGAACATATTTTATTTCCTATGCCATTAGTAATATCATTGCGGGCAACAACTACCGACTTCTTAGGCACAGGAGATCTCTTATCCCGAACATAGAACAACATGTACGCCTTCTGCTCCAACACTTTTTTCTCACTCACTTGAACCACCTATAAGTACACATACAAGAGTAGAAGTACTCAGAAGTTGTTCTTTACAACAGTCGAACTACGTTACAATAAACCATTTGCTCAAAAAAAAAAAAATTGACAAGGAATTTGCTTAAGTTTTTAAAAGACCACAAAGGAAACATTCGAACACACTAAAACGTTTAAAAGCCAAAAGAGTTGAACTTAAGAGTTACATGGGTTCTGGGTAGCATGTCAGAAGTAGCAGCATGCGGGAGGAGTTACACGGTGGTTTTATTTTCATTTCCTTTATCCTATCTACCAAAGACATTAAAAGCGATGCATGCTAGCTTCAGGGAAAGAAGAGTTTGGGCAATAATAACAAATTGAAGGACCTTAACATTTGGAGACCATAGTTCAGTATCATTGTTGCCATTTGCTAGCTACAAGGACTATATGCTAATATAATGGGAAGAAGAGACAGGGATTTAACATAGTTTCACAATAAATTTTCAATATAACAAGTGCATCCAAAAGCTAATGAACGGTGAATGAGCAGTCACATGACCAGGGCTAAAAAGAGAAAGCAAAATGTACATACCTGATTGTCATCTAGGGAGTACCAATTTCCACTTGAAGTGCGAACGAAGCAATAATAATGACCAGAATGAGTGCTCCAACCTGCATGAACCAGCACGCCATAGAGAGTATACTTCAATTCACCCCCCTGCAAAATTAGAGGAAACCCCATGAGCTCCCAAGAATACAAGAATTAAAGATATAAAGGAAATACCGAAAAAAGTGTTACAAAGTGTCAAAGCAGGAGAATAGCAAGTAAAGCTAGCACCAGAAATTGCATGTATATAATCCTACACGAATTGCTTCAAGTATTTGTTATGTCAGGTTGATATCTCATTGGTAAAGTCCTAAACAACTACGATACACATAAGAATATAAGCAACACTGATGAAAAACATTTTCTCAACTACTTGAAATGTAACGCAAAGCAATGATCCCCTGGTTTTGAAACAATTTAATGGAACGTTCAAATTCATCCTAAGCCAATTTTCCAGAATATTCACGTTATTCACCATCCATTTTATATGCTGCTAGTTTTCGTATATTAGTCAAACCACAAAATAAGAGCAGGTTCACATCGCAGATATTAGACCTGAATGAAAGAAGATAAAGGAGTTCTTGACTGCAAGGAGGAAAAACTGATTCTTACATAGGTCTCAGATACAAAATGTTTCAAGTCTAAAGTAGACCCATATTGAATATTCTTATTAATCTTTTGTCCAGGGACATGTGAGCCAAATCGCTTCAAGTGGATGGTCAGGACATGAGGTGCCTTGTCAATTGTTAGCCGTTTGGTAGCCTTCACTTTCTGTTTGCATTGCTGACATTGGTACTGGCTCTGACCACCATCTAATAGCTCTCCGGCAGTGAAATGACCAAGTGCTTTGTATAGTGAGTCCGCATTTAAAATTTCTAGACTTAAATCTAGAAATGGATCAAACTTGTCAGAGCAAAATTTACACCGCATGCACTGTACCTGCAGATCATTTCGAAAGATGCAGATGGACAAGAAGTCAAAGAACTATTTGAAAAAGAATCTAGGGAGTATCTCCATATACAGCACAAAAACACTACTTCTTTCTTTCGGGGGAGGGGACAAGTCACAGGAGGTAGGAAATCATTTCAAAAGTTACTAGGTCTACCACACAAACAGAAGAACAACAGCGAAGTACCTGACTGCGAAGACGCCCACCAAATATCTTATGGACCAAACTTTTCTCATAAGCACTGGGAGATTCACTTGCCACTCCTGAAGGTAAGCAACATTTATGCATAGACTCAAGCAGATTCACCATGTATTCATGTGCATCCTCCTGTCTGGCATTTCGAAAGTTCCGGGATATGCCTAACACATAATTAAGGATCAACTCTGATAGCCAAATGTCTACAAGCCTTCAAATGCGGAATAGTAAGAAAAATACGAGGCATATCCTGAATCAGTATACTGGGTATAAATCTCAAGGATAGGGAAACAAGAATCCTGTTGACAGCCATCTAAAAGAATCTGTAGCATACCCTCATTTAAACCCCAATTTGTTTAAGACTGAGCCATAGTTCTATTCATTCCTGAGTCAACAAAACTGTGCATTGAAATAGAACAAAAAAGGTCAAGCCACCAGACCCTGAATAATATTTGACATCAGACTTGCATGATAACTCAGCATATCCTAACCAGAAGAAAAGGCTTATGAAGATGACTGGAATTGCACTACTCTTGTTGGGGTAAAAGAATACTAAGGGAACAAGTGAGAAAAGGATAAATCAATCATCGGGAGAAAAGAGAATAATAACCAGAGGAATAACTTAAAGTTATAAACTAAAAGTAAAAGTCACAAATTCAAACAAAATAATACACAACAGGGAATCAGAAGGATACATCGCAAGTTTGAGACAAGATCCTTGGGCGCCAGTATTTTCCCAGTTGCCTGCAATGCGCGACTCACGTGTTTTTGTATGGCGCATAAAGCACAAAAACCAGCCATACGACCTTCAATAAAACAATAAAACACAAGTTAACAACCATACATGCTCTGACAAAACTAAGGATCCAAGTCCAGAACCAAGATAATATAGAGATGCAGAAACCGGAGCCCAAGTTTAGCTTATGTTAACAGCTCATATACTCAACTCAACTATTTATTTCTATAAAAGACCAAAAGAGTTCATATATATTATATGAATTTAGATACAGTCCCTTAGCATGAATTGTTTATAAGCGTGCAATAGTTAAAAGACAAACACCTGAATCTTATTTCTAGTAAACTGAGACTCTCTGCATCTCCAAAAGCACATCTGTAGTAAATTATTCAACAGCTTCACTCTTACTATAGCTTAAACTTCTTTGCATGCAGTGCACCATTAAACGACGTATGTTATCCAGTTTCTATCAAATTTTACAGAACGGGGGTTAAAAAGGTAGGGTAAGACATTTTTTTAACAAATCCACTTTGACTTGTTTTGAGTGCATTTGGTACCATTTATTCTGGTGAAAGAGTATGATGACATTTATCCAGTCAAATCCAATTAATTTCAATAACTGGCCAACTATGTAAGAAGAGGACCCAACAGCACATATGAGGTTTTATCTGCAAACCTCTTCCTGTTAAGATAGGTGAGATGCTGGAATACAATTAACATAACATCGTTCTCTAAGGAGGTCAGGAGATTCAAGTCTGCTGAAAAAAACATGCACACGCAGGAGAGAGACTCACATGAACTTTGATGTTTCCCACTTTCCAAGTATGCTGCTAATGGCTCAGTGTATGTCAAACACTGTAATACGGAATTTAGGAAGCAGGTATTCCCAAGATTTTGCAAGCCGGCTCCCTGTAACAAAGACAACCAGTCCCACAATTAAGCAATATGGAGACTTACACAAAAAAATTATGGTCTATGAGTCTAAATAAAATGGTCTTAGTAGACCTTGTTGGTTCATCAGGTGAATCTTTGCCAACAACATTATTATTTTGCCCGCAATAGATCAAAATCAAATTCCAAAACCAAGAGGAAGAAACTATAAGTTCCGTACATTCCATCAACAACAATCTCAAAACTACTTGAATTAGAGAAATTACATGACCAAACATCATGTCAATTAGTCCATGATAGGTACGACGAGCATATCCATTAATTTCCAGAGTAAAAATAAACAGCAATCAACAAGAGAAGAGTGCATCAATTTAACGAACAAAAAAGATTCTTGGCAAAAAGAAAGTTAATGGTTGGAATGGCCAAATCACCTCTAACCTCGTGTCACAACTATGTAACTCAACTAGTGTAACTGATTATTTGGGGTTCACATACGCAGTCTAATACAGATTTATGACTGTGAGATCGTACGACAGAAGATTGGCTCCAATAAGATGGGACAGGATAATGGGCCTCTAATCAAAACCTAGAAAAGAACAGTAGAACGGCACAAGATGTGTATAAACACTTTTTGTCCCTTACCCATTTCATGTGGGACAACAAAATAAACCACTTTTATCTTATCAAATCAGAACTTTTAACTCCTGGAGAATTTGTATCTTATCACATCTCTCTCATCTTCATAAAAAAAGACCCTCCCTTGCACCGGAATTTCTTTTGGGTTCAAACACAACAATTGCCAGAATGAGCTTGCAAAGAGTTGAATACCATAAAATGTGAACAGTAAGTGTATCCTACCTAAATGTTGTTAGGCAATGAGCGGCTTACAAGCTTTATAAGCCTCTTTGACAGCCTTACAGAAATTACAACCTGAACCAAGAATACACACCTAGGAAGAAGGAAGAGGTTAATGTATGTGGAGATTCACTTCTCCGACAATCTGATAATAGTGGTACGTTTACCATTTCGTTACATAAAGGCATAACATTCTTTCTGAGGGCGGACACAGATTGGCCACGGAAGTTGCTGCGAGCGAATGTTCCTCCAACCGTGGCATTCTTTGGATGGATTGACCTCAGTATAGATAATTTAGCACAGGATAGATGCTTTGCTAAAAGGGATGCTATATATGTGAAGGAGAAGCATACTGCAGAGTATAGATCATCTATACCGTCTAACTGTTTGAGAGTTATCAGCTCCTCGCATAGTTAAACAAGGAAGCTCTTAGCTTGCTTGTTTATAAGTTTTGAACATAGCACCCCCTTGGGACCACATGGTTACCTTATCTTTTCATGGGAAAAATAGAAAATCTGACTTAAAATGATTCCAAAACAGGATTCAAACAATGTAAACCGACCAGAAAAAGGGGTGGGGGTGAGTTGGAGAAAAAGAAAATAAACGTGTTGGATAACAAGTTATCTATAGGGAATTATAAAGCTCTGAAATGATGTTTACTAGAAAATCTTCTGACAGACCCCTATATCCTTCCGAAAGTTATGCATAGGAAGGTGATTTGTGAAGGTACTGAGACATAATGGATGGAAGGCATTGAAGAATTGACAAAACATCAATACCTTGTGTCATCATAGAATATAGATGATCAATTCAGACTTGGCTAAAGATACAGCACAATGGATAAAAAAAGATCCATATAGCGGATATATAGTAGTTGGTAACAGTATTTACAAAAATTTATATAGATTTAACTTATTATCACTCTTCTTTTTTATCTGGGGACAACAGGAATTGAGCTTAAATGGAGAAGTGAGAATAGATATTTTGCTGATCATAATCCATTTGACTGACGAATAATTGTGGCTGTTTTGATAGAATCACCTTTCTGAATTCCATCTTAGCCTTTTTATATAAAAGACAGTCTTCCTGGTATAAAGGAGCTCAGAGACTATATATGCAACCACACAATAACATGCAAAACAAGACAGAAATAGTCATGTCGAAGTACTTGAAATACTAACGTTGAAATGAAAATAAATATAACAAAGAGAAATAGAGGGAAAAGAAGAGAAGAACAAATCCCTTTCAGAAACCAACTCGACTTTAAGTTAGCAAAAACGTAAGACAGGTCAAATCAAATTGCCCCAGCACTATCCGAAATTGAGAAACTTTGCCCTCCGATAGACTTTTGGGCTAATATTATCCCCACCATCAGGAAAAAGTCTCATCATTGCCCTTGACTCCAGAAAGAGCTCAAATGTAATGGTAATTGTAAATCATAGTCGAGAAATCCAGGTTAACTGGGACTTTCTTTTCTCGCTGACGATGGATACTGAGTCCAACCGTTTCATGTGAGTATGTTGCTTGCAAATTGCAAGGATACAAATGCACCAAAAGTATAACGGAGAGATAAATTTAGCGATTAGGGACAATTTTACACCTTTCCTTAAAGAGAATAAAAGAAAGGCATAATACATATATATACACACTCAAACTTGGTCTCTTGCAAGCAAGCCCTCCAACCTTGAATATACACATCTAGACACCACAACTTGCCTCTATTGTGTCAATTTTAACACTCCAATCCGCCATGAGATGATATAACCCCCTTTGTACTTCAGAAATACCCGATCCGGAGATAAAAAAGAATCACAACTAATAAAATAATCATCTAGACACCTCCAAAATTTATGTAATGTAAGGGTGGCATCTACGTGATACTCTACGGACAAGTTGGAGTATTAAGTTACCAGTTGAGGTGTCTAAATGTGCACTATCATGGTTGGAGTGCTTATGAGGCCAAATCTAAATGGTTTTTCATGTATTACGACAATAGTGCAAACTAGTAGGACAATTAATGACGCTAAACAAACTTACACCTAGTAGAATCACAAATTGAAAATATGGGGGAAAAAAAGGAAGAAACTTGGAAGCTAAACAACATGCTCCGTGTAATCTCACAAGTGGGGCATGGGCATAGGCAGACCTTACCTTTAAGCTAAACATCAAAATGAAATTAAAAATACCCAATAATTGATCTTAATAAGAGAACACAATAACAAAGGAATATTATGGGAAACTCAAACTATCAAACGCAAAGGAATTCTAAACTATCCATATAATTATTAAGCAACAATGCAGAAACAAAACGAAGTACAACAAAAGCTAAAACATATTTTAAGGTACTTTCAATTTGGAGAAACTCACAATTCTCATAATCTTTCTGAAGGCAATACCAAAGCTCACTTCCGGATCCATCCCATTACTTTCCATCACACCATCACCGCCATTTACGCCATTTTTTCCAGCCCCGACAAGTGACCCATTTTCTGTTCGGGTCTCCGAATTCGGGTTCAGTGTTTCCAGCTGAAACCCACCATTGTTTTTCCCACTAATAAACCCATTAAACGGTTTTCTTGCCAAATGAAATTCAATCCTCCGATGAAACAATGCTGCCGATGATGTATCTGTACCCGAACCTGGATCCGACCCCATCAAAACAGCTACTTGTTCACCCAAATTTTCTTCCATTCTAGCCATTGTAGCTTCACCCATTACACACCCTCTTCTACTTTCTACATCAAAATCATCAAAAATTAATCAACAATACTTAATTATGAAAAAAAAAAAAAGATGTGAGCTTCATACAAGTACAAAAACAACAACAACATACTCAATATATTCCCACAAAATGGGGTCTGGGGAGGGTAGAGTGTACTCAGTCCAACCACAGGTGGAGAGGCTCTTTTGGATAGGCCTTTGGCTCGAGACAAGAACTGTCTATAAAAGGACATGATACAAGAATAAGGATCAATCAGTAATACAAGAAACATGTAATAACAGCAGCAACATTACCACATATTAATAGTACAAAGAATCTTCTCAAAACAACAAACTTCACCCAAACTCCAGTAACAAGACACTACACAACTTCTAACACTGAAAACCAAACAAAGCAATCCTACCTACTACCCGAAACATCAAAATCAAACCTTTTTCAAGAATACATAACTATTTTCATCCCTTTTTTACCATAAACACACGAATCAAATTGAACTTTTCACCACAAATTCACTGAACAAATATGAAAAAGAGTAAATGGTTTCTGATTCTCAACATAAAAGTAACAAAAATCAAACCTTTCTCAACAATACTTAACTATTTTCTCCCTTTTTTCTAGCATAAACACTTAAATCAATAAAATTCACTGAACAAATATGAAAAAGAGTAAATGGGTTTCTGATTTTCAACATAAAAGTAACAAAAATCAAACCTTTTTCAACAATACTTCACTATTTTCTCCCTTTTTTCTAGCATAAACACACAAATCAAATTGATTTTTTCTTCAGAAATTCACTGAAAAAATATGGAAAAAATGGGTATCTGATTTTCAACATAAAATTAACAAAAATCAAACCTTCTTCAACAATACATGAAATCCAAATTGCGTTTTGATTTTTTCGGCTTGTGAAGAGAAAGAGAGGAGAGCAGCTTAAAACCCTACAAGGCAAGCTGAAACAAATGTATATACTAGTATGTATTTGCTTTACGGTGTTCTGCGTAGCACTGGAGAGGGGTTTAGTATAGACAAGTGTAAATATGAGGATAAATTTGTCATTTAAATACTATGATCTGTGGGTTTTGTGATGTTGAACCAGGCTCAGTGTGATTTTTCTTAGTGTCTTTTTTTATTTTATAATTTTGATGTTCGTAATAGTTTTT
>JBDJHY010000102.1:395332-406558 GCA_039654485.1 Withania somnifera | reverse complement strand
TGGTATACCTAGAAAAATATTAAGTATTTTTTTTTAAAAAAAAAGGGCAAGTGCAATAGTATAAATTGGACCTAATTTTTTATTTTTGTCTTTTAATTTTTTTTCAATTATTTTTAAAAGTAGGAATAGTTATGAACATGATTTACCAAAAAATATAAAATAGTATTTAAGAATCTCGTTAAAGAAAAAAAAAAGAGCAAAAGTAAAAGAATGTCGATATTTACATTTAGTTACTGCAATAAATTTAGGTAATAAGTTATTTAAATTTAGAAAGATTTAAATTTTAAATGTTTATTAGGTTGTGGATATATTTTAGGTTATTTTAAATTTCAATTTATTAAAGTTTGATTATTTAAAGCTCCCCAATGATTAATAAAATTATTGAAAGTCATTTTAATATATTTAGAGTCATTTAAACTTTTTTTTGCTGTCTAATCTTTTCTTTTTGCATAACAACAAAGAAATTTTTATCATAATTTTGAAGATTCAATAATTAAATTAAACTAAGCATTAAAAAAATATCTCATAAATTAATTTAATACTCTCTCAATTCAACTTTAATTGTTATAATTCTGCCTGACACACCCATTAAAAAAATAACAATTGACATAAATACTTTACCACGTTACCCTTATTAATTATTTTTAGTATTAAATTTGAATAAATAATAATATTAAGAATAAAACATGAAAATTTATCTTTTCCTGATAAGTTCATCTGTAGTTAAAATGATTAGAGTAGAATAGTAAGCATATGTTGCAAGAATGAATTGTCATTATGGGGAAGCCAAATGTTTGAGTTGGGACTATAAAGCAAAAACAAATATGTGCTATAGTGTATAGTTCCTATAAATATATACTAAACTTTGAGAACTCCAACATAATAAATGCACAATGGAGAGGAGAATTAATAATATGATCTTGTTCTGATTTTTCAGTTAATATTAATGACTTTATGATACCAATAATTGAGTGTCATATCACTTTTTTTTAAATAAATATTTTTTTTAAATTGCTACTTTTGATATATTAATAAAAAGATATTTTTTTCCTATTTTACTCTTAATATTAATTATTTATTATCAATTTTTTTTCTCAAACATAATATTAAACATTAATTAATAGGAATAAAAATATAAAAAAATAAATTTTATTTAATTCACCGCTACTCTACGTTTATGATCCATATATTATCAATCCCATAAGAAACACCAATAGTAAGAGAAAATCGAAAATAAAAAACTACAAAAATAATATTACTATGAATTATGGTATACCCCAAATTTCAAAACTCAGAATTTTTAATTAAAATTAAAAAAAATTAACCATATTACATATATGTAGTACATGAAGGACCCCTTGAGGCATAACTTGAAAAGATCCATATGTTATGCTGATCATATATTAAGAAAATTTTAATTCTATTATTTTTTTAAAGAAATCAAACTCTTTCTTATCTGTCAATTGACGACTCACATTTATGAATAATAATAATAATAATAATAATTAACCATATTTTTTATGGTTTAAATTTTCTTTTGCAATATTTTGATGAACATTTGCATTGGTGTCGAAAGAATGTTCAATTAATTGTTACGTCAATAAAACTGTCCATGCACATCCCACGACTTTTGAAGACAATTTTTTTTTTTTTATAAACTTATTGTTTTTCGACATTTTCACTTGAATTATTTTTTTATTTATTTTTATCAAGCACTAAAATTAGCCATTTGAAAAAAAAAATAAAACATGTAATTTTATGTACTTCATAAACACAAACTTATTATATATATTATTTTATTAAATTTGTGAATAAAGTCTCATATGAAAAAAGAAGAAAAAAATTTGCTTATAAGGATAGTATTAATGCTGTGAAATTATGTAAAAATACTTGGGAGTTATAGTCATATATATGTATCATAATGTTAAGATTATTTAAATTAGGGTAGCGTTATATATATCAAAGAAAGTCATTTGATGAGACGAGTAAGAAGATAGAGTGAGTGATGATATGAATTTTATTTGATTTGTTTATTTATGAGCTAGTTAATTATTTTTACCCGTAGCTTGGAGATGGAAATAATTAGAAGCCCCTAGGCTAGTTAGTGATCATAATAACTATTCGAATAGTGGGTGACACACTGTTAATTTTTTAACTCAAGAGCCATAAATAATGATGAATCATAGTGTAACTAGTTTTACGGGGAGATGATTAGGTGTCTGATAATAAAATTCATGGAAAGCACAAAAAAAAAAAAAAAACTATGGAGTAAATCATAAAGTATAAAATATTTTTAATGATATAAGACTTTTTCTAATAAAATCATACGAACGATATTTATCACATGAAATAGTAAAAGAATGTTACACTACCATAAGATATGAAATTAACGACGCACAATATTTTATAGCTAAATAATTAAAATTTCATACTAATCTCATTTAGCTACGGATTATCAAAAAATTGAATCATATAAAAACTAGAAGATGAATTTCATAGCCAACCCCAGATTTATATTTTCAGGTAGTGTTAATTAGGATCAATTTAGCCCAACATCTTTATTAGATATCTATTCTCTTAATATGATAAAACTTACTAAAGTAAATGTCATTAATTTGGAAAAAGGAACTTTAGATACTTAGTACAAGAGGTGATTAAACTAATATGAATAATAGTTTCTACTTGTAGCCAAACCTAGTAAAAGATATAGCTAGGATGACATGCTATTTATTTCAAAAAGAAATTTTGAAGACATGAAAATGTCTTATTTTATGAACCCTGCATACATGTTGTGTCTTTTCCTTGAAAGATTCTAACATTACCATAATTGATTAGAGAAGTATGTGTAAATTAAAGTTATGCTTAGGAATATATCTACAAGAAAAGAATCAATTATGTGACCAAGTAAATAGGCAGCTAGATGCATTAAACATTATAATATGCATTTAGGCAGGAGGAATGTAATGTAAGTTATTTAATAACAGATAGATTTTTACGACTTAAATCCATACCATTACTACTCCAAAATATCTATCCCATTCAAAATTTTAACAAAGCGGATGTTGTATACTTTTCAAGTAGAGTATTAGTTGGGACCAAAATAATTACCATCGATGTTTCTTGTGGATGGATTAGTATTCTTTCAATAAGTGATCTAGGGTTTCAGATTTATTTAGATTCTAAGAATGAAATCTTATTTTGTAGAAAAATTTTGAGACTTGAATTCGAATTAGGTAAACTTCTATTGCCCACTTCTTTTCTATTAAAGTCGAAATTTCTTAATTATATTATTCATATGGGGTAAATTGTCTTTATATAAACCATGGAGGGGCCATGAATACCACACTTTAAGAGACGGGCGAAGTGAACTGAGTTTGAATATATTAAAATGAATTTAATTAATAAATAAATTATTCTTATTTAATATTTAATATTTATTTATTTTAAATTTGTACAGAATAAATCTATTCAAAAAAAACTATCAACAAATTTTTCATATTCATGGCTCGAATCCAAAACCTTCAAACGAAAACTAAATACCACTTATTGCTTAAGTTGTAGGTATCTGTCTTTGTCTTGTACCAATCAACAACACAACCTTTTTTTAATCAATTACTTTACACCTCAACCTATTCTCACTGTACACTTTATTTTAGTTATTTTTATTTCCTTAATTTAATTATTGACCTATTTAAAATTAAAATAGGGCTTTGGTAAGAATAATTAAATACTACTCACATATACTTTAATTCTTCAAAGATTCTTGATTCTCAAAATTATATGACAAAGATGGTACTAGTGATTATTTTCTCAAGTTATTTAAAGAATTAATAAAATTCTAGTTGAATAGTAGGGTATTATACTTAATTATTTTCTCTTTTGATTTTGAATTATTGATGCTTCTATCTTTAATCAATATGCATAATTATTTGGATACCCAAAATCCAAATGTTTCGAGACTTTTCATATGTACACCAAGTCACATAATAAATTAGCAAATTAATAAATATTTAAGGAAAAGAAACAACTTAAAGGCTGTGTTTGGTATTAATGAAAACATATTCTGGATAATTTCTTTTTAATTTTTTTATATTTCATTGATCAAAATATATATTTTTTAAATAATTACTTGAAAATTAATTAAAAAAATAGCTTTTCCAATGAAAATAAAGAAAACAAGTTCCATTGTGTGGCATGCACGCCGAATGTATTCTTCCAACCCCCAAAACCCCTCGCTTTTATACTCCAAATCGATGATGTAACCAAAAATTTAACAAAAGGTATATAAAAAAAACTCTCATTTATATTAAGCGCATACTAAATTAAATATACACTCATAATAGGGTGCGCGTGCAATCACTCTTCCCAATTGGTGGCTCCGCTGTGCCAAACCCCATCCGTCTCCTGCCCCCACTCCAATCATCCCACGCGGCCCTAGCACCCCTTTGCATCCATACCTCGTACACACTCTATTCCATTTTATATATCTTTATAATATTTATCTACATTATGTATAAATATTTTTCTAATTCAAACATTAAAATATAAGTAATTGCTAACCATCCATTTTCCTCCGTACTAGTAATAAGGAATATATTAATAGCCTATTTAGAGGAAAAGAAAAAGGAAAGATCTAAGTGAGAAAAAGTTAAAAGGCTCAATTAAAAAATTCAATTGGTAAAGAAAAAAATTTTCTAGAAGAATGTTGAAGATAATCACAAGAATATTGTAATAATAACTAGTGGAGTAGAATGTTAAAGTATAATAGACCTAATATTATTTTATTTTTTTAAAATCACTAATAAAATATTCTAGTCAACTCTTAGCAAACTGTGTATATCTTATTAAATATAAAAAGAAATTTAAAAGTTATTAAGTTAAGAGGATGACAAGAAAATAAGTTGTAAAATTAAATGATATATTATTTTGCAATCCACTAAGAATTATTGGCTTCCATAATTAAAAACATCAACTTTATCTAAATAATTTATAATAAAATATAATATGCATGCAGGGTTAGATAAGTGTATTAGTAATCAATACAGTTTCTTTTTGTTTATATTATATAAATAAGATTTAATTAACATTAATTTTGAGAAGTAGGTAGTAGGAGATGACCCCCTTTTATTTGCTTTATATACATTATTAGTGTGTTATTATAAATAACAAAAAGAAGAGTTCTCTTAAAAGTAAAACAAGAATAAAATTAATTAACAAAAGATTTATTTAATGGTTTTTTCTTAAGCTTATATTAGTATTATCAGGAACCAATGGAATTAGGGCTAAGTGCAATCATGTCAGATTTATAATTCTGTACCTTTTTCTAAAAAAATAATAATAATATTATTTTCAACTTGTACACCTGCCAACAGTATAATAGATTAGGTTTTACCACCCCGACGCCCAACCCCACGCCCCAAATAGTGAAGTTATTATTCGGTTAACAATAAGTTATTTTGAAATTAATTATTTTAAAATAAGTTATTTAATATTTTATTATTAAAACATAAATAATGAGATAAATAATTTCAAAACAAATTAATACCTTCAATTAAATATAAGATAACATAATTTTATATTTTATTTAAAATAATTATACCTATTTATTACGCCAAACGATTTCTTAAAGGGATGAGGATATGAGTGGTAAATAAGTGAGTTGAGTTGAATTTGGACGACTTAAGAAAGCTAATTAAATTTAAATTTTGTATTTTTTTATTGTAATCGAAAGTTTTTGGAATTGTAGTTCAGTCCGCTCAACTTGCTCCATTATTTTATGTACCAAACTTATATTTTACGATACCAATAATATAAATAAAATAGCGATTTGAATACATTATTTGTTAGACATCAAGATAAAATGGGCAGTGCCATATCAAAAGTATATTTTCATAGATTAAGATTAAACATCAAATGTTTGAAAAATTATAAGGGTAAATTATATAAAATACATTATTTTAAGAATCAATTACTCTTTATATAATTAATTTTTAAAATTATATTTTATATCACTTTTTTTATACGCACAATACATACGGAACATTGCATTGTAATCACTTTTTTATTTTCTTTTAGAAAAAACAATTGATCTCTCTTTATTAACTAGTTAGTCACATTAATAAAATGGAGGTTCAGAGGCAAATGGGTAACAAATACCTCCATCGAACGTTTATATCAAATCAACAAAAGCGAGACATACGTATCACTTTAATTTTAATTATTAGATTTAAATTGTTTAATTTGATGTAAAACACCTATGTGAGTAAATACGAAGTCATTTGCACTTTTGTTCCTATTCTGTGATGGTCTTTAATTTTTATTCCTCAAAGTAAATAATTTTTTTTATGGGACACAAATTTATATTTTTGTATTATAATATTCTACAAATATACCCTACATTCTTAAAGAACTTATGTTCCTCCATGTATAAGTTTAAAAAATTAAAAACCATCCCTTTTGAAAGTTTAAAAAAAATTAACAAATTGTGCAATTAAATGGTAAGGTTGATCAAACTTTAAATGGACTAATATGTAAAGAAAGCTTTGTTTGCACCCACATATAGGCCACTGTAAGAAGCCCAATTAGAGCAATACAGAGAAGACTTTCTCATTAATTAAAGAAAGCTTTATTTGCTTTTATTTCCCACAGCTTCATTTGGATGTCAAAATCTCTCATAATTTTCTGTGAAAATTAAAACAGTAAAATAAAGTCAAAAATAAAAAATAAAAAGATGTTCTTTACGAAGATAGAAAAATATAATTTTCAAATTAAGCCACAAAAGAAACTGAATAGTGGAATTCAGGTTAGAAAATATTATTCCCTTCCTTTCATTTTAGATATTTTAATTTGATCATATACGAAGTTTATCAATATATTGAGAAAATGAATTTTATGGTCTTAGATAATGTCATGTCATTCCTATAGAGGGTGTCACAAATTACATAAATAATAAAAACATTCTTATTATATTTACATTTTATCTCACTGCTTTTAAAAAATTACAAAATATATTATATTTTTTTTATGTGCGTTACATAAGGAGGATCATGATACATAACTCATGATCATTGCATGTGTTGTGATTACAGAATGTATTGCGTGTCTAAACATGAATCTGAATGACTTAACATATATCCATATATATTTGGAGGGCTACTTGAGTTATGTATCACATCCAAGTTATGTATCACGATCCTCTATATGTATTCAAGGATTTCTTAAGTTATTCGTGACCCTCTATATGTATCGTGAGTCAGGACCCTCTGTATGTATTGCGTATAAAAAAAATGATATAAAATGTAATTTCGAAATCTAGTGGTATGAGAAATAATTGACTTCTATAAGAATGTATTTTATGTAGTCTAACAAATAAAAACGTTGAAACTAAAAACTTACTAAAGGTGATATAAATCCGAAAGCAAACATGCCTTTAATTGTTCACCAATAATATTAATCATAAACTCAAAAGGAGAAAGAAACAATTAACTACATAGATTCTTGAATTAAGTACTACTTAATTACTGTCTTATTTCTAAAGCAAAAACTAGTGATTTTTATTTACCCCATAGTATAAGTAGGGGTTGGCAAATTGATCACAGTGGTCTTGACTTTAGTCATCATGTTAATGCTGTTAGTAATCCCTTGTGATCCAATTCCACTGTCCTTAAGACCCTGTTAAAAACAAAATTGAGATAATCAAAATTAAGTAATTCAAATATGCAAATGAATTTGAGTTGAGGGTCTTCAGGAACAATCTCTGTACCTGTACCTCCACGAGGTAGGGTTAAGGTCTGTGTACAGCCCTCTAGACCCTACTCGTGGAAGAATTCACTAGATATATTATTGTTGTCATGTGACTAGGAAGTCACTAGTTCGAACCTTGGAAACAGTTTCTTGCAGAAACGCAAGGTAAAACTGCGTACAATAGGCCCTTGTCTTCAAGACCTTCCCCGGGCCCCCAGCGCATAGCGGAAGCTTAGTGCACAGGGATGCTCTTTTTATGTTGTTATACAAGGATATCGAAAATGGAGTTTACCTGGAATGGGAAATGATCCGGTCCACGAGCCGGAGCTGAGTTAATCTGAACAGTTCCGGTCTCCATTGCATCACTGATCAGTATTGCTTTGTTGATGTCTTTGGTGAACACACAACCCTGTAGTTAAGACTCAAATTTATCAACCTTAAGAGCATACTAACGGTTCGTTTGCTTCACGTGCTAACTATGTCGTACAGGAATTGCATATACATTGAATAATAACGAAACGAATCGTTATTGGGTGACTAATAATCCTGAGTAAATTGTTTTGCCACGACCTATAATACATCGAATGTTATGTTAGGTTCTTGCATACCTTAATGCGAGTATCATTTACTATGGCCAACCAAACGCTTGCATTGAGTTATGCTGAGATTATTTTTTCTTCAAACGTTACTTTAGTTATGACGAGATGATCTCTTTCTAACTCCTCCAACCAAACCATGACTAGTCTTTTAGAGGGAGAGAAAGTAGTACCTGCAGACCAAAGTTGCTAGCGTTGCAGTGGTGAATTCCTTCTTCAACAGAGTTGATCCGAATAACTGGCAAAACTGGACCGAATGGTTCTTCCCAAGCGATCCTCATATCCGGCCTAACGTTGTCTAACAACAAAGGCCAGATGAGGTTTCCTTCTCTCCTGTATGGCTGACAAAATGTTGCATCTTTCTGCTTTGCATCCATGACCAACCCCTCAATGAAATTCGCGGATGACTCGGAGACAACTGGAGTGATATCACAATTATCCTCCGGTGGTCCAACAGTTAACTTTGCTACTTTAGCATTTACCTTCTCAACAAGAGCGTCTGCAACTGATTCCATCACTAAAACAACCTTAACGGCTGTGCATCTTTGACCACTGTTGTAGACATGTATATCAATCATTAACTATTTTGTCAAGACAAAAATCAAGGTCTCGAGTAAATGTAGCATATTCGTGTTGTATCTTACATAAATACATACAAGGGATGCTCATTTTAATTGCCTAACATGTTTTGTTTTGATAGTGGAAATAAAATTCACACCTGTAAGAGAATCCTCCTTTCACAATGTTTCCGGCAGCCAAATCTAAATCAGCATCCTCCAGCACAATACAAGCATCTTTTCCTCCCAGCTCCATCTGTAGAGGAACCATTCCTGCTTTCTTCGAGATTGCTACACCAGTGTCTCCACCAGTAAAGCTGATAAAACAAAACAAGTGAACAATTATTCATGGATATGCATATAGCAAAAACAGGATGAAGGAAATCATTTACTCTGTAGGGTTCTGGTTGTAGTCTACGGAAAAGCATAGATTCAAGGAAATGCAAGGATGAAATAGAATATTACCTTATACAGTTTACTCCAGGATGCATAGTGAGAAAATCTCCGATTTCAGAACCTTTTCCGGTCACACAACTGATAAGGCCTTTAGGGAATCCAGCTAAGTGGAAGCAATGCACCATATGCAGGGCAGCCACGGCACCCTGTTACAAATGATCACTCAAAGTAAGTATAGCCCCATTGATACTTTTTTCAAAATTAACTGGTGCCAGGGTGGATCCAAGATTTTAAGTGTATGAGTTCTGTTTAGGACAGGACAATGATTGAGTTCGGGATAGACAATTCGTTCATATTAAGTGAACTTCTTAACAAAAGTACACAATTTGGGCCAAAGTTACTGGTTGTGGTGCGGATCCGCCCCTGAATGATGCTAATATTATCCAATTTTATAGCTCCTTTAGTGGAAAAGTAAAGTTGAAAATAAAAAACACTAACAAACGCGACATTATATAGTATACAGTTGATGAATCGGAGAAACTATATAGTAAGAATTTAATGCATTATAATACAGCTAATTTGGGACAAAATTTTAGTGAAGTAACCTGAGTTGGCGGCTTGAGAACTAAAGAGTTTCCAGCAATCAGTGCAGGAGCAATCTTGGAGACAGCAAGATTGACCGGATAGTTGAAAGGAGGAATGGCTAGAATTACACCCAATGGGATCTGTATTCAACGAATGTGAAGGCAATAATCATCAGTATATTGCCAATAAAATATATGTTCCAATGATATTTTGCTACTGATAACAGATAGTTTACAGATGATAATGCTCCATTTAAGCAGTTACAAAGTGCCAGTACAGCAACTCCTAAGAAGCAACACAAGATACAAAGAGATGCTACGAGTACTGTTGCAGATTGGCATCAGAAGGAAGTTTTGCATGCTGAATGAATTAGATAGCAACTAAAAAAAGAGCAGCTGGTGCAATAAAGCTCTCGCTATGTGTGAGGTCCAGGGAAGGGCCGGACCACAAGGGTCTATGGAATGCTTCTAGGCTAATACTTTTGAGTTTCTAACTTTTGTTCCTAATTTTTTTTTATCTATCTTCAGACTAGAACAGATTCTGGTAAAAGAAAATGTTATTATATCCTCACGACTTGCATCGGTGCTTCACTAATGAAAAGACAAAACTGTGTGTTGAATTTCTTCTAGGTTAGTTCAAACTTGTCTTCGACGAGTTACTGAAATTCCACTTGAATAAGTCTAATCATATTCCCAAAGCATATTCTCTATAGGCAAATGTTTACATAAGTATTCAAGTCAACTTTTAACATCTATATCAAATGAATTTTTAACATCACTTTCTTGGCTTTCTTCTAATCAACCAGAATTATAAGGTCCATTTTGAGTATAGAAAAGCCTCCTCACTCACCATGTGGGTTCTTCTGTATATTTTCAAAATCTAAAAGTAAACCATTTTTCGTCTAGATCAGATCAAACGAATATCTTTTTCTAGTCAGTCCATAAGAAAAGAAAACTTCCAACCCCCCACCTTGGCTATTTTATTATGGTTGCTGTAAGAACCTAGTTGGTTTTCCGGTTATTTTATTCGCCTGAGTCAAATCAAATATCCTGACAATAAAATACCACTGCAACAACAGTTCCAATGGGTGACACGAAGTTGTAATCCATTGGACAAGCTCATGGATCCAACATTTTATATACGTATAAAGCCAACAAATCAACGCAAAACAATGAACGGAAACTACAAGAAATCAACTAGACAAGAAATGTACCTTTGAAGTCAGGCAGTATTTGGTCCTTTCATTTCCAGGGAAACTGTCAGATACCAAGAACTTACCCTCCCCAAGAATTCTAACTCCTTCTTCAGCAGTGTAAGAAACCAAATCTCCTGACCTTACAACCTTTGTA
>JBDJHY010000102.1:362312-373428 GCA_039654485.1 Withania somnifera | reverse complement strand
TTATAAAGCATGTGTCATTTTTTATAATTTAGGGTTATATTTGTTATCTTATATGTTTTTTCCTAATAAGAAATAACTGATACTAAAAAATTTATAATAATTAGCTTCTTTAATTCAAATATTGGGATTACTAATCCTACAAAATATTTCAATAACTTTATTTATCACACTTTTTACACCAAACTATTCTGAAGAAAAAATTAGGCTGTTGTAGTGAAATATCGTTATAAAGAGAGACCGTTATAGAAAGGTCTAACCGTACTAATAAAAATAAAATAAAAATAATTAAACTTGTCTTAAACTTTTAAAATAACAAAACGATTAAGCTAACTACTTTCAGAAATTACGATAGACAATTTAAGACGAATGGGGGTGAGTATTATTTTGATGAGAGGTCGAGTCGTATCTCATAAAAAAAGTTATAGATCGATTCTCCTTGTTAGCACATTTTCAATCAAGCTTATCACATCAGACTTTCCTCATATCTTCAAAACTATTGCATATAAACAAGAAAGGTTAGAGATCAATTTCTTATACTAAAACCTTTTTAATGGACAAAATCAAATCTAATTTGTTGAATGCAATTTATATCTCCAAAACTATTTTTCACAAGCCAATTTACTTACTACACACACGAAGTATTCCATCAACCTCCTCACATCAAACTTATTGAGTGCAACATTTATCGATCTAGTGAGCACCAAAAGAATATAGACTACAATTTTCAAAAAGAAAAGAAAAACTTAGTAATTATGTAAGATAATAATTGACATACCGTAAAGTTAAAATTCTCCAAAAAGTATATAACAACTCCATTTTTTTCACTCTCTCGTCCTTTCTTCTTGAAATCTATCATTCCTTCACCTGCACTTCACATGGCACCACATCTATCTCCGCTTTCATTACTTTTCTTTAATCAAAAATTAAATCTTTTTAATAAATAAAAAGTACCCACACAGAGATCCATTTGACTAAACAATACAAAAACCAGAAAAAACCCTAGTCATATATTCAAGAACTGTGTATTTTAATATACCCTTTCTTGAAACTTGATTGATCCAAAACCCCCTTTGTTTTAAATTTTTTCATTTGAGTTAATTACATGTCATAAATGAGGTTTTTTCGAAGATTTAAGAGGATATTTATTGTCCTATGTTTGATTGCTGTTTCTGTGACAACTCCAATTTTGTTGCTTTCTTCACATAAGCTTAGACATCTTGGTTCTGATGGTAATGATTTTTTCTCTTGTATTAGTTGTTTTTTATGCATTTTAGAGTTATTTGGATTTGTGGAGTTCTTTATGTGTCTGTTAATTTGATGTGTTTGGTTGTTGCAGCATCAAAGGAGTTTGTTGGAGATTTATCAATTCTTGTAAGATTTCCTACTGCTGTTGTAGTTTGATTATCGTATTACTTTGTTGTAATGAATGTTAGTCTTTTAGTATGTTTTTTTATGCTTGCTTTAGCATGTCATTGCTCATATGCACACAACTCATAATAATGATAGTATTATTTCGTTGGAGTTACTGCTTGCTTTTTAGTATACTTTGTCGTGCTTTCTTCAACATGATGCGTTGGAGTTACTGCTTGCTTTTTAGTATACTTTGTCGTGCTTTCTTTAACATGTCATCATATACATATAGCTCGTAATAATGATAGTATTATTTTTGTTGTAGTGACTGTTTGCTTTCAGTATGTATTGTCATGCTTTTTTTTTATAACCGTGGTGTCCGAGCAAGCTTTTGCGCACCTCGATTAAATCCACGGGATATCTACCACCTCTCAACAACAACAGATACCAGGTAACTTTCTCCACACAATTTAGGACAAATGGGGAGAATCAGCTAGTGCTTTTTGTCTCCACTTGGATTTGTACCTCAGACCTCAGGTCCTCGACCCACTTCATTGACCACTAAGCTTGTCATATTTCATATACACATAGCTCATAATGATGCTAGTATTAGTTTGTTCTAGTGACTGCTCGCTTTTTAGTATGTTTTATTGTGCTTTCTTTAGGTCATATCTCATATACATATTACTCGTAATAATGATAGTATTATTTTGTTGTAGTGACTGTTCATATTTTAGTATGTATTGTCATGCTTTATTTAGCATGTCATTTCTCATATACATATAGCTCATAATAATGATAATATACAAGTCAACTCGGAGTATTACTTCGGGAGTTTCTTGTTATTCTGTTTCCGTCAATATTTATTGGTTCGAGTATTTTGATTTTGGTATTACTTTATGGTAGTGGCTGCTCATTTTTATTATGTTTTGTCATGCTTTCTTTCTTCTTCCTCTCTTGTTTTCCTTTTTCGAACTGCTTGGTAATGTTTTTACTTGATCCGAGGTTTATCAGAAACACCTCTCTACCCCACAAGGTAATGGTAGGTTCTGCATACACACTACCCTCCCTATACCCCACGTGTCCGATTATACTGGGATCTGGGGTTGTTTTTGTTGTTTGTCATGCCTTCTTTAGCATGTCATTTCTCATATACATACTACTCATAATAATGATAATATATAAGTCAGCTTGTGATATTACTCAAGGAATTTCTTTTATTATTTACTGGTTCTAGTACTTCAATCAATCGTATCATTTTGTGATAGTGATTGTTCATTTTTAGTATGCTTTGTCATGCTTTCTTTGGGATTTTAAGTGTGCTTTTTTTCGGAACTCTTTTGTAATGCTTTTACATGAACCAAGGGTATATCGGAAACAACCTCTCTACCTTGTAGGGGTAAAGTCTTGTGTAGGCACTATTCTCCCAAAAACCCTTGTGTGATTACAAGATTTTTCCTCTTTTAGTCCATTTTTGGTTGTGGGTATTGCTTGTTTTAGTGTATGTTGTTGAGGGGAAGCGGATAAAGCAACATAGATTATTTTGAACATTTGACTTTACTCACGGTGCGTTTTCTACTAATCATTAAGATGTATTTCTTTTTGTAGCTGAAGTTAATTTTTTGGTACCCTCGTTGTTTGCATATTTTGGACCTGGTGTAAAAGATCAAGCTGTTAATGGTCCCCATTCTTTCATTACCCTGTCCCATTTGTTGTGGGTATTTCTTGTTTTGGTGTGTGTTGCTGAGGGGAAGTTGATAAAGCAGCATAGATCATTTTGAATATTTGATTTTACTCTTGTTACATTGCGTTTGCTAGTAATCAGTAAGAATTTTTTCTTTTTTATAGCTGAAGTTAGCTTTTTGGTTATCCTCGTTTGCATATTTTCGACCTGGTGTAAAAGATAAAGCTGTTAATGGTCCCTTTCTTCCATTTCCCTGTCCTTTGTTGTGGGTATTGCTTGTTTTGGTATATGTTGCTGAGGGGAAATAGATAAAGCAACATAGATTATTTTTAACATTTGATTTTACTCTTGTACAGTGTGTTTACTAGTAATCAGTAAGAGCTTTTTTTTCTTCTTATAGCTGAAAGTTAGTTTTTTGGTACGTTGTTTGCGTATTTTTGACCTTGTTCAAAAGATCAAGCTGTTAATGGTCCCCATACTTCCATTAACATGTCCCTTTGTAAAGGCAAGGAGTGTAGAGTCTTCTGTGAGCAGAATTATCTTCTTATTGCTTGTGTCCGTTTTCAACTACTTCGTTTTCACCCCACCACATCAGGTGGATCACTAGTGTTCCCACTTCCACTCCCACATGAATCGAACCCTCAACCTAGCGGTTGATGGTGGAGGTGTTCAACCACGAGCCTCACTTGTCATGTTACTTTTTGACTGGACCCAGAGTTTTAAGATGTTAGTTAACTTCTACAAAGTATATTATTTTAGTAGAGTAGTTATTAAATAAAAATGTAGAAATAGTAACCGTTAACAAGTTAGTTTGATACATAAGATCATTTTGAAGTTTAAAAATGGAATCATGTCAATGATTTTTAAAATGTCCAAAACTGGAAAGAGTGTCATGTAAATTGAAACAGATGGAATATATAGTATCGGATCTCATTGAGATTTTTCTTATTTGGGTTTTGATTGGAACTGATAGAATTTATTGTTATAAGATGATCTGATTGATATTTTTCTATTTGGTTTCTTATTCTCTGTTTCAGAAGCACAGGATAGAGGTTCAGGCGCTTAGTGCAGTCCAACAGGTGATATAAACTTTATATAAGTTCTTACAATTGTCAAAGTCTACTTGGGTTGTTACTTATGTTTGCAAACCTTTTTCTTCTGTTTGGTTTAGGAAGAAGTTGAAAGCCTCAAAGAACCGATCTTGGATGTCTATCGAGATGGAAACCAAATTTCTGCTGTCAGTTTTCATACTATTGATAAGAATGATACTCTTGACCGAAATAATAATTTCAGTTTGGCAGGAAATAATGGTAATTCTATAATTCAGATGCTCTCATTTCTGTTCATTCTATAACTAGAAATTAATTGTACACCTTACGACCTAATTTCAGTAACCACACATGATGTGAAGAAAGAAAGTCAGCCAAGTCTACCAGAGGAAACACCAGTCACAACAAGAGAAAAGCCATTGGTATGTATGGAGGTCTATGCACTCAACAACTATGACCTCATTCATTTGTTGTGAAATTTTATTCATCAGTCACTTTATTTATTTATTTGTTGATAAATAGATTTCAATCTTTTAATTAGTACTGTAAAAAGTTATAGACATACAGATGAGTGGTGTTTCTTAAACGGAAAGCAGTAATGGTGGAATGATTTGCACCCAAGTAGAGTGCAAATCATTCATATAGTTGACCCTGCAATTTGGTATAGTGGAACTATTGATTAACCAAGAAAGCCACTAATGCTGCTTGTCCAGAACTTGTGATTAATGGATGTACTTTAATTATTGTTTGACTAAAATAGAATTGGTGATGATTAGATATAATATCATGTATTGTTTGCAGTCCTAGAGTTGCATATGCATACTGCTGGATTCCTTTGTTTGGTGATGTTTGAATTCTGCAGATGATGCTTTAATGTGGTGATTGTGTTATGTAGTAAACATCTATCTTCTCATGCTTTGGGACCTTACCAAGAAGTGATTTTCTTAAATTAAAGTAAATTAGCAAAATTAGATTTTGCATGCTCATGAGGGTAGGGAGTCTGTCAATTCAATGGTTCGGATGAAAGATTTTTGTTCTTTTTCTTTTCTTCCTAAATCAAAAGAAGATTTGACTGTACATTTATAAGAAGGGATAATGTTTGTGCACATTTATGATTTTCACTTCCAAGATTCAGCTATTGTATGTAACAAATTTGGATGAAGTAGAATATTGAGGATATAAAGTATTGTTGTTTTCTCTTTCATCTCTCTTTCCTCTCTCTGTGAACGGTCAAATACTACTGGTTAACTGGAATTTGTTTTATGCATTTTGGTCATGTATACTGTAAGCACATTCTACTTATGTGATCACCTGATTTCAGTTGGTCGTATTGCAGGAAAAATCCAGTCCTCAAGTCGTCCAACCCGGTCAGGATGTACAGTCTCATCCACGGAGGGCATTAGATGAGAGGGTGAAGGAGATTAAAGATCAGAAGATTAGGGCCAAAGCATTCTTGAATTTTATACCAGCGGGTAGCAATTCTAATTTTATGAAAGAGATAAAGCTACGAATTAAAGATTTGGAACGAGCTGCCGGTGAAGTTTCTAAAGATTCTGATTTGTCAAGGAGGTATGGTGATATTTCTCTCATCACCTTCACTCCTCATTACAGCTTTGACATCATTCTCTTATTTGAACACAGGCTTTAATCTAGACACATCATGGAACATTTGATAGATGTTAGTGTTCCCACAGTAGCATAAAATCTGCTTGGCTTGAGTAATGACTTCTTTGAGATATGTTCTGTACCTTTCTTTGACAAGTGTGAGTTATGTTTTGTACTTGTTGAGTCTGAAAGAATATCTGAGATAAGGTCAAAATGATTAAATGGAGCCGATGAATAACTCAGTTCTAAAGTTAATATGTACTCAAAGACCGACTTTAACTTGATGTTGGTCCATGAGTAGTTGAGGAAAAATTGGTTGGTCTTGTAACCAAGTGTTTAATGTCAGCAAGTGAATACCTTTTTATACTATTGACTTGATAATGGTCCGTGAGTAGTTGAGGAAAAATTTGTTGGTCTTGTGACTAAGTGTTTAATGTCAGCAAGTGTATTTTATTATTAACTTGAGAACGGTCCATGAGTAGTTGAGGAAAATTTGGTTGGTCTTGTAACTAAGCGTTTAATGTCAGCAAGTGAATTTTTTTTTAAATTTATTTATCGTTCTCAGTCTTGTAATTAGGTACTTAGTGTCGGTAAGTGGATACTTTTCTTGATTTATTCACTTTGTGATGTCGTCCTGTTTTTAGTTTAACTTTTTGGCACAGTAATTAAGCTGCGAATGGATGTATGGGTGTATTGAAATAGAAGTGGACCCAGGAAGTGACAATAAGGCTAACTTTGTAAAATAGCAGTGATCTGGATTTTTAAATTGTAATAATGTTGATAAAGTTTTGAAAGAGTGTAGGGAAAGTAGATAAAATCTTGAGATGGTCTTAAATAGGGACTATACTATTTGGATTGGTCATTAGGGAGTAGTTAAATGATGTATGTATGATCTAAGAACAGTTATTTTTCTAGGGCCATACAGAAGATAAAGGCCATGTCTGCAACCTTGTCGAAAGCCAGTAAATTGTTCCCTGATTGCTCGGCAATGGTGAAGAAACTTCGTGCAATGACATATAATGCTGAGGAACAGCTTCGATCGCAAAAGAATCAAGCTTCCTTCCTTGTAAATCTTGCTGGAAGAACTACTCCAAAAGGACTTCATTGCCTCTCCATGCGGTTGACCACTGAATACTTAGCCCTTCAACCTGAGAAGCAGGCACTACCCAATCAACATAAAATTCAGAATCCAAATTTCCATCACTTTGCTGTTTTCTCTGACAATGTTTTGGCATGTTCTGCAGTTGTCAACTCAACTGTATCAACTGCTAGGGTGAGCTGCTCCACAATTTTCTTATTCTTGGCTTTCTTTTTTCTTTTTTCTTTTTTCAGTCTCTTACTCCCTCTGTTTCAATTTATGAGTATTACTTTCCTTTTTAGTATGCTTAAAAAAGAATGCAATTTTTTATATATTGTACTCCTCTCTAGGTCCGACATCTCACTTGACATGTTTAAGACCACAAGATTCAAAAGACATTTTTGTGCATTACACACATCTTTAGTTTAAAGTCCACAATATTCAAAAATCTTTTTATTTTCTTGAACTCCAAGCCAGTCAAACAATTTTTTTAAAAAAAATGGAATGGAGGGAATATTAGTTTGCGTCCACATTCTAATTTTTCCTTTTATGTGCTTTTCTCGTGGTAACTTAATTTGCAGTGATCTTTTGATGATTAAGAATACAATGTAGGTATTCGGAGTATATGTCATATGGCAGATGGTTTATAGAGGAAAAGTTTCATCTAGTATCTATGTCAGTTGATGCATACCTGTTAGCAGCTTTGGCTTCAGTTCGGAACAGACAAATTCCAATTGTCAGGGGAAGGTAGAGTGTCGCAGACCTTATCCTACCCCTAAAGTCTGTTTCCAATAGACCCTCAGCTTAAGTAAAGCGTTTCAAAGAAGTGAGAAAGGGAACACTGAAATGATTACTATATATTGTGAAGGTAGAAATTAAATAATCATGGTTGTGCACAAATTTATGGCGTGTTTATGTATTTTGCAGGCTCCTGAGAAGATTGTGTTTCACATAGTGACGGATTCGCTTAACCTACCAGCCATGACAATGTGGTTCTTGTGGAATCCTCCTGGCAGAGCAACAATTCAGATCCAGAGCATAGACAGGTTTGATTGGTTATCAAACAAGGATATTCTGCAGAAGCAAGAGTCTCTTGATCCAAGATACACTTCTCCACTGAATCACCTGCGCTTCTATCTGCCTGATATTTTTCCTTCTCTCAACAAGATAGTGCTCCTTGACCATGACGTAATTGTGAGAAGGGATCTAAGTGAACTTTGGCGCATCAACATGAAGGGTAAAGTGAATGGTGCTGTGGAGACCTGTCTTGAAGGCGAGCTTTCATTCCGCCCAATGGATATGCTCATCAACTTCACTGACCCCATGGTGGCAACAAAATTTGACATTAAATCATGCACATGGGCATTTGGGATGAATATGTTTGATCTGCAGGAATGGAGGAAGCGAAACTTGACTGGGCTCTATCACAAGTACTTGGAGCTGGTATATATCCATATCCTGTTGTTTGTTTACTTGTGGAATTGACTAACGACTAATCAATGATTTAGGTTCTCATATATTCTTAGCTTCTTTATAATAATGTGTGTATAGTGTTGATTTATAGCTGTTTTATAAAATATTGCTCTCCTTCTATTCGTCCCTGCCTCACTTTTAGTGCGTGCATTATGCAGGGAAGTAATAGACCATTAATGAAAGCTGGTACTTTGCCTATTGGTTGGATGACCTTTTACAAACATACACGTGTTTTAGATCGGAGATGGCATGTCTTGGGGTTGGGGTACGACTCTGGTGTCAAACTGAACGAAATAGAGCAAGCAGCTGTGATTCATTACGACGGAGTTATGAAACCATGGTTAGAGATCGGACTTCAGAAGTTCAAGCGCTACTGGAAGAAACATGTTTGGTACGAACATCCCTTTGTGCAACAATGCAATATTCATGACTAGCACAATTGTATCCGTTAGCAATAGGCCGAGTTCCCACTTCACCACAATTACGTAGTGTAGGAACCCCTCACGTTCAACATTATTCTTTCACACATTGATCCCACGATTTTTCCCTTGTAAAGTCCAACTTTTACACACACACACACACCCCAGCTGCCCATGTTTATTTCCTGCTCAACTGTCATAGAAATTTATCCCACAATAGCAATAACTTGGGACCTGATATATTGGCGTGTCCCTGAGATTCTTGTAATGCTTGGATTTGCCTGTATATTGAGCTTGTAGAATGCTATGCTAAAAGTGTTTCTTATGATTTACCAGTTGTAGATGAGATATCAAATATGCTTCTTTGTGACATTTCCCTTACTTGTTTCTCACATATATATTGCTGGAGAGGGAGGGATTGCTTTGGGAAGAACACTTTGTGAGGCCACCCTCATTAAAAAAAAGTTTTCAACCATTAGGACTGTAGCTATGAGTGCTACAAACGGTCTAACGAGAGGAATGGGAGTGACTGACACAGGAGCTTCTATAAGTGTTTCGATCGGAGGAGCGACTTTGGGACGAACTTTTAACGTGCTTGGGGAGCTCGTTGATAATTTAGGGCATGTAGATACTAGTACAACTTGTCTCCTAATCATAGATGTGTGCCTGCTTTAATACAGTTGGATACAGAATTATCTATTTTCGAAATAGGAATTAAGTAGTTTTCTCATGTTTTAACGCTCTCTGCCAAGGAAGACTTCGTTCTCTAGTGCAGTAGTCCAGTTTACTAATGATATCCGATTTGGGTCTAGGCCTGCATGACTTTTAAAACGTGTTGCTAAGGAGGTAAGCGTGCTTCCTTAAATACATGGATCTCTCCCGTGTTTTGCCAATGTGGAAATTTAATTCAAGCACTAAATGTTCGAGTCTAAAATGTGAATCAACTACTTGTGAATGTGGCAAAGATATTCTACGACACAAAATTTCCCAAAATTGCCATATGGATTCTGTATTTGGTAACTAACTAGAGTTAGGTTTGTTAAATGGTCAACATCCTGTAAACTGATAACTGAAAGTACTTAGTCACTCCTCTCCGGACCTCCTGATCCTAGTTCTACTCCTTTTCCTACAGTCCTAGTAGTGCTAACACGGCACATTCGGTTCCCTTTCAACCGGTAAAAGCTTGGTCCCTGGAAAAGCATGGAGCTACCAACTCATTCTTTGGAGGTGAATCATAGAACACTAAAAAACTGTGGTGTGTTATGGACCTACCGGTTTGTTCCCTTCTCTAAGAAATGTGAGCTATTATCATCTTCTCTCCTTGCATAAACCTCCATATACTCTAGTATAGCCATTACTTGCTAAGATACTTATCAGACTCTTCCTACAATGTCTTTTAAGTAATAACGAATCAGTTTCAATAATCACCCACCCTGTCTAATTTTTCGTTCTCTATATACTTTAAAGCATGCAGGATAGCCAATGCTTTTGGGACATATCTGCAATTCCTCCTCCTTGCCATCAACAGGAGCAGTGTGTGCATAATCTGATAGATCAGCTTATAACTGAAAATCCACTCCCCCTCATTCTCTGCATGTTTAATGTTGTTAGGGTTGGTTGTGAGTTTAGATCCAGTCTCCCAGTACCGAGGCTTCCAATGCCGAATTCCATAATGCAGTTAATATGCTCACATAATTGGTGTCAGCTCAGTCAATTCAGGAAAATGCTTCAGTCAGCCGCCCCAGTTCTCAGAGGATTTCTTGCACCTCTCGAGTTTGTGAGTTCTTGATAATGAATCATCCGGAGTACACATGGTCCAAGGTTGAGAAGGACCCCTAGAATTTTATTGATGAGTTGCTGAAAATATTTCGATTTGTGCATGTTGACTCCATTAAAGAGGTCTAGTTGACAGCTTATCAACTGAAAGATGTGGCTAACTTGTGGTAGGGATGAGAATGCAACTCCAGCAGAATGAGATGACTTTGAGGATGTTTTCCTCGATCACTTCTTTTCTTTGGAGTTGATAGTAGGGAAGGCGGATGAGTCCAGAAACATGGAGCGGGCCTCCATGAGTGTGAAGAAGCATAACCTGAAATTCACCCGGCTAGCCAGATATGCTCCTGAGATGGCTACGGATATGAGGGCTTGTATGAGATTGCGATTACTACATTTTATTTCATTAATTTTAAAATAAATTATGAAATATATTTTTTTAAGCGTGATTCATACCGAGAGGATCGCGATATGTAACTTGGACGCGATAAATAAGTCATGATACATCTACACAATGTATTACATGTCTAACTATTTATCTGAACGATTTAAAATGTATCTGGAGGTTACGTATGTTATGTATCGCAGACCTTCATATGTATCCGAAGAGTTTCTTAGCACCCACTCATAATTAGCGAAGGTGATTGATTAGTAAATCATTACATAATATTAAAGAACTGGAATT
>JBDJHY010000102.1:277005-288339 GCA_039654485.1 Withania somnifera | reverse complement strand
TTGAAATATACAAGAAAAAAGAAGGATAAATTACATGACTAACCAAACATCCTTACCATATTTACATCCTGCTGCTGCGTGGCTGTGTGAACAGCTAAACAGCGTGAATCATACTAGAAAAAGGTGAAATTGAGGCAGTGATGATATGGTTCTTGGCAAAGAGAAGCTACTAGTTAAGCATGGCCTAGAAAGGAAGAAGAATGAGGCGTAAGGGAAATTAGGATTTTCGGTAAAGGGTGGTTGCCCATCTCTGCTTTGCCAGTGATTTCTCCATTAATGAACCAAAGAAAACCAACAGCCCTTTGAAATATACAAGAAAAAAACTTCATACCAAACATACTCTTAATACTCTTCTGGCTCTTCCTCTTTCTCCTCTCTTAGAACTGCTAATGTTGTAAAGGGGCTATATGATTGCTAGCTTCCTTTTTGGGTAATGTTCAATCATGGCATTGGGAAAATATCTGACCCATAAGCCAATTGAAATTTCATCTCCGAAGAATGAGGCATCGGAGAGATTGGGATTTTCTACAAAGGGTGGTTTCCCATCTCTGTTTTGCCAGTGATTTCGCCATTGATGACCAGAAAAAACAACAGCCCTTTGGAATAAACAAAAGAAAAAACAATTGAAAAAAAACATCTCAACAAACCCCTGTATTCTTTTTCCTCTTCCCCTTATCTCCTCTCTTTGTGCTGCTGCTGCTGCTTCTGATGTTTTAAAGGGTCTGTGATGATCTCTTGCTTCCTTTCTGGTGTCTGTTCTATCATGGTATCGGGAAAAAACGCGATCTGTATCTTGGCAGGGCGATTCAGCTACGGCTTTGAATAGCAAACTGGTGTCTGCAGCCATGGCGATGTTGCTCTCCTCTTTTGCTTTGTTCAAATACTGCAAATCTGAGCCCTCAATGACCGACTACTACAGCAACAACAAACACATACCCAGAAGCTTTCTTTGAAAAGTGGCATGTATGCAGCCTTACCCTTCAATAACCTATTCGGGTTGGAAAACCCATTGCTGGTTTGTGTTGAAATTTCAGCTCTGACAAATGAGATCTTGGAGAAATTGGGATTTTCTTTAGAGGGTGGTTGCCCATCTCTGCTTTGCCAGTGATTCTCCATTAATGGACCAAAAAAACCAATAGCCCTCTGAAATAAACAAGAAAAAATAAAATAAAAACTTCATACTGAACGCACCCCTATATTCTTCTTGCTCTCTCTTGCTCCTCTCTTTGTGCTGTTAATGTTATGAAGGGGCTATGATGATTGATTGCTTCCTTCCTGGGCTATGTTCGATCATGGCAATTGAGAAAATATTTGACCCGTATCTTGGCAGGGAAAGCTGGTTACGGATATGAATAGAAAACCTGCAGTCATGGCTGTGTCGTTCTTCTCTTTTGCTTGTTCAAATACAGCATGTCTGAGCCCTCAGTAACCCATTGGGGTTGAAAATCCCCTTTTTGGTTTAATTTCAAAATTCAGCTCTGAAGAATGAGGTGTCGGGGAAATTGGGATTTCTAGAAAGGGGGGTTGCCCATCTCTGCATTGTGGGTGGTTTGGCCATTGATGACCCAAAAAAAAAAAAAAAACAACAGCCCTTTGAAATAAACAGAAGGAAAAAAAAAAAAGAAATCAAATTGAAAAAACTTCATCCAAACTTCCTCCGTATCTTTGTGCTGCTGATGTGTAAAGGGGCTGTGATGATTGTTTGCTTCCTTTATGGACTATTTTCAATCATGGCATCGAGGAAAAACGGACCCTTACCTTGCAGGGTGACCCATTACGGCTTTAAATAGCCAACTGGTGTCTGCAGCCGTGACAGTGTTGCTCTTCTCTTTTGCTTTGTTCTAAAACAGCAAATCTGAGCCTCAATAATCCATTTCATGGTCTCTGATGGTGAGTCATCTAGGGTCAGAAAACCCATACGGGTTTGTTTTAAAATTTGTGGAACTTGATTTCCCTGCTTTTATTAGGAAAATCTCTTTTTTTTTTTTTGTGCGTGTGTCTGTGTGTATGTTTACTGTGTTGATGGAATTACTTAAAGAGGCAGTGTTGATGATGTTTCTATGTCTGGGCCCAACCAATTCGGGCATGGAAATGACCCTATCTGTATCTTAACACGGTATGGCCTGCGATTGAGATTCTCTCTCCCATGCAACCCGTGTTTGTATCCATGGCATGGCTGGCTTCTCTGTTGCCTTAGCATAAAACACATCTGAGACCCATTTTTGGTTGAAACAAGAAAAGATAGAATCTTTTCCGTGATTTAATGTAGGAATATGTCTAACCTGTGACTTTCTGCTACAAGTTATACATCATCTTGCTTGTATATGTTTATCATGTTTGTTCAGCATCGGCTGAGCATAGCTTAGAAAGAAAGAAGAATGAGGCATTTCGGAGATTGGGATTTTTCGTAAAGGGTGGCTGCTCCTCTCTGCTATGCCTGTGATTTCTCCATTGACTACCAAGAAGACCAACAGCCCATTGAATAAACAAGAAAATAAAAAGATAAAAGAACATCTTCCATCCAAACACACCCTTCATGCTGCTGTTGCTGATCTTGTAAGGGGCTGTGAAGATTGCTTTCATTTATGGGCTATGTTCAATCACGGTATTGAGAAATATCCAACCTGCATCTTGGTGTGGTGAGCCAGTATGGCTTTATGTAACTAGCTCCCTTCTCTTTTGCTATGTTCACATACACAGCGAACCTGAGCCTGAATGACTCATTTCATGGTCTTCGGTGGTGGGTCCATTCTCAGGTCGGAAAACCCATTGCAGGTTTGCACTGAAATACCAGCTCTGACGAATGAGGCATTAGAGAAATGGAAATTCTAAAGGGTCTGAAAACTGATTACGGGTTTGCACTGAAATTTTAGCATACCTAACACGACTCCAAATTCATATATTTCTAAATAAATTGTAAAATATTTGGAATCTATGACCAAACGCCTACTAAAAGTCTCATCCAAACACACCTTTTAAAACTGTGTTCAATCATTGGATTGAGATTATCAGACCCGTATCTTGGCAGGGCGACCCGGTATTGCTTTTGATAGCAAACTGGTGTCTGCAGCCATGGCAGTGTTCCTTCTCTTTTGCTTTGTCATAAAATCAGCAAATCTGAGCTCTCAATAATTGTTTGATGTTCATCGACGGTTAGTCCATTCTCGGTGGGAAAATCCGTAAGATTTGTGCTGAAATTCCAGTTCTGAAGAATGAGGCATCGGAGAAAATTTTGGGGATTCCTGGTGTGTTTGACCATCTACGACGTATCTATGATTTGTTTCAAGCCAACACCCTTCTTCTATGTGTATACACGGGTATATATACACCAACAACATACCCAGTATCGTCCCACAAATGGTTCTGGAGGGGCTGGGGTGTACACTGACCCTACCCCTACTTGTTGGGGTAGAGAGGCTTTTTTAACATCACTGAAGAGATTCAAACTCTTGCTGGGAATTCCCATGTACTTAGCAGGCGCAATCCTTAACCACTCGGCCAAATTGACACTTGTTTGGATGATTGTTTTCATTTTCTTGTTGCTTTGATAGCTATACATCAAAAATTATGGAGAAGAAATTATAATCGGGTGATAAAAGACATTAATGGTCCCTTAAGTTCACAGATGATTGTTTTTTCTGAGCTAGATGGAATCAGGATTTGATAAGGCGTATCTTAATACCTTTTTCATATGCATATTTCTGCATATGAGTGTATCTGGGTTTGTGCTTATGTTTCAGTCGTCTTAATTTTGTCCTCTCTGGATGTGTTCTATAGCGCATGGACTCCACAAAGGGAAGCAGTATGGCTATGATGATAATGTTTACTGAACTAATTAGCATGAGGCATTGGATTTTTACTGCCTGTATCCTGGCATGGCAACTTGAGTTTCTGCAATTTTCAGCCATGGCAGGTGTCAGAAGTCAATTCCCCAGATAATCTGAGCCTCAAACTGAAAGCAAAGCATTAACAGCACTAGTATTAGTAGTACTTTGACCTCAATCTGGTTAATGAGACTTAATCCAAAAGTAACCCAATCTCTCAAAAATTATGCAACCATTTTCTCAAAGTGGCAGTGATGATATTTGCTTATCTAGGCTTTCGGCTTCTGGAATAATGACAATCAGACCCGTATCTTGGCTTGGCAAACCGTAGATGCTATGTGATTTAAGGCATCTCTATCTCAGGCAACCGGTTCTTTGCAGCCATGGCGTGGTCTCTTGTCTTTTCCCTATTAATGGAAACCAATATTCCCTTATTCTGAAAGCCAGCTCATAAGTGAGGCATCAATGTGAAATTGGAATTGTTTATTTATTTATTTATTTATTTATTTGTTCATTCAGTAGTTCTTCTACTGATGGTTCTCTTGTTTGATGTTGCAAGGGTGTGTGAACACTTAAAACAGCGAAAATCATAGTAGAAAAAAGTGATATTGAGGCAGTGATGACATGGTTCTTGGTAGCCGAACTGCCAGGTTTAGGGAAGCAAGAGATGGTTCTGTGAGCATATCTGAGTCCAAATTCTACTTGAATTTGGTCTGACATATATAGAAAGCTTGCCATTTATGGATCCCAGATTCTTGTCCCTCAATGCATTATAACTGTTCTCTGATGCCGAAATCCATTGCTATTTTCTTTTCCCCTTTTCACCATGGAAGGTATGGCGAATTGGTTGGAACTTCCATATGATCTACTTATTACAATAGTGAAGTTATTAATAGTTATGGAGGATTTCGTTGTATTTGTCGCTGTTTGTAAATCATGGAGAAGTGCTGCTACTAAAGAATATTTTGATGTCTCATCTCCCCAAGTTCCTTTGCTTGTGCTGACTGCTGATAAAGATGATGATTACATAGAATTTTACATCTGTTCCCATGGACCAAACTTCAAGCGGAGTCTTTCTCCCAGAAGCTAAAAGGCAAGTGTGTCTTTCAACACAAGGATGGCTTTGCACTGTGCAATAGATAGGTACCGGGGAGAAGACATTGTTGCATCTCTTTTCATGCACTCAAATTCAGCTTCCTCTGCATACTTCCTGCAACCCCCCCCACCCCTACCCCAACCCCAACCCCAACCCCATACTCTTCTTGCTCCTCCTTTATCTCTTTGTGCTGCTTCTGCCCTGATGTTTTAAAGGGGCTGTGTTGATTGATTTCTTTCCTTTCTGGGCTATGTTCAATCATGATACTAAGAATATATCTGTAGCTTGGCAAGGCGACCTGCTTGTTCTGAATAGCTAATTGGTGTCTGCAGCCGTGGCGGCATCGCTATTCTCCTTTGCTTTGTTACGAAATACTGCAAATCTGAGCCGTCAATAACCCATTTCTTGGTCTTCCATGGTGAGTTCTTTCTAGGGTCAGAAAACCTAAAACAGGTTGGTGTTGAAATTTCGCCTCTGAAGAATGACGGAGAAAATGATAAAAATGGTCTCCTATGTTTGAAGGTATGTCCAAAGTAGTCCCTTAAGTATGCACTTAACAATTTTGGTCTTTGTGTTTACCTAGAGGTACGCAGCCTTACCTCTACCTTGTGAAGGTCAAGAGGACGGTGAACTCCTGCTAAATTTTCAAATTTCTGGTGTGTTTGCCCTTCTCAGATATGCTGATGATTTAGCGGTCAAGTCAAAGGATTTCTCCATAAATGAGGCAAAGCGGAGAGTTTGGGATTTCTTTGAAGGGTGGTTGCCCCTCTCTGTTCCGCCAGTGATTTTCCTCCATTATCAAACAACTAACAGCCCTTGTTTATGAAAAAACAAAAACTGGAAAAACCAAAATGGATTTAACATACGTACACTGAGATCTCTGTCTTTCTTCTTTGTGTGTGTTTTACAGTGTTGATGAATATTAATAAAGAGGCAGCGATGATGATGTTTCTATATGGAACTAACCAATCTGAGCTTTGAGATTGTTCGACCTGTATCTGGTGTGGCGACCTGGTATGGCTTGTGATTGATACTTCTGTCTCTCACATGCAACTGATGTATGCAGTCATGGCGTGGTTGGTTTCTGTTTTGCCTTATCATAACATTCATCTGAGCCCCATTTGCTAGAAAAGAAAGAGAGATTTTCTTTCAGTGATTCAATTTTGGGATATTTTGAACCTGTGATTTTCTGCTACAAGCTATCAATCATCTTGCGGTCCTAATGTATCGTCATATTTGTTTAGTATCAGTGAGCAGAGCCTAAGAATGAGGCATCAGTGAGATTGGGATTTTCTGTAAAGGGTGGTTGCCTCTCTCTGCTCTGCCCATGATTTCTCCATTGATAACCAAAAAGACCAACAGCCCTTCGAAATAAACAAGAAAATAAAAAGAAAAAAGGAACACTTTCATCCAAACACACCCTTTGTTGCTGCTGCTTCTGAACTTGTAAAGATTGCTTTCCTTTCTGGTCGATGTTCAATCGTGGCATTGAAAAAATCTGATCCATATCTTGGCAGGGTGGGCCTGTACAGCTTTGAATAGCAAACTGGTGTCTGCAGTCATGGCAGTGTCACTCTTCTCTTTAGCTTTATTCAAATATAGCAAATTGGAACCCTTAATAACCCATTTCATGGTTTACCAAGGTGAGTCCATTCTCGGGGAGAGAAACCTGTAATTGAAATTTCAGTTCTGAATAATGAGGTATCGGGAAAATAGGAAATTCAAAGGTGAAAGAACCAAAGAATTTCCCACAAAATGGGAAAAAGTTAACCCAAAATATGCAAAACATTGAGTTTGTGATTTGCTTATGAGGGTGGTTTCCCCTCTGTTCTCCATTGATTTTCCTCTATTATCTAACAACCAACAACCCTTGTGTTCTATGAGAAAATGGAAAATGCAAAGTGGATTTAACTTTATATACACTATCTTCTCTTATGTATATGTGTATTTCTTAACTGTGTGGATGTATTGTACATAAAGAGGCAGTGATGATTGTTTATCTATATCTGGGCTAGTCAATGCGGGAATTGAGATTGCCCGACCAGTATCTTGGTGTGGCAACCCGGTAGGGCTTGTTACTGAGATTTCTCTCCTTTCCCACGCAACCTGCATTTGCAGCCATGGTGTGGTTGGCTTCTCTTTTGCCTTATCATTCCACATATCCGAGCCCCATTGACTTCAAAGAGAAGAAATATTCTCTTGCATGATCCAATGCTATAATATGTTGAACCTGTGACTTTCTGCTGCAAGTCCTATTGTATCATAATATTTGTTCAGTATCAGCTGAGTTCTGCTATGATCGGGCAATAGCGCAGATAAGATCAGACTGAATGTGTGAAGGTAACGATTTTCTTGAGCAGAGGGTCCATCGGAAACAGCCTCTCTCTACCCCACTATAGTAGGGGTAAAGTCTGCGTGCATCCCTCCCTTCGCAGACCCAGACCCCACTTGTCCTGTGTGTGTATATATGTTGATGAACAGGCCTGTTTCAATGGTTTTTCTCATTGTATTATATTGATGCTTTGAAAAGCTATACAACAAAAATTTGGAGATGAAATTTTAATGGGGTGATAAAAAGGACCCTTAAATTCCGGGGTAGGTCTTTAATAGTGCTGTGATGATTGATATTTCTGAGCTAGATGGAATTGGGATTTGATAGGCCGTATCTTGAGGGGGCAGTCTGGTTATAGGATTTATGGTTTACCCCGTCTGTTTTGTCGTATGATTTCTCAATTATCAATCTTCTTTCTTTCCTCAAAGAAAACCAGAAACAGAGTATCTGGCGCCTTTGCTTCAGGCATTACTGGATTCCTTAGTTCCAAACTTCCATAGTTTCTTGAAATCTATTGAAGAGTAACATTTTCTGAAAGAGGCTGTGATGATACTTGTTTATTGGCATTTACAGAAATGGCCTTTTCTAAGGACACTGGTTAATTCCTCTCCTCATTTTCATCCGGGCAATAGGACATGTTGACCTGTATCTTGGCTTGGCAAACACTGATATAGTCTTTGATTTGAGGCCTTCTCTTGCATGTGAAATCGGTTCTTTTGCAGCCATGGAGTGGTCGTCTTCTCCTTGCCCATGAGAAAGTGAAATCCGGGCCTCTTTTTCTAAATGTCCTTATGAAAACTTGGTAATTAATCAAACCTCATTTTGCCTCGTTTAAGAGAGAAATTGGGATTTTCCCTTCTCATGACGTGGTAAGTCTGGGAAATTCTTTCATAGGAGATCAACAACACCCTTTTAATGCAACCATTCTTCAGTTCTATATGTTAGACTGACGTGATAGCCAACTACACCACCACAACTGTTTTAGCTAAAAGAATGAGGAGTTGGGGAATGATTCTCAGTGGGGATGCTTATGTTCAGTTGTCTTGATTTTGTCACTCCAAAAGGGGAAACAATTGGGCTGTGATGATGAGGTTTTCTGAGCTAATTAAAATTGTGCATTAGATTTTTGTTGCATGTATTTATCTTGAGATTGCCATTGAATTTCTTCTATTTGCAGTTCCAGAAAAGTCAATACCCCAGATACAAATCTGAGCTACCAAAGCAAAGCGTTAACAGTACTAGTAGAAGTAGTAGTAGTACTTGGACCCTTAGTCTGATTTATGAACTTAATCCTAAGTATCCTAATTTCTTGAAAATTATGCAACCATTTTCTCAAAAGTGGCTTGGCAATAAGATAATGGGACCTGCATCATGGCTTGGCAGATGCAAGATGGGCATAATACATTAATATACCCTTTTAACTTGGCATCAAATTACATCTATGCCCTCCAACTTTGGGCGTGCACAAGTAGGCGCACAAGTAGGCACACACGTCCTACATGGCATTCTACGTGGCAACTTTGCGTCCTCCATGGTGTCCTACGTGTATTATGCCACGTAGGACAGGTGTATCTACTTGTTCAAATTTATACGAGTTTAAGTGCCAATTTGTGCACATCCAAAGTTGGAGGGTGTAGATATAATTTGAGACCAAGTTAAAAGGGCAAGTTTTTATGTATGAATGCCCACCAGATGGTATGTGATTTAAGGCTTCTCTTTCACATGCAACCGGTACTTTTGCAGCCGTGACATGGTCTCTTTCTCTTTTCCCCATTAATAATTCAGATCTGAGCCTCAAAATTGCAAGTAGTCTTGGACATTGTTTGGTGGAAACCCATTTTCACTTATTCTGGAAGCCAGTTCATAAATGAGGCATCAATGTGAAAGGCGAACTATTTATTTATTTATTTGCTCATTCAGTCAGTTTTGCTGTAAGCCCAAGATTTCTTGCTACTGCTTCTGATTATTCTGTTGTCTTGCTACTGCATGGCTGCATGCACACCTAACAGCAAAACTCATACTACAAAAAGTGAAAAATTAGGCAGCGATGATATAGTTCTTGGCAAATAGTATTGTTCTTTTGCATTGAGATAATGTAAGAGTCAGTATCTTGGGAGGGTAATCTGTTCAAGGTTGAAGCCATGGTATGCCTGAGGAACTAAATACTTGGTCATAGAGTGATCTGAGCCTCATATCTCATTAGTTAAGTTTGGGGCGGCTGTGAAAGCAGAGTGCTGTTGGGAGTTTCTGTTGGTGGTTTTGCCCTTATGTCATTCCTCTCCATTGATGATCACTCAAATGCTTGCAAAAATCACTGTTTCTGTGAAATGAGACCTCCCTCTGTTTTTCTTTGTTGTTAATGTCTCTGTCCCAATTATCTGCAATGAGGCTATGAAGAATTGAAAGATTTGTCTTCCTTGGAAGATGAATCAGACATATATTTCCATTGAGCTGGAAAATTGCATCTTGGCGTGGCAGCTCAGATGAGTCTGTGAGAAGTTGAGGAGAAAGTTCCATTTTTTGGTGTTTCTTTTCTTTCTCATAAGGCTAATCGATATGCTTGCAGCCAGGGCGGTTTCTTAAAAGCTTTTTGGTTTTGTCTGAGAAAAGGCGAATCTGAGCCGAATCTCATTAGTTTAAGTCTGAGGCTGTGGTGAAAGCATAGAGATGTTGGAAGTTTCATGGGTGGTTTTGCCCTTCTCTGTCATTCTCTGCCGCCTATGATCACTCAAATGATTGAAAAAACCACCCTTTTCGTGAAATTTCAAAGTGTGTGTTTTTCGTGTTACTCTCTACGTCCCAACTTATGTTCAATGAGGCTATGAAGAATTGAACGATTTTGTCTTCTTTGGAAGATGAAGCAGAGATATTTCCATTGAGCTGGAAAAAACTGTATTTTGGCGTGGCAGCTCTGATGGGTCTGTGGGAAGTGGAGGAGAAAGCCCCATTCTGGTCTTTCTTTTCTGTCTCATAGGACTAATTGATGCTTGCCATCCATGACAGTGTTTTTAGAGCTTCTTGGTTTTGTCTGAGAAAAGGCAAATCTGAGCCTACTCCAACAACAATATACCCCACCCCATATAGTCCCACAAGTGAATCTGAGCCTACTTGATTTCATTAAAAGAATGAGGCTTTTGTGATTGGGGGAATGATGGAGTTCCCAAGTGTTGTTCCTCTTTTCTATGGGAGTTTGATAGCCTATGAATTCTTTTGCTATGAAATTCTCAGAGAAAAATAGGAGTTCCTTAGGGTGCTTCTTCTATATGCCAAAAATCGTCTTCTTTTGACTAGAATTCTAGGAATGTGAACACGAACTTTATTTGTGAATTCCGTTGTTGATAAGTATGTTCCTTTTTGATACTTAATTTTTTGGACTCTTTATAGAATCACAAAGCTTGTGCCCAAAGGTGTTTCCTTTCGCCCAGAAATCTAGGCATTTGAAACTATCTATTGTTGTGTTACTTTGTTGCTGAGATGAGTAGCTTCCCTTATTGGTGAAGTCCGTAATTTTGTCAACCTGACCTGTAGTTTGAACTGTAATTTGATTACTTAACTTTGAAAATAATTTGGTACAACTGCATCAATGTATGCAGGAGCACTGCAGTTTGTGTTGTCCGAATACTAGCCAAAATCATAAACCTTTTGCAAGAAAACTTAATTTGTAATTTATGCAATTTTTTTTTTTGTGTGTGTGAATACCACTAATTTTCGAGATTTATTTGGTGCTAGTTGGGTTTTTTCGGCAGACTTCGTTGTTATCCAAACAAGAAGCCATACTTCTTAGTCCTCCTGCAATTGAATTTTTATTTATTTTGTGCATGAAGGAATTCATCCTAAATAATGAGTAATCCAAGTAAGCCATGAATTGACATCCAAATGAAGCTTTTTGTCGTAGTTACACCGATACCTGTAGGTGTTGCTTTAATTAGTCAGATTCTTGTTTCTACTATCTATTATCTTAGGGGTTCTCTTTTATTGATAATTGGTCTATACAACTTGTTTTATGATATGTATTATCTTAAGAGTCTTCATACTTGTTACTGTTCTTCAATTGAATTTTTTTACTCTCTGTGCTTGAAGGA
>JBDJHY010000102.1:199862-211807 GCA_039654485.1 Withania somnifera | reverse complement strand
CTATGATGCTGTTTCCCAAGATTTCAAGGTTTGTGTTACCCCATCTCCTCCCCTCATTTTTTTTTTTTTTTTTTTTTTGGGTCAACCAGTGTTGGCTGCTTGGTTTAGACTGAAGTACCCACATATAGCCATTGGTGCAGTGGCATCTTCAGCACCAATCTTGCAATTTGACAAAATCACTCCATGGTCAAGCTTCTATGATGCTGTTTCCCAAGATTTCAAGGTTTGTGTTACCCCATCTCCTCCCCTCCTTTTTTTTTTTTATAGTCGTATTGTTTGGGTCAAATTCATTTTATGAAATATACTTTGTACTACCAACATGGACTATGAAAATGATGTTTATGCCACTAGTCCAAATTAAACTCATGCATCCTATGTTCCACTTAGAATAGAATTTGACTTATATACATTGTCATTAAGAGGTGACAAATGCAATCTGAATTCAACTAATCTATATTTTTTTGACACAAAGTATAAATATAAGTAAGAAATTAGCAAAGTTTTAACAAATATTAAACTATGAACACATAATTTTAAAATTGCGATGATTGAACCATTGATATCCGCCTCTATTGAAGCGTAAATAAATTTGCACGTCATTCGTATTCGTATATTCAACATAGCCTGTCTTATACTTTAGATTAAAAGCTTCACTTATTATGAACGATTAACGTAGTTATCTTTATTTATTTTTTCCCCTCATAAAATAGGAGGCAAGCTTGAATTGTTATAAAGTGATAAAGGGAAGTTGGGCCGAATTGGATGCATTATCAGCACATGAAGATGGATTGATTGAAGTTAGTAAACTTTTCAGAACTTGCAAGTAAGTTTCTTTTAATACAAGAAAATAAAATAAAAATATGACTTTTGATTACATCAATAATTATGCTTCAGTCTCTAATAAGTTAGGGGTCAACTATATTAATCCTCATTTCGTTATTTACATACATGTCATACCATCAACACCACCAACATGATAAATATATGAGGATTCATTATGAATTGACCAGTTTTATGCTAGCTGCTAGCCTGATGCAACCTTCTTTGGGCTTGGGGACTGGCAATATAAGCAAGCTCACACTAGCATAGTAAAAAGTGATATGGTTTAAAAGAGGGCAGCCCGGTGCCAGGCCCGGAGCCACCTTTGGAGAAAGGTGGTCAAATGCACATCATTTGCTGGAAAATTATGTGGTGAATTAATGCTATATGTTAGTTAGTATGGTTTAAAAGAGGGCAGCCCGGCGGCCCGTGCATTAAGATCCTATATCCACAGGGTTCGTGAAAGGGCTGGACCACAAGAGTGACCTTCTGATCACATGACAACAACTTTACCAGCTACTCCAACGTTTCCTTCAGTGATATGGTTTAATATGTATAAATTTTCAGGGGTTTGCATTCAGTTTATTCAGCTAGGGATTGGCTATGGGAAGCTTTTGTATACACAGCAATGGTGAATTATCCTACTGAGGCTAACTTTATGATGCCATTGCCAGCATATCCGGTAGAAGAGGTACCCTATTCTTCTTCATTATCTTCCAATTGATTTCAAAAGCATTAATAATTAATTGCATTTTATGCCATGTTAATGGTTGTTCATCTGATTAGTGTAGCTTAGTTAACATAACATAACATAGCAGATTAGTTATTATTTTTGTTGGTCGATGCCCGAACTTATTCTAGTCCTTATTAAAGATAGGAACAAATAAGGATAGATGGGATAGGAAAGAAGAACAACTGAGAGCATTTTCGGCAATTACTAGCAATTCAGGCTTCATGTTGGCGAGTTACAACCTAGAAAATTCTTTTATATATATATATATAAATGTTGAACCTCTTGGTTTTTTCCTGCACGTCTTCTTTATTTTTTACTTTTCTACTGAAGTTTCTTGTTTCGTCATTGCCTGATTGGGTAATTTTTAATTTTTTTATATTAATGTCAACTTCAATTTTTAATTTTGTTTTTTGGAATTAAGATGTGCAAGATAATTGATGGATTACCAAAAGGAGCTTCAAAACTTAGTAGAGCATTTGCTGCAGCAAGTTTATATTACAACTATACACAAACAGAAAAATGTTTCAATTTGGAAGGTGGTACTGATGCTCATGGCCTTCATGGTTGGGACTGGCAGGTACATAAAACTTTACATAATAGTACCTTTTAATTTATTCCGTTTTAGATTATATTAGTGGCGGATTCAGAACTTAAACAGCTATAATACTCTCTTTATTTCCACTCGTTCTTCTATGCTATGTCGTTTGGATTCTTCAAAATTCTATTGCAATCACGTCGGATTCTCAAAAAATGCACTATTATTGAAGGATCTATCATGCACTGGACAACATTTTTGGAGAGTCCAAAAAACATAACTTCTATTACACTTTGTTGGGGAAAGAAAGGGTCAGTAACCGTTAAAGTTGCTGCCATGTGACCAGAAAGTCACAGGTTCAAGCTTTGAAATCAGGCACTGGCAAAAATGTAAGATAAGACTGCAATTAATAGACCCTTGGGTTTATAGAGAGAGCTTAGTACATGGGGCTGCCCTTTACAAGTCGAAAATGAACTAACGGTCTTCTCATAGACTTTTAGTCTAATATTGTTTCTCCCATTGAGGAAGAAAGATCATTTCCCCCCTTAGGCTTTACCCCTAAGATAATTTGCTAACGACAAGGGTATGGATGAACTACAAGTGTAATGGAGGACAAAATTGAATATTCAGGGGCAAATGTGAATCTTTTCTAGACATATATAGTTTGTTTAAGATCTGATTTTTAAAAAATATTCTTCAAATCTTTTCTCTAATATTTAAGATCTAATAATTGTGTTGTACGTGTTATTTTTGTGAATTCAGGCATGTACAGAAATGGTTATGCCATTGACTTGTTCAAATGAAAGTATGTTTCCTCCATTTACCTTTAGTTACAAGGAATTCACACAAGATTGCAAGAAGAAATATGGAGTAAAGCCTAGACCACATTGGATCACTACTGAATTTGGTGGCTATGTGAGTTCTCATTTTTTTTTCCATCTGCTATTTAGTATTCGTATTGAGGTCCGATTAAATTTGAATTCACGTCAAAGAATTCTACATTAAAGTCAAAGAGCTCCATAACAAAGACGAGTTAATATCTCAAATCACTCAACTTGTTGACTCTTTTCTCAAAACGGTTAAGTGACTTTCTAAGAGAAGAATCATAAATTGAGTGACCATTAAAAATCGAACCCGAACTCTATTCAAGAATGATAAGGTACTTATCACTTCACTTTTTTTTTTTCTGAAAAAATGTTCTTTACGTTGTCATACCTGCAAGTGTTCTTTACAAGCATATTTTATCTAGTTAATTATAAAAATGGCATAATTATTATATCATTTCATAAATAGCATATTTTATTTCACTTTTAGCTTATACATAAATATCTATAATTATAAATAAACTAATTATTTAAATAAGGTTGCACAAAATTAGGGATTATATTTATACCTTATTTATTTATGTAGTATAAATTCTCCTCCAATAAATATTAATAAAATAACTATTAGAAGGTTGCACAAAACTAGAGACTCATAAATATTTTTATATTTTTTATTTGTAAATTCCAAATTCTCCCTCCTATAATTTATACCTTATTTATTTTTCAGATAGATTCTTTCTTCATAATCTCTCGTATTTTTCAGTGATTTTTTCTTCACAACCCCCCTCATTTTTACAGTAATTTTTTCTCCCATGTATAAATGGATTACTCATCACTATAAAAACTCAAATATCACACATATATATATAATTAAAAAATTTCATTCATGTTCTTCTTATTCATAGTGATTTTTTCTCCCTTTATTCTTTTCATTCTAATTCTTTTATATATATATATATATCTTACTCAAATAAAAAAACATATATAAAAACAAAATATATCATGCATAAATTTAATATATGTGCATTTTATTTAATAATAACTCTAATGTAATATGTTAAAATAATATTGGGTAATATTGAAATTGGAATTAAAAAGGAAACAAAAATAATTTGCCAATGTGAAATAGAAAAGAAGAAAGAAAAATATTAGAAAATAAATAAAAACGATTTTAGCAATTTACTGCGTTTTTTTAAGGGATTAGGTGAGAGCATAAGGGACTTATTTATGGGGGAGTTACATTTTTTGTGGCATTATTTTCTTTGGCTACTTTTGAAGTATCAGTTTTTTTTATGCTAAAAATATGCAATGCCATTTTTAATAGTGTCTAATTATGTAAAACTTTTTAAAAAATTGTAGTGGAGTGGTAAATACTATTTCATTGGGTTTCTCGATTTCAAACCTTTAAAATGAAATTGTTTTTGGTATGAAACACTTTATGTTCCCAAATGGGTTCTTCCTGTACAAGTCTGAATTAATTGAGTTACAAATACCAAAAGTCGGATAAACTATATTTTTTTAAAAATGTTAATTTTTTTTATGTTGGTTTAAAGATAATTATAAGAATCTAAAATATGTCTTTAATTTCAGAGAATTAAGCAAGTCCTCAAGAGATTTGGCAGCAATATGATATTCTCTAATGGAATGCAAGATCCATGGAGCAGAGGAGGGTAAGTTAAAGAGAATATAACTTTTTATACGAATGATAATATAAAGATTTTTTATGTTATTAATTTACTTAATAATTATTATTGCTAAATTTTGAATTCGCCGAATACTCGAATTGATTTATTCTTTTTCGATTCTCCTTTTATAACAGTGTATTGAGGAATATATCAGCTAGCATTGTGGCACTGGTGACTAGGAAAGGTATCATATGATTATGTATATCATCATTTAAGTAAATTAAAGGCATTCTTGAAAAGAAAAAAAAAATATTAATTTATTTTATTATTACTAATTTCATGTTTTAATTTTATAATTAATTAGGTGCACACCATGTTGATTTTCGATCTGAGACAAAGGATGATCCAGAGTGGTTAATCATGCAAAGGAAGCAAGAAGTGACTATTATTCAAAAGTGGCTAGAAGAGTACTATAGAGATATCAAACAAAATTAAATATGATAAAGAATATCTAGTGTCACTTGTTTGAGGCACATCATGTAACTTTTTGGACATTTTGAAAGGGAATAAAAAGGTGCCATAGAAAAAAAAAAGGGGGGGGGGGGGTTATTTTAAATTAAAATAATATTAAACTACAGTAATCAAGTCATAAAACCAGTCAAAAATGATGGCAATAAGATGATACTTTGAAATCAAGCTTGCGTCTATTGCTCTGTCTTGGATTCAGAATGCCACCATCACCATGTTTCAATGGTTCGACTACTATTGTTATTGGCATTTGCTTTAGGTAAGCTTAGATAGGATTACCAATTTCTTCTCATTTGGCTTGTATTACCAATCAACAAGTTCCTAGCTATAGGATATTGTATTCTCTGTAACTTCAAAGCATAATTTGATAAGGAATAATATGAAAATGATATGAGCATTATTCAAAAGTCAAATAGCACTGTATTAATTTAACATCTTTAGTGGTATATATATAAGTTGAGAAGCCAATCTAAATCAATGAAGAATCTGATTACAGAATTATTATTTTTTTTGATAATGGTGGTGTCTAGGCTAGATTTTGCACAGATACTTGTCACCTCCCACCAGCAACAGAGCTAGAACAGATAGAAAGAATCACTAGCTTCTTTTTTTTTTTTTTTTTGGTCTCTGGTATGATTTGAACCTGAGACCTTAGGCCTCATGGTTCATTAACTCACTTCATTTACCATTAGGCTATCTCATCTCCAACTGAGACCACTCGACCGATCTCATCCACTTGAAAATTCGTGTAAAAGTTGCTAATTCGACTTTCTAATAGAGTGGTTAGTTCTGCAGCTCTGGGAGAGAGTTCCATAATTCCATTTACAACTAGATAGAAGGGAGAATGCCGCGATAAAAAAACCTACTGACAGCCACTTTAGCTAGGAGCCCCTTTCCCTTTCTGTTGGGGAGTAGAACCCAATTCGGCCAAAACCCCCGCAATATTTCATTTCTCCGGAACACCAACCCCAATCTCTTTCTTTGAATTCGAAAAAGAAAGATAAGTACAAGCAACTACATCATGAAAGCCGGAAGTAGTGCTTTCTACGCTATTTGCATCCCTAAAGGGAAAGCCTTGAATCTAGCCTACAATCCCTTCTTTACTTATGATATTGCATCCGGCTTTTCAACTATTTATTCAATTTCTAGTGACCCGGTAATGCCACATCAACTATTCTGTGCTCGTGGGTATCTTAAAACCATTGATTCAATTGCATCACAGTTGATTCTCGAACAAGAACAGCGCTTAGGTATTCAGTACGACCGCTTATTCCAGCAAGAACGGTAACAGATGAAATTGCTAACAGGGCATTTTCTGCACCAGCTCATTCCCTTCCCCTTGATCGGATTAACTGTCCGTGGGATATCTTCCTATTATCCTTCCTTTGCCTTTTCTCCCTCACTCTGTCATCCAATGCATATTAGGGCACCAGCCCTTCTTGTTCTTCCTCCAAGAGCGCTTCCTCTTGCAGTAGATATTTCATCTCTATCACTAGCTGCTTAACGTCCTTCTTTCAAACAGTCTATTCCAATAGTGCCACGGCCCTCTCTCTTTCGTTCCATCTCCTTTCTCATTTCCGGTTCAACAATTTCAACACCGGTGCAATATGAAAGAGTCCTTTAGAATTCGTTAGAATACGAATGAGATCAAAAACGCTTACTTAAGCTCATCGATTGTACTCCTCGGCTGTGAAAGAGAGGGTGCTTCTGAGCTAAATCAATCCCGCACAGGTGATTACCCGGAACTTTACACTCAATGGAAAGCAAAAAGGAAGACTAAATCCGCTTTGAAAGCGATTCCAGAAACCATAAGAACGACCTGGTGGCGGGCGGGAACAGCAGAAGCATTGAGATTTGCTTGTTCAGAGATGCGTCAAAGTATACCTATGAAAGTGGATTGCAAGGGTCAGGCACCAATGCATTACTAAAGAATAACCAACGGGAATAACTTTTCAGGGAGCGTGGAAAGAAAGATTGGTCTTACTATCTATGGGCAGGAAAACCGCCTGGGAAAACAATCCCAAGGGAAGCTTCTCGCTAATGCTTTGCCCCACCACTGAACATTGCGTTGCTACGGTCAATAAACTGCCTTAAAGTGGCTCTGGACTTTCCGCTTTCATAGATCTTTCCTCTCAAAAGGGCTTTTACCTAACCCACTATGTCCTTAGTTTAATACCCATTTCCAGGAGCGGGAACCTTGAATTGAAAACCCTTTCTTTTGCGAGAATGCCTCGTTTACGCCTAGTATGTGGTCTGCTGTGCCTTATTATTTGGGTGATACTTGCAGTCGGCCGGGCAGTTTCCACTGGTCTTACACTTAGGGCACCAGTCATTGCTTTTGCTTTTCTCTGCCGCATCTTGCACGGCGTCTTTGGCCATTCTGAGCACGTCCTCCTTGAAACATCGAACGCCCCCTTCTCCCCATTCGATAGGGGCTTTGAACGGTCTTTTGTTTCTAGGCTCGTCGCTTGCGCCACCACTTGCTCCAGTCCGGGTGGAAGAGATTGACTCGGTCTCGGATAGACAGAAAAAGTCCATTCACGAACCACATCTTATTCAATCTACGTGTCGCCATCGTCTATCGTGAGTTGGGCTGCGCCTTGAAGCGCGCCAGGCACTGCTTGACTCTTTCCGATCGTTCGTTTGAGAGTTCTCGCATGACGATGAGGGTTCCCATCCCAGTTTACCCAGTCGGGTCTCAGGCGAGGTCGTTGCTTGGGTGATATTTCTCTTCTTTCCCCGAGGATTCACTTAGCCCCTGATAAAGGAATAGCTTTAACTAAATTACTTATTTCCGATCTGCTAACATAACATTGATGACAACCCAGTGGAGGGAACTTTCACGAGCAAGCAATAAAACTAGGAATTTCTATGTTTTCCCCGCTACGCCCCTTTCATCGATATTGGCTTTAGACCGCTTTTAGGATCTAGAAAGAGGGAGATGATGAGTTGAATAAGATAAGGAAATTCTATTGTTGAATAGAGCTCTTTTCTTTGTTTTGATATTGGCATCTCGCCCTAGAAAAACTGCTTGAATAAGGTTTAGTATACCACAAGAGGTGAAGTTTACCTGGCATTGAAAAGGGAACTCTTGAGAATTCATCTGCTAACAGAATCACTGACGTCCCTATAGTTCTTGCTTGTACTGTAGTTTTGACTCTCTTTATTCAATCCCACTATAGGACAAAAAAGGCAAAGAAGAATAGGACTCTTCGCCTTTCAAGCATACCTGGAATATAGCCTATATAATCCCTACAAGCAAGAAATCAAACTAGCATCAAAACTATCTAGCCGAGCTAAGATCGCTATTCTAATGTAACTATAGAGAACTCTAGAGATGTGAATCATAGCTTCGCTAATGCCCTTACTACTGGGTTCTGTCCCAATGAAAGTGATTTCCCTGATTTACCATCTAAAAAGCTCAAACGTAGCCTGCGCAAACAAAGCAAACGCAAGGTTTCCCTGCTCGTAGCCTGCTCTCTTTCTCTGCGATCACTTCCGTACCATGTCCAGTGTTGAATTTCATTACCTTAGCCGGCCTCTTGCTTTAGCATGATTTCGGGATGCCAATTTGATTCAATTCCAAACATGGTTTGAACTGCCCTTCCTTATCATTAGAGTCAGATTTCTTGACTTCTTACTTCTTATCGCCTCTTGACAGACCGTCCCTCAATGCTCGCCTTCTGTATGGACTCGTCATCTGATCCTGCGGATTGAAAGAGTAATCCGAAGCGCAGGACGCCAGTAGTCTTCCAGTAAACTTTACGGAAAGAGGTTAGAACGCAACAAGTGAGAGAATGGATTTCAAAGCCTGCATTCGCTGCCATTGAATCGAGCACAAGAACCAAGACTGCCATGCTTCCTGCTGTCCCTATTTGACTTACTTTGAAGCCCATAGGTTTTTCATGGCTATTTCTAGAACATGCACATGATTCACCACGAAAAGATAATACGAACTTAGCTGAAAGAAATGCAGCGTCATGAGCTTCGAAAAGGGGCTTCTTGCTTTAATGGTAGTGTACTTTTTGTGTAACAGGAAAAGAGGGCATTCCTTAAGCATGGACGAACCATAAACGAGGCCTCGTTCCTGCACCAATTCATTTAGCACCTTAGAACATCATTGGAGTAGGAAGACCATTCCCTATTTTCTAGGGGAGTTCTTTAGTATATAGTAGGCTACTATAAGACAAAACGGAGTCCCTGCTAGTAACCTCGTAGTAGCCCTAGCTGATGTCTTGACATAGCCTCAGGAGATAACAGAACTCAAGGGAAACCCCTTAACAGAAGGAGGGGCTTTCTTTCACCGTATTTCTGCTTTCATTTACTGAAGTAAAGCCCGCTTACAGCTTTAGTGTTCGAGCTCGAAAAAGAGCATAAAGGTTACTCCGCTTTTAAAGCAGCTCTGAAGAAGTGAAGAAAGATTATGACGTGTGCGGCTGTGATCGTGGTGTACGGTGGCGTAAAATCATTTCGGTAGCTAAGCTAGCGTGTAGAGAGTGGTGTTCTCTTCCATTAGGAACTGTTGGTCTTATAGAAGTAACCGGTGTTGGATCTGGTCTTCCGAACCGACATTCACTTTGGAAAAAATTTACCAAGCTCGGGTACAGAAAATGGAAAAGTAGGCAATTACTTGAAAAAGGAATTACATTCCGATTCAATAAACACCAATGGTCTTGCTTAGGGTGAGACTCACTCTTTAGAAGAAAAAAAATTAGATTGAAGAAAGCACGCTTGGTCTCATTCCTCTTTCCCCAACTTCCAGGCATGTCAATTCCGAAAAGCAATGGAACTTCCATATTACATACTCCAGTGTAAAGTAGATAGAGTCGAGAAAGCTTATCCTCTCTTTAAATTAAATAGAAATTCTTCTCTATGATCTCTGTCCCCAGTTTTAAGGATAGGAACTAGTTTGTCTGTGAGCTAAGCCAGTACCAATTCCGGTCTTTCGGAATGTAACTTGAGGGAGCAGAGCTTACTGCTAGTGGAACAAAAGAAAGGAAATCGAGAAATAACAAATTGGTTAGTTCCTAATGGCTGAATCAAGTATAAGTTTCTCCTATTTTCAAAGCAGATACAGTTTAATAGCTAGTGTTCTCTCCTGTTCCTAAAGCCGGAAATGCCTGGTAAGGAAGAACTGATTCGGAGTTCTTTTCCCTTCAGGGATAATAAGAGCCACTCAAGAGTTCATATCCAATCTGGACTTCTACTTTAGGCAACGGAATCGTGCAGAGATTCTCTACCGAATCGAACTCAAGCTCCTAGCTAAAGACCATCTGAAAGAGGAGCGGATCGGAATTTGGCCGGATAATCTAGCTTTTCCTTGACGAGCTCATCTCAAAAAAAAGTATAGGAAGACATACGAAAGGAAGAATGTAGAACTGCAAGAAGTCACTTCCAAGGATACAACTGCTGGGGTTGCGAGACTCCCCGAAAGACATGCAAATACATTCGCGCGGCTACAAGAGAGTTCTTTTACTGTGTCAACCTGCTTAATGAATGGTTTGGGGCTTTCGTTGACAGTCCCTATGAAGACTTCATCCGTCATCACAAATGGTGGCTGCGGGACTGTATCTTTTGTCCCATGAAAGCCTCCTTAAACTTCCGATAAGATTCTAGTTCCATGAGTAAGCCTTTAAATAGCTACCTGCCTTCATCAAAGTTTGTACGCATCTGCCTGTTCCTGTGAATGCTCCTTGGTAGGATACGTAAATACTGGCATTTCTTCCGTAGACATTAATTCTGAAAAAATTAGAAGTTTAACAAAAACCTTGCGTGCGTTCATAATGAGTTGACGGTGCTGTTAACTCGAGCTCACTAAGTGTTGAGCCTTAACCATGCAAGATGGGCATTCGATCTACGTAAGATGAAGTTAGCCAAGTATTAAGCCTGCCCATGCAGAGCTAACACTTGGTCTACGCTAATTTGTGTGGGATATCTACATCGACTTTTTAGTCCACATCGGATCAAGACCTCGTGGATTGGCTTGCTTCCTTGAGAAGACAGTCGTAACCATCAGGAAGTTGTTCTCAAAGCCTCCATAGACAGGTGGCAGCTCCCCATGCAAAGCTTAATCGTTAAGTTTTGTCAATAACCGTTTTTACGCCTGGGGGGAAAGTCTAGAGATTTCCACCTCGATTTTACGGTTGTAAAAACTATCCGCTTTAGGTGGTAACCATACGGACACCGCCTCTTGACCTCTTGTCTTGGGTTGAGAGAGCCTTGGATTGCTTTCGGCAAGTCACTTTCTCTCTTAAAGATGGTCTTCCAGGCCAGGCACTTTCCTAAAATCTAGGATCTATTGAGAACTACGAAAAAGTGATTTAACAATTTTCGTGGAATGGAAGATCCGCTTGGAGTTCATCGTTTGTTCATCCATCCGCTCTACCTCGCCTCGAGAAATAGAGAACAGGAAGGCTGCGCCCCTCTATCGGCAACTAACTAGAACCCTCTATTACGGATAAAGTATAGGTGCCGGGCTTACTAACCTAGGAATGAATCTATGTTCAGAAAAAAGCCCTGCTCTTGCTTGCTGTCTGTATGTGGTAGGGTCTTCAAGCCCCACGCTCGATTCTCGAGATTCATGGGCCGTCTCGCGAAGATCTTCGATCCGAACCTTCGCATCTACTCTATATTAGGGGATGAACCACGCCTTCGCTATCGCAAGAATATAGCGATCGAAGAGCTATCGCTCAGCAGCTTCACGTATTACGAAAGCCGTATTGCCCGAAGGGGGCATGCTGCAAGAGCGTAGGTGAGTGGTAAGCGTAGGAGGCGTGCCCAAAGGGCAGCGGCAGCTGTGTGGTTCCACGTCGCGTCATTGAGATCTGCAGGGTGGCGGGGACTTCGACTGCCTTGTATCAGGTGAAGATAAGGGGTGGTAG
>JBDJHY010000102.1:185344-199762 GCA_039654485.1 Withania somnifera | reverse complement strand
GTCATCTGATCAATAAGTTATGGGTTCAATTCCCAGAAATAACTTTTTGCAAAAATATATATACGTTAGAATTATATGCGATAAACTCTTATAATCTGGCTTTTTCCCAAATTCTATATATACTGAAAGCTTTAATATCTAGACTATCCTTTAATAATTATTTTTTAAATAATCCGTTAGTACAAATATTTTGTAATGCATAATATGTTAAAAACTCATTATAGAAGAAAACAATATCCCCCAAAATGCGAAAACGAGTGAAGAGCAAAAAAACCAAATAAAAGGAAATTACAGAGAAGTGTTGAAGTGATCAATTGATTTTAATTTTTTTGGGGGTATGAAAGTCATTTTTATTAGAAAGTGTTGCTCTCTGAGATCTTTCAGCATGGATTTTATTAGGAACGTTTTGCTCCTAATATGATATTTTTCTATTTGTATTCAAATATGTCCGGAAAACAATTGCGATAGGAGCACTTTGCCCTTAATATGACACTTTGTGTTGACACCAATATGATTAGGAGTACTTTTGTCCGAATCTAAATATGGTCGGACGCCGATGTAATTAGGAGCACTTTGCCCACTTTTCAATTCGAATCCGAATATGATTGGCCACCAATGCCATTAGGAGCACTTTGCCCTCAATATGTCACTTTTCAATATGAACTTGAATATGTTTGACCAGCAATATCATTAGGATTGTTTTTTCCCTCAATATGACACTTTTTGATTTAAATTTAAATATAATCGAACACTAATATTATTAGAAGCACTTTATTCCTAATATGGATACAAACTGCTCAAACACCAATACAATTAGGATCAATTTATCCTCAATATGAGATTTTTTGACACACGTCCAATTTAATGAACGAGTTAAAAAAAAAAAAGTAAAAAGAGCAAAAGCAACTTGATGGTCGTGGACTTCCAACAATCTTGTTAATCCAAGTGTCAACTTGAACAACAACCGACTTCACAACTCCTCCTCCACCCCATCAAGAAAGTGGATCCAAAGTAGCAGTAATAGTTAGTAAATTAATCTTAACATCCATATCAGCTAACATCTTTGTCCAATATGCAAAAAACCCCATTAACTCCATTATAGTAGTAGGTCCATATTGCCTTGTAGATCTCACTTTCAATTACTCTCAAAGCAAAGGGAGAAATATGGCAAGACAATCTGGGAATTGCTTAAGGTGTTGTTTAGTAATATTTGCTGTAGTTTCTGCTCTTTGTGTATCTGGTCCTGCTATTTATTGGAAGTACAGGAAGTTGAGAGTAAAAGCTGCTCAATCTTGTATGCCTTGTAAATGTGATTGTTCTCCTCCTCTTTCCTTGCTTGAAGTTGCTCCTGGTATGTGATCCAAGATCCTATTTTTATGCTTTACTTTTCGTAAAGATCCTGTTTTTATAGTTTGTTTGTTGGTTTTTCTTTGTGGGTTTCTTGATTTGATTCATTCTTTTGTCTGGTGTTAGTTTTATTGTAAGTTTTGAGGATCTTGTGTTTGGTGATTTGAGTTCCTGAGCTGTCATATGGACATTTTGGAAATTGCTTGAGATGTTGTTTAGTGTTTTTTGCTGTAGTTTTTAGTTCTATTGTGAGTTTTATCAGAGGATCATGTTTTTAACATTTTTTGTTTGGTTCCCTTTTCTGGGTTTCTTTATTTGATTCATTGGTGTTAGTTTCATCCTAGTTTTATGCTCTACTTATCGAAAGATCATGTTTTTAATGTTTGGTTTCCTTTTCTGGGATTTCTTTATTTTATCCATTCTTTTGCCTGATGTTCGTTTAATTGTTAGTTTCATCCTATATTTGTGTTCTTTTTAGTGTCAGTTCTATTGTTGGTTTTGGTTCTATTTTTATGGTCTTCTTATCAAAAGATCATGTTTTTAATATTTGTTTTTTGGTGTCCTTTTCTGGGGTTTCCTTATTTGACTCGTTCTTTTGCCTGGTGTTAGCTTTGTTGTATTTTTTGAGGGTCAAGTTTGTGGATCTTCTTATCTTTGGTGATTTGGGTTCCTGAGTTGCAGAGAGGGAGATAAGATTTTTACTTTACGGGTTTTGTATTCTAGAAAACGTAGCAGTTGTTGATAAAGGTCCTGTTTTTATACTGTGTTTGGTGGTTCTTGTTTTTGGGTTTTCTTTATTTGATTCATTCTTTTGCTACTTTTTTCTTTCTTGAGCGTTTTCTTACGTTAAGGTTGGATTTTCGGTTATATTGTTTAGATTTCTGTGTAGTATCAAATGTGCTGTTTTCTTTTTCTGTAAAAAGGAAAGAGCTCTTTGATGCGAACCAATTGCTTCTTGGAAAGATAAGCTGCTAGTGAGAAGCAGATTTTATAGCAATGTTATTGGATATGGTTAGTCTAAAGACCCTTCTGGCCAATCTCTTTCGCTGCAGTGATTGTGTTCAAAGGTGTGACTTTTGGTTATGTGGGAGCAAGTAAATTAAAAGGATTAAGGAAGTGAATGGATCTCTAATCCTGTCTGCAATATTGGATTTGGTCAATGTAATCCTTTAAGCTAGCCTCGAAAAGGTGTATGGGGCGGTGTGTTCTGCCTTTGCATTTGCATTAAGCCCACAAAAGCAAAACAGAATGAATGGTTTCCTTCATTAACAAACTTGCTCCCTTCATACCTTATAACTGTTCCCCTCATTAAAAGTGGGGATGTAGGTCGTGCTTCTAAGAAAATCAGACATTTACGTAGATAATTGAATGGGAAGTCTTGTGATTATTAATTGAGCTTAGTAAATATTGAGGTCTGGTAAGTAGAAGCTTAAGAAAAGCTTCAGTTGACATGTTTTGAACCACGAAATAAAATAACTGAGCTGTGGTTAAGTACTGACGCAAGGAGCTCTCTGCTACAACTTTCCCTCGTGGTTTTGGAGTGTGTTGATCAAGCCTCGCGGCCTCGCCTTAAGTTTCTACTTTTTTGACCACATAATTAAGCAAACTATGAAGGAATGAGCTTAGTAAAGATGTGATTTTTTGCTTATGTGGTAACAAGTACATAAGAAGTGTAAGGAAGCAAATGATTCTCTAGTCCTTTCTGTCTTTCGTATCGTATTTGGGCAGCGGAATCCTTTAAACTAGCCTCTGAGGGCCTGAGGCTGGTAAAAAGTTAAAGGTGCATGATAGGGTGTATTCTGCCTTTGCATTTGGGTTAAATCCAACAAAGCAAAACAGATGAATGAATGCTTTTATTAACTACCTTGTTCCCCTCTCGCCTTATAAGAAACTTATTTCTTCGCTAAAAGTGGGAATGAAGGTCTAGCCTCTAAAAAGATCAGACATTCTTTAGGTAAAAATAAATGGCTGATCCAATGACGCTTGCTCAATCTTAGTAAGATTGAAGTTAGATTGGATGTCGTAGAAGCTTAAGAGAAGATTTGATTGAGAGGTTCTGATACCATGTAGGAAAATAAAGAGCTGTGTTACTGTCACAAAACGCTCTCTGCTACAATTTTTCCTTTGTGATGTTGGAGTTTGTTGATCTAGCCTCGCCTTAGGTTTCTTATTTCTCTAGCCCCACAATGAAGCTAATATGAAGAAAATGAGAGAAATCCTTTATAACACTTAACTTAATGGTGCCTTCTAATTTAGTGAAACCCGAGTTCCTTAAAAATCAAATATCGAGTATTTGGATGAAGTGGGACCAAATGAAATGGAAATGGTATGGAGGAATTTTTTGATAAGTATAAGGTAATTGTAATCTATTGATATAACTCAGTAGCCGCTCGTACTGATCTGGTACAAAAAGCAGGATGGGTATAGAAGATCTATGTAGACAGCACCTACTAGTAGTATCCTGTTTATTGTTATCTTTTGCTTCAAACAAACAGCTCTTTGACTTCGCTGGAAGGTTATTATTTTTAGAGTTTAATTAATATACACCGTCAATGTAAATAATTTTTATACTATCAGGTCATTTTTACCTGTTGTAGCAGGTAACATACCTTATTTCAAGATTTCAAATCTCACATGGTAAGGGAACTTACCTGTAGATAACCTTTGAATGACCTGAGGGTGTAAAAATTATTTACATAGACTGTGTATAAAATTTAAACTCTTGTTGTTATAGCTGTCGAGCATGTTAGGCTGATCTCTGTGACATAGCTGCTTGACTGTTTGTTTTATTTCTTCGTTATTTGATATTTCCAACTCTTCGCGATCATTTCTATATATGATATATAAGGTGCCGTTGATGGAATTTGAATACCTGTTAAAACTAACATTGTCCTACTTTTGGTTTCCGCTTTGCAGGCTTGACCAACATTACAATTACAGGTGAGCTTTCTATTCCAACTCCTCCATATTTACCCTTTATTTCCTCTCTTCAAGAAAGAATGTTATGTCACATTTTCGTAAGAGAAATTGGAACTGTTTCTTCCTTTATGTACAATTATTTCTAAGGTTACGCGTACTGAATGGCTAGCCCTCTGCTGTGAGTTCTTAGCAACTCTGGAATTGAGTTACATTTGATTGAAATCAGACAAAAATCAGTTTAGGGGTGTTATCTCTAATCGGAGAATATAGTACCACTAGATGGCGTCCTATGTTTATGCTTATCCCAGTGCATTCTGATGAATACAATAAACTATAGTCCTAAAGAATACGGCTAATTAGGCACCCAAGGGTGTGATGTGGTGGTCAATGAAGTGGTTGAGAACCATGAGCTCTTAGGATCAAATCCTAGCCGAGATAAAACAACACTAGGTGGTTTCTTCCCATCTGTCCTAGGGTTGGTGGATAACCACCTGGTACCGATTGCAAGTGGGAGGTACCCCTGGAATTAGTCCAGATGGGATAAAAAGGAACACCGCTAATTAGATGACAGCAGCAAACATCCCTAAATTGATTCACCTTACGATGGAGACTTGAATCACCTGAATAATCAAATCGAATTTGAGTTTTCCCTTAAGTGAGTTCTGACTCGTATATTCAATTCGTTAGATCCGAAACCAAGCCACTTTTGAGAGAGCAGTATCTGACTGTTAGCCCTTTATAGATGCATAAATAGTCTTTTCTGCAACTTGTCCTATAGAATATTTTGGACCCTCATATGCAGTTATGAACAGCTATAGAGTATATCTTCAGTTTAGAGATATTAGTTGTGTATAAGATTAGTTTAATCTGAAATAGTGACATCTGCATCGTAACGTTTCCTCTATGGCAACAGACTGCGGAAAAGATGATCCCGAACTCAAGGAGGAGATGGAGAAACAGTTTGTGGATTTGTTGTCCGAAGAGCTGAAACTGCAGGAGGCTGTCAACAAGGAGCACGTCCATCATATGAACATCACATTTTTGGAGGCGAGAAGATTAGCTTCCGAGTACCAAAAGGAGGCTGAGAAATGCATTGCTACAACGGAAACTTGTGAAGTTGGGAGAGAAAGAGCTGTCGTGTTGTATGCCAAGGAAATGAAGTTGACGGCCCTTTGGCAACGCAGAGCGCGCCAAGCTGGTTGGAGAGACTGAAAAAAAAAAATGTTTTCATCAACTGTAGCTCACATTTTGTTATCCACTTTGTAGTTTATGTTAGTTGTATTATCTATATGAGCACAAAATGCTCATATTTCATCATCTATATATGTATTTACTTACTCTTCTGTACCCTTGGCACGGTCATATGAAATAGAAACCTCTCCATTATATTAATAATGAAATTTTGGGTAATACTCTTGATGTAAACTCTAGGATACGCTGATTTATTTTCTAATCTATATAATTAATTTGTTGGTTAACCCTTCATTAGTTAATCCCACACCATCAAATACAAACAGAGAAATGAGCAATTGCTGTGGTACAAAATTTGGACTGGGCTGACTTTACATTCTTTCCTGGACTCCATTGTGTTTTGGAGAGGTCCCACTTAAGGTCAAGCTCGGCCTGCGTACGCGTGGCTCTTTCCATTTCTGAGTTAAAAACTTTTGGGCCTTTGGTCCTACTTCAGGCGATCCAATAGGAAATGGTTGGTGTTTTACAACTGTTAGTCAATCAGCAAAATATAATACATTGTATAAACAATAGTAGTATATACAATATTTGGTAACCTTTTGTTCCTCTCTTTTGAAAATGTTAATCCAAACACTCCTTGCTCCATAACCTAGTACATGACGAAAAAGGACAATTCAGTATAAAAAATATGGATTTTGGGGAAGAACCGCACCCAAATAGGCAAACACTGATATAGACAACTTACCATATTTGCAAAAACACAAGTGCCTCCTTGTATGGTTCAAACTCAGTGATCTAAGTCACACCAAACTTTACTATTGCTCCAAATGTAACGAGGTAGACAACTTACCATATTGCAAAAACATAAGTCACTCCTTATATGGTTCAAACATGTGATTTATAACACAAACTATTGCTTACAACTTATCATATTGCAAAAACATTAGTGACTCCTTGTACCATTTAAACCCGTAATCTGAGTTTCAGATAGAAATAATTTTAGACAAACCAGAACCAACTTTACTGTTGCTCCAAATACTATAGGTATACAATCTATAACAGAAACAACTTTTCTGTTGCTCCACATACTACAAGGTAGACAACCTGCTGTAGAAATAACTTTAGTGTTAGCTCCAAATACTATGAGGTAGACAACCTGCTACAGAAACAACTTTATGTTGCTCCGACGCTGTTCTAACCTACTACATTACTATACCCTATTATTCTAATGTCTGTTTTTCAAATTTCCCTCTCAGCTTCTCTTACAAGAAAGTGACACTCAACTATAACAACAATTTTCATACAAGTAGCTTAATCCCTCTTCCCAATCAAAAAATCATGTATAAACTCAGAAGTTTGATTAAGATAAGCCTTATTGGTTGTCCATTCCTTTCAAGAACATATTTAAAACCCAAGAAACCAATTCATTTGCAAAGAAAACCAAAACCCCACTTAGAAAATCAGTCCATTTTGAGCTGTAATAAAATGATTATGAATTTAGGACGTAAAGGCAACGTCGAAAAAGCTCGTCAACTGTTCGATGAAATGCCTCAAAGAGATATTGTTACTTATGGTTCCATGATCACTGTTTATCTTAAACATAATGATATTCCTAAAGCTGAGAGGTTGTACTATTCCATGCCTGAGAGAAATGTAGTATCTGATTCTGCTATGGTTCATGCTTACGCGAAAACTGGAAGGATCGATGAGGCTCGGAGGATTTTTGATTTGATGGTGGATAGGAATGTTTATACTTGGACAAGTTTGATTTCTGGGTATTTTTGGAATGACAGAGTTGACGAGGCTCGAAAATTGCTTGAGGACATGCCTGAGAAAAATGTGGTTACGTGGACTACAGCGATATTGGGGTATGCTCAGAATGGTTTGATTAATGAGGCACGGCGTATTTTTGATCAGGTTCTTGAAAAAAATGTCGTTGTTTGGACAGCTATGATAAGGGCTTACGTTGAAAATCATCAGGTAGATGAAGGTCTTGAGCTCTTTGATAAGATGCCTGAACGTAATTTGTATTCTTGGAATGTTATGATTCAAGGTTGTTTGAATGATAACAGGGTGGACAAAGCTTTGGAACTTTTTAAGGCGATGTTATGGAGAAATGCGGTTTCTTGGACGACTATTGTGACTGGTCTTGCACGAAATGGGATGATAGAAATGGCGAGAGAGTATTTTGATCAAATGCCAAACAGGGATCCTGCTGCATGGAATGCTATGATAACAGCTTATGTTGACGAAGGCGTAGTGGCTAAGGCCAACGAACTTTTTGATTTGATGCCTAATAAAAATCTTGTAAGTTGGAATGTAATGATTGATGGGTATGCAAAAAGTGGGCTTGGAGGTGAAGCCTTAAAGCATTTTATTCTCATGTTTCAGTCGGGCTTAAGGCCGAATCAGAGTACTCTTACCAGTGTAGTGACCTCATGTGGGAGAATCTTGGAGTTAATGCAAGCTCATGTTCTTGTTTTACTGCTAGGATTTGACCAAGACACTTCACTTAATAACGCTCTTGTCACGATGTACTCCAGATGTGGAGATATAAACTCATCGTTGATCACCTTTGAGAATCTCAAAGTAAAAGATGTTGTTTCGTGGACAGCAATAATACTTGCATATGCAAATCATGGTCTTGGCAAACAAGCATTGCAAGCCTTTGCACAGATGCTAAGGTCCGGTAACAAGCCAGACGAGATCACTTTTGTGGGACTCTTGTCAGCTTGTAGTCATGCTGGTCTTGTTAAGAAAGGCCAACAGGTCTTCGAGTCGATGAGTCAGGTCTATGGCTTAAAACCTAGGGCGGAACATTATTGTTGCCTTGTTGACATTTTAGGTCGTGGTAAGTTAGTTGATGAAGCTATAAGGGTGGTGCAACAGATGCCTCCAGAGGAACGTGATGGTGCTGTTCTAGGGGCTTTACTTAGCGCTTGTAAGTTGTATGGAGATGTTGGAGTAGCAAACCAGATATGCAATGAAATAGTAGAGATCGAACCAGGTAGCTCAGGAGCTTATGTATTGATGGCAAATGCTTATGCGGCTTCTGGTAGATGGGGTGATTTTGCGCAAATAAGAAAGAAAATGAAGGAGATGAAAGTGAAAAAGGTACCTGGTATTAGTGAAATAGAAGTGAATGGGAAAAATCATATATTTTTTGTGGGAGACAAGTCTCACCCTGAGAAAGAGGAGATTTACATGCTTATTAAAGAAAATTTATTCCCTCTAATGAAAGAGAAGATTATTTAGAGGGAAACAAGTAGATGCATCGGAAGCCAGATTGAACAATTTCATTTTGAACCATTCGCTAATGTAAGTCTGAAGCTCAACACAGAAAGGCGATCAGGTCAGTTTAATTAACCTTTAAGTCATGTACTGCGGGATTAGAGTACATTTAATATGAGAGTCTCATATGTTAATCTAGATGGACCACCATTAGCCCATATCTTGCTGAATCTGCATAGTTAGGCTTAGCATCCTAAAATGAAAAAGAGGAAAATAGAAGATAATAGTGAAAGATGGGTACTGTTCTGATAATTAATTGAAACACCAAAGGAAGTCTCCTTCCGTTTTAATTTGTTTGTCTTACTTTTCCTTTTAGTTCGTTTAAAAAAGAATACCTCTTTTTTTGGATCAACTCTTTAATTCTAACTTTCCACATGACATAACTAAGACACAAGATTCAAAAGTTTTACTTTGTTAAACGGTATGTCAAGTCAAAACTAGACAAACAAATTGAAATGGGGGAGGGAGTATCTTTATCTCATATGCTGTAGCATGCAAAACTTTCTCTACTTTTATTCGTCAACTTAGAAAGTGGCGCTAGTTCAAGGGACAAGTTTACAGGTACCATATAATAATACAACAACAACAACAACAACATATCTAGTGTAATCCCACAGGTGGAGTCTGGGTAAAGTGTACCATGTAATAATACAACCAGGAATGTGCTTGGACCAGGACAACCCTTTTGGATGTGATTTCTCCACAAGTTACTATGAATTCTTCTTGCAAACTAAAAGCTATTTATAATGCTTTTTGGCTTAATTATTCCATCACCTTGCTGGCCTTTCTTGTTTGAGCTATAGATTTTGTTGTGCTGCAATCATGTTAAGCTATTTCGTGATTGTCTCTTATTGATATCAGATTATGGCATAGACGAACATTCTCAAAGGAGAGATAGTGAAGCAGTTGTACATTTATCATTGGAAAGAGGTAGCAGCTGCCTGAGATGAGTTTAATGGACTACCATGATCAGTGAAGATTTATGTAGTCCGGTGCAACTTGCTTGGGATGAGGCTTAGTTATTGTAAGAGTTAGCACCTGAAGGCACTGAGGAACCTCTACATTTTCTTGTGGAGTAAGAAGATTGTCTACTTTTATTATACCATGTCAAATTTTGTTTGTCGCAGTACAGATCTTGTTCGTTGTATTAATTCTCTACGGGCTCAAAGTGTCTCATGGATGTTATTTCCTTCGATGTATCAACATGTAAACGCCCCTGGGATTTCGTTAAGTGATAGGTTTATGTATACACCACGAGTTTGAACTATGTCATAGAAAAGAGCTTGGTATTTAAACATCAAAGAGTAAACTTTCACACTCATTATCTATCCAGTTTTGAACTATATGCCAACTGAATCTCGAGAAAGAGATTTTGCTGGTTATACTTACAAATGCACAAGTAGACATTATTATTATTATTATTATTATTATTATTATTCCAATTTCAAATCCACAAACTACATTTATTTTTTGGATCCTATGTAGCTTACTAATCAAGTGTAGTATCTGTTCTTATCAGTGTAATATTAACTCGAATTTTTTAAAGGGGTAGCCTTCCTAGTTAGTCAAAAATCGAGATGATTGGAATGGTTTTGGAAGTCACGGTAAGATGATCAAAATTTCGATATGTATATATACATTTTCTTTTTGAAAAATAACTGATCAAACCGTACAACATGTGGCCCTTTGGTAGGGGAGTAACATAACATCATCTTGCAATCAATTGTTCAACTTCTTCTCTTTCTTGCACTAATCCATATTTTTGCAGACTCACTTTTTTCTTCATCTTCTTTTACAGAAAATGCAGGCCTCTTGGGTAAATCCATGGCTAAATTTGCAAAATTATTCTTCAACATAGAAAAAACTTCCAACATAGTAGGCCTATCCAATGGGTCTTTTCGGACACATAATAGTGCTATTTGCATGCAATTTAATAGTTTGCAATATGATGCTTTATCGTCAAGTGAATCATCCATAAATTCCATTCCTTCACCATCTCTCCACATCTCAAATGCCTGTATCTTTTTTTTTAACATAGTAAAAAAGAAAGAAAAATGTTACATCAAAGTTTTGAATATATAGAAATGCATGTAAAGTTATGGCTCATAGGCACTAATCAACTCGGAAAGCTAGTAAAGGAACGGAGGATTGTTCACGTTTATATAAAAAGATTACAGTCAGTCAATGTGAGACTCTAACACTCTCTTGTGCATCTAGACTACCAACTGGAACATAAACGATATTATGAGGTTCATACAGGTAAAAACCTGATTCTAATATCATGTAATGATATAACCCTCATACCTAACTTAACTGTAAAAACTAGCTCATAAGAAAAAGATTATCTAAGTGAATATATAAGGATAGTACCAATCCATTATCCAACAATATTACACTCTAACAAATCAAAAAAAAAAGAAAAAAAAAGGAAATTACCCCATTATTTACAGAGAAATAACAAAACAAAAGTAAATATGTTTATTTTTCCTAACCTAAATGAGAAACTAAATAGAAGGAAAGTAATTATAATGGAATATCTCTAAATATATACTTTTAACATTTATAACTAAGTATATATATACACACATTTAAATTTATGCAAAATTCGTGATATAATGAATAAGATTCCTTCACCTTTAGTCAGAGATTTTTGGTTCAAACTTTTAAAATGAAAACTTTTGAATTGAATAGCTTCCTTGCAATAAGCATTATACAACGTAAGGCATAATACATAGACACGTCCTTTAATTTGGTCTCAAATTGCATTTATGTCTTTCAACTTTGAAAAAGCACAAATAGATAATTAAACCTGTAGAGAGTTGAACAAGTAAACGCACACGCCCTACGTGCCATCCTACATAACAATTTCGCCTCTTACATGACATCCTAAGTGTATTATGCCACGCGAGACATGTATGCCTATATGTTCATTTTTACACAAATTTAAGTGTCTAGTTGTGTACCTCCAAAGTTGAAGGGCATGAATAAAATCTAGGTCAAGTTAAAATTTCTGTTTAAGTATTATGCACATTTGTTTAACCTATATGCTCACATAGTACAAAGATTTTTATATTATCAGGTCGTTCAAAAAGATATTTACGATTTTTATATCCTTAGGTAAATGTATTCCACAAAAGTTATTTTCATGGGAAAATAAAATAGTTTCTGGCGTCCGCTAATTAGCTGAAATTTTACTCTATCATATATATAATTGGATTTGAAGAAGAATCTTGGAGTAACTCGTAAAATTGTTATCATGTGATTAGGAAGTTACGGGTTCGAGCCTTGAAAATAATTTCTTAGAGAAATGCAAGGTAAGGTTGCGCACAATACACCCTTGTGATCGGACCCTTCTTTAGACCCCATGTATAGCGTGAACTTAGTATACTGAACTGTCCTTTTATATGTAAGATGATCTGATAGTGTAAAAATTATTTACGGTCATAATGTATATATAACTTAAATTCTATATATACATATATATTGCTTACCATGTTCCAACTATTCTCTGTATTTGCTTCAACTTCATCCTTTTTAAAAAAATTTACCTTTCCAAAATCATGGCTTTCAATTCCCTATGAATAATTGTTAATCTTGAATATTCTTGAAGGTATAATAAATCTTGAATAATACCTTTAATTATTTGCACTCTTTTTACCCAATCTAAAAAAAATCTCCTTTCTGGATCTAAATGCAATAAAATAAATAAAATTAAAAAGAAAATCAATTCATGAAAAATCTACTCCTGATAGACATTAATACATGATGCTCATACTTTTCAATTTTAGCGATAATGGTAGAGCTAGAATTTTTATTAAATTTTTTTAATTAAATTTCAAAAAGTAAACACGCGTGAAGAAGCAAAGAAATTCAATATTTCTACCACTCTTTTTAGTCAAAATTCTAAGATGTTTTTATCTTCAATATTTAGTCCAAAATAAATAAACTTTTTTGCATAATCAAGAAGGCATTAATTATTTTGTTCTCTCAAATTTATCCCTATTTAGATAAGTGTTTTTTGCACAATCAAATAAATTATATTAAATATTTAATATTTGCCTTAATTCTGTGAAATTAATTGAGCAAATTCATATTAGTCAAACTCAATATTATTAAAAGAAAAACAAAGAAGAAAAGGACTTACTATAATTTAAATGTAGTAGTCAAGCTCTTGTTAGGCATATATTCGTAGATCAACATTTTTTTCTTCTCTTTCAATGCAAAATCTCACAACTTTTACAAGATGTATATGTTGTAATTTTATTTTAAGAACCACTTCATTATTTCCCATCGAACAAAAACAGAAAAAAAATTATATTGAGAACGCTCCTAATCCAACTCTTTTCTTCGTAGAGTCCGAGTTTTCAAATTCTTTCAATCCTTAGAAGATGTCTCTGATACTCTTTTCACTTTCTTTTCTTTCTCATTTCTCAACTTTTCCTATTTGGATTTAGAAACGAAGTCAAAACTTCAAAAAGATTGATGCATTATTTTGAAGAGGTGAATTCAAATATAATTTGATTAGTTCAATATCCAAAATGCAAGACAAACACCAAATGATGAACTTAGTACACTGAATGTCTTAGAAAAGAAAGAAAACATCAGTAGTCATTTAGAAAGTTTGCATACAATTCTGAGGGGGAAAAAATAGCAAGTAATTAATATAAACATCGATCGTCTAAATACCTCGAAGATGTCTCAAATACTTAGAAATTGTTTGGTAGGATGTTCAAAAATAGTGTTAAATATGGTGTATTAGTAATGTTAACATTAATAATTACTGGTATTAATATGGTGGCATTAGTTATGACGAAATTATATTCATTGACTTAGGATGTGTTTGGTGTGGAGGAAAATGGAAAATATTTTCCAAGAAAACATTTTGTAGGAAAACAAGTTGCTGCTGACTTATTATCGTGTGTTCAATACCCAAGTAGAAAATAATTTCATAGAAACATTTGTATGCATCTAACATAAAAAATAATAAGAATAGATAGGAGTTGAATGATAGATATTTTGATGGACGAGGAGAGAGTTGGGTAGGGTCTAAGGTGGGAAGTGGATAGGCGGGGAAGTGGATGTAGGTGGGGAGGAGGGAGGGGTAGAATTTTCTTTACCTTTTTAATAAAGAATAGAAAAAAGTAATTTTTTGGAGGGGGTGGGGTAAAAAAAAATTTATTGGGAGATTGGGTTGGGGGTCTTCTAGTGGTGAGGTAAAAATTAATTTTCTTAATCTTTTTACAAAAAGAATTCTAGGATTTGGGGTAGGGGATGGGGTAATATAAATTTTAATTTTTTTTTTAAAAAAAATAATTTTTATTAAAGTGGTGGGAGGGGGTGGTTTGGGTAGTTGTGGGGTGGTGAGGGCAAAAAGAAGTTTAGTTTATTTTTTTTTAAAAATGGGGGCAGTGCTGGAGTAAAAAAATTTAATTTTTTTTTCTATAAAAAATAAATTTTGATGGCGAGGGGTGCAGGGCTAGATAAGGGGTAGGGTGGAGGTAAAAAAATGTTCAATTTTTTTTAAACATTATAATTTATTTTTGAAAATGGTAGGAACATTTGAACTTATTTTTCCTAATTTGATTAAGTCATTTTTTTTTTTATTTTAAAGAAATTTATTTTTCTAAAAAAAATATTTTTCAAACTTTTTAGCCAAACGAATCTGAAAAA
>JBDJHY010000102.1:132271-142532 GCA_039654485.1 Withania somnifera | reverse complement strand
CGAGCTAATAAATTTTATTATAAGAGTACAAATTTTAACTTAGAAACTTGTTGAATGAACCCTCAAATGTAACTTGCACTCTAGTTCAACTGTTGTTACAGTATTACATTCTGAAATTTCAATTTCACTGATGGATCTGAACCATAATTCGAACGTAAAATATGAATATAAATGAAGAGTATATTAAATAAATTCAATCAACCAGTCCATTGATTGATAAGGATTTCCCTCTTGAATACCAGCCCGGCACACGCAGTTGGCACCTCAGATCTCATCATCCCAAGCCATTGAAGCTGAAATTATTATGTACAATCGTTAATTCAGTTTCAGCTGTCGATGCCATAATCAATAAATTGTATGTTTATAAAGAAAAATAAAGGGACATCTGTCTAATGATTTAAGTTATATACACTGATATACCGTATATAGCAGGTTAGTTATCTTTTTATCAGTGCCAGATTGTGTAAATTAGAGCGTTAGTGCATAGAACTTAAACTATACATCTAAAAATACAAGAAGTTCAGGAATTTTACCTGTTCTAGAAAGAGTCCATTTGCTGTCAAAACCAAGTGCCCAAAAAAAGTAACCACCAAGACCCTGAGCCTTGGCATACTTAATCTTTGCTGTAATGGAATTAGTATCATCATATCCGATCCAATTTGTTCCAGCATATGAATATGTTGAAACTGTTTCATTATTATATACTACAGAGGCATTGTTTTCTGAATTGAATGTTACTATATCATCATATGACATTTGTCCTTGAACTCCAGGACCAACTCCTACTGCAGGTGACCCGATTCCGTGATCATTTGGATCCTTCAATTTCCATGTATTTCCATATAAGGGAATTCCCATGACTAACTTTGCTGAAGGAATACCATTTTGTTTCCAGGCTGAAATTCCGTAACTCGTGCTAATATTGCTAGACTTATCGTATAACAAGGCTGGAGCACCAGTTGCTGAAGTGTCCCAAGAACCTTGGTAGTTATAGCACATAGGGCTCAGGAAATCAAGATAGCTGCTTAGAGCTTGTCCGGGATAAAATGTACCCGATAAGAGAGCATTCGGGGAGAAGTAAACAGCAGCAGAGAGGATGAGTGGAGGTTTGGAGGAAGTTAGGGGCTCTTTGTTGATGGCGAGGCGCCACTCTTTGAGGAGCAATGCTAGATTGTGCATGTTTTCTGATTGGATAGGGAATTCCCAATCAAGATCAAGGCCATCAAAGCCGAAATTTCTGGCAACATTGATTGTTGATTTGATGAATGCAGCGCGATAATCTTGGCAACTCGTCATACTAGGGAGTATTGGAGAGCCTGTATCTCCTCCTATCGATAGCATGACCTTCATTGCAGGGCTATGGGAATGGATCGTGGACGTGAAGTTGGTCATTGATTGCTCGTCAGCTTTGCTTAAGAGCAACTGGAATGATGTGTTATCAGGCACAGCAAATGCGTAGAAAATGTGGGTGAAATATGCAGTAGGGATGCTTGATGAAGGAGCTTTTCCGGTTAGCCATGACGGCCAGTATGCACCTTTGATTCCAAAGGGTGAAGGCGCAGGTCCGGGAGAAGGAACAGGCGTATCTGGAAATGGAAGTGAGGCAGGGACTGGAGGCATTGATAGTTGAATAGGAGCTGGAGCTGGAGCCGGAGGCATCATTGGTGGACTAGAGGCGGGAAGCGAAGGCTTGGATGGTGAAGGTGGACTTGAGTAGGGAACGGGAGGTGCAGATGGTGAAACAGATGGAGGTATTGTAGGCATAGAGGGTGGGATAATGGATGGAAATGGAGGCATGGACGGTACAGGGAAGATTGGACTGAAAGGTGGGGACGATGGACTAGTGCTTGGAAATGAAGGCATCCATGGTATAGGCCAGCCGGGAATTAGTGGCGAGGATGGTGAACTAGGTGATCCTGGAAATACAGGCACGAATGGTCTAGGGAAGATTGGAATTATAGGCAGGGACGGCGGACTAGTGGATGGAAATGGTGGCATGGATGGTATAGGGAAGATGGGGAGATAAGGCGCAGAGGTTGGAAATGGATGTGTGGATGGTATAGTCAAGTCCGCAATTAGAGGTAAGGATGGTACACTAGGTGAGCCTGGAAATGGAGGCACGGATGGTATAGGTGAGGACGGTAAACTAGGTGAGCCTGGAAATGGAGGCAAAAATGGTATTGGGAATGCAGGCGTAGAAGGCGGCTTGGATGGTGCAAAGAGTCCTGGGACTAGAGGCCTGTTTAAGGGTGGCATTGGAACAGCCAAGGGTGAAGGAGACACAGACATAGGAGCTGAAACATAACGAGAAGCACAACACACATGAAACTCAGCACCAGCAACAACAACAGCAACAACCCAAAAGGCTGACAAGACCCCAAATGCAGCCATATTTTATTAGTCACTCTTTCTTCACCAGCCCTATATACATAGACTAAAGCTAGTGCCAATGTGCTATCTATGGTATATGTTGCTGAGGCACAAATGTTTTTTCTTGAATGCAACTACATGGTTGTTTGTCATGTTTTCTTATGATAATTACATTGATGTGCTATAATGTTGTTGAAATCTTTGATTTTATCGACATCTATGTGTCAAACACAAGTTTATTCTAATTTGATTTTGAATCTAACTAGGCCTGCTTCCAATTTAATTACCAAACAAAACATTAGTACAACGTATAGAAAACATTGTTGAACCAACATTGTGTTTATTATATGCAAGAAGGAAGATAATTTATATGTATATTATTTATAAAAAAGATTTAAAATTTGACGGTGCATGTTAATGTTTTGTACTCTTGATTTATAATCTAAGTGTTTGTCTTTCATAGATAATTGAATTCTTTGTCTTTACTTTCTAGGTTGATTTGTAATTTATTTTGATAATGCGAAAAATCTATTTTCTATTAAAATAACTTGTAGTCCGTTAATTAATTATCATTATTTAATTCAAATGTTATATATCTTGGTATAATAATTAGAACTAAATCTTTAATTTTTTTCACATAAAAAATTTATTGTAAGAAAGTTTATTATATTCGTCAAAAATGGCTAAATTTTTGGGCAATGCATATAATTTTTTGGAGGAAGCTATATAAATTACTTGATTAAAACTGTATCGACCCACCAGGTCAATTTCAGTTTTCTTGTGCAAATTACCGTACATAGTTGAATCATGTCATGTTGGGTCTATCAGTGTAGTTGGTTTGGAAATCGGAAGGGTAGATTGGATATCTTGAGAATTTTTTGTTTTGGAAGAATTTGAGATTGAAATGATTGCCTTTAGTCGATATTTGGAGTTATGAGTCCCAGGATGGAAATCTATCAATTTCACCATCTTCGGAATATGAATTTTGGCCTAGGAGGACCTTTGATTTGAATTTTGGCTTTATCGTTGGAAGTTTGTGTATTTAGACGGGATAATTTGAAAGTTGAAGTCTAAAGCCTAGGGTTAATACGCGGAGTTAGAATGCTCAGATTCGAAATATGATGACTCTATTGATATTGGGAGATGATTTTGGGTTAGGAGGAGGTTCAAGTTTTTTTTGGGGAGTTCCGGGGAAGTTTTGATCTTTTGATAGAGAGATTCGTTTAGAATTGCCCGATATCAAGTCAAGAAGATCCCAGACTCGTATTTTGATTGTTCCATTGAGTCTGTCGAATTTAGTAGGGCTGCATATATGGTTTGTATATACAGAATTTTGAATGAATTCTGAGGGTCCATTTGATGAATTTTATTAGCTTTGGTTGTTGGTGCACCAACTGCTGTTTGGTGCAGCTGGTTCGTTCATTGCGTTCGCGAGGCCTTTGGTCGCGTTCTCGAAGCACTGGCCAATCCTTCTCGGCGAACGCGATATTTTGTCGTGAATGCAGAGAAGGAATTTCTTCAAAATCACCATCGTAGGGTATCGCTATTGCGAAGGAGAAAATTTGGGGTCCGAGCTGAGTAGGGTTGCGATCACAATGGAAGGCCCGCGATTGCGATGAAGGCCTTGTAGTAGTGATAAATGTATTTTCGATTCTTTCTTTCGGCTCATTCCGAAAATTGAACTTTGTAAACTCATTTTTGTGAGATTCAAAAGGTATTTTTCAAGATTAAAACATTGGGTAAGTTTCAAAATCAATAGTTCATCCTTTTTCATTAATTATTTCATGATTTCATCTTTGAATCTTGTTTTTTCAAATGCAATTTTTAGGAGGTTATGGCCTAAGCTTAAAATGATGTTTTGAAATTTTGAGGATGATTTTAACTCGGATTTTGATGAAATTTCATATTTAAACTTCTACAAGTTATGATAATATGATTTTGAAAGAAAATTTCAAATTTGAATCGAAATTTCATGTTTGAGTTTTTGATTTATTTTTTGGACCCGTTTTCAAATATGGTAATATGAATATCGTTGGATTTGTATTGATTTGTAGAATCCATTTTTAATAGGTTGGGCGCATTCATCGGCCATTAAGAAGGGAAATACTCATTTTTTATCCTTAAAAGCTTGTGATTCAACTTTGAGGTACGGTATGACTTAAACTTTTTCATATTTTGCTAGGGTAAGAACTCGTCGTATAAAATATGCTATCGGTAATAGAAATAAGAAGGATTTCATGATATTTGAAGGATTCATTATTGGTGCCCGTATGGTGGCTTCTTTCATTATTCTTATTCCTCTTTCTGTTGTCGGTGTTGGGGCTTATGTTGCATTTCTTTATGAAATAAGAGATGATTTATCACTGTGGTACTAAGTATGCACATGAGAGGCTTGATGATATGGGACATGAATCTCCGACTTGATATTCTGACCCATAGGAAAGTGGTTAAGATTGAGAGATATTGATCATGACATTGCCTCTGTTCTTTCATTATTGTTATGACATGTGCATATTTATCATGTCACACATTTTTTACTCATAACATGCCGATGGGCATTGAAAAAAAAGGATTTTAGTCCCAATTAGAGTATGGTGACATGATATTGATATGATTTTAATCCCGGTTAGAATCCCGACAAGTGATATGATTATGAAAGTCCCGATTAGAGGCAGTGCAAGGTATAGATATATGGCCTAGCTAGCCTTCATGAATCCCGTCTGAAGCTTATATATTCAGAGGGTGTATATCAGGTAGGATAGACATGCATCATTATATCATCGACTTTTCATTGCATCATCCGTCACATACACACATTGTATTATTTAGACTTGTTGTGACTTGACTAACCCTTATATGTTATTTCTTATGCTATAATTCGAACCGTTATATATAGAGTTGCCGGCTAATCGTCTGTGTGCGGGTGTTTTTAGCTTATTTTTGTTAGATTTAGTTCTCTCTTAAGCTCAGCTTGTTTATGATGCCTACTGAGTACAAGTGGATTGTACTCACTCAATTTCCTACGTTATTTTGATGCAGATTCAAGCATGAGTGGACATAGTGTGTAGTGGGTTCGTGCTTGGTAGCTAGTATTGGAGTTTGGGGTGAGCTTCAGTCCTCGAAGACCACCTCAACTCCATCATTTCTAAATTCTATATTTTTCTATTTTCACAGACAATGCAGTTTTTTATTGATGCATTTCTTCATTTTTTTTTGTATAAAGTCGCTTTTGTACTACGACAACTGAGTCTTGGGAATTTCGTCTATGTTTTGAATCCGGATTTGGATTTCATCCTTGTTATCTAGCATCCTGATTTCTGAATTATATTCTTGTTTACTTTAAGTCTTAGTTTGATTATATTACTTTTGTGGTGAATTAGGCATACCTACCATAGTAGGGTGGAGTAATTACCATCACGATCCTTGAAACTTTAGATTGTAACACAAAATTAGTTATGCAACACGTATAAAAAAAAAGCAGTTAATTCGAGTTTTCAAATGTTGGAGCCAAATCAAACCCGTGTTAGACACCTACAACCCGAGTCTGAGCCATCCATCAAGTAAATGAGGACACTTTTTCTTTTAAATATCCAAGAAATCCCTGAGAGTTAGTGACACATAATTCAGAACTCGATGAACCAGATGTTTGTCTTTGGATCTCTATACACATCAATTAGTGTAACATTTTGCAAACATAATTTTTTTATTCGAATTTGATTTTAGATCTTCCTAGGCCTGCTTTATCATGATCTGTTGTAACTTCTCCAATTCAGCAAACAAAACATTGGCATAACATTGTTGGACCAACAATGTGGTTATTATATGCAAAAAGGAAGATAATTGAATCATTCTTTTTTGGTTCATATTTCTCACCTCTTACCATTTACATAATATTAACTGATTAAATTTAATATAATTTGCGATGACATTTAATATAATTCATAGCTATGCTCTACGAATTCACATTATCTGATGTGCATGTATATGAACACCCTGACAAAACAAGGAATTGATCAAGAATGAAGATCACATGAATTGATAGATTGCATCGACTATAAGGTACATAATACGAAAAAACGTACAACAAAAGACATTTTTTAAGAAAAAAATAACGGGAGAACTAAAATTTAAAGTTGATAATTATATATTATCAAACGTTTAAAGTACACAGATTGTTGAATTTTATTAGTGAATAAGACATTCAATTTGCAGTAGAATAAAAAGAAATATTTCTGGCACTCGCTAATGGTGCTTATTCAGAGCCTTCCTCTTATGAGTTCTACAGGATGCCAACTGTGGCTTTTCTTATCAAATATATAGAGTTTTGCTTCTTTTATTCGACTATGCCAAGCCTCTCTTTCGTAAGGAGGAGATTGACTGAGATTCTTCGTGTACATTAAATAATCGATAAAACATGTAACACAGTCTCACTTGTTATTGCCTGGAACTAGAGGTGGGGATGATGGACTAGTGCTTGGAAATGGAGGCAGTGATGGTATTGGGAAACCTGGAATTAGAGGCAAGGACGGTGAAGTAGGCGAGACTGAAAATGGAGGAAGAGATGGCATAGGAAAGCCTGGAACTACAGGCGGGAAGTACGGAATACTGGGAGGCAGTGATGGTATAGGCAAGCCTGGAATTAGAGGCAAGGGTGGTGATGATATAGGCAAGCCCGGAATTATAGGTAACCGTGGAATTATAGGTGAGGATGGCGGACTAGTAGATGGAGATGGTGGCATGGATGGAATTGGAAAGATGGGAAGAGAAGGCGCGAACGGTGGACTAGCGCCAGGAAATGGAGGGAGAGATGGTATAGGCAAGCCCGGAATTAGAGGCGAGGACGGTGAACTAGCAACGCCTGGAATTATAGGTGAGGATGGAGGACTAGTAGACGGAGATGGTGGCATATATGGCATTGGAAAGATGGGAATAGAAGGCTCGGACGGTGGACTAGCGCCTGGAGATGGTGGCATTGGAAAGATGGGAAGAGAAGGCGCAGACGGTGGACTAGCACCTGGAAATGGAGGGAGGGATGGTATAGGCAAGCCCGGAATTAGAGGTGAGGATGGCGGGCTAGTATATGAAGATGGTGGCATTGGAAAGATGGGAAGAGCAGGCGCGGACGGTGGACTAGTGCTTGGAAAAGGAAACTTGTAACGTGGCACTGGGCCAGCCAAAGATGAAGGAGACACAGTTATAGGAGCTGAAACATAACGAGATGCTAAACACACCTGAAATGCAGCACCAACAGCAAGAAGAACAACCAAAAAAGTTGACATGATTTCTTGTGGAGCCATATTTTGTTTTAGTTACTCTTTCTTCACCAGAAATAACATGACAAGAGTTGTTATATATAGTAAATAAATTGCCGATGTGCTATCTTTAGTATGATTATTACATTGGCTGTTTGTCTATGTTGTGTTATGACAATTACATTGATGTAATAATATTGTTGACACCTTTGATTGGATCGACATCTCTATGTCAAACACAAGTTTATTCTTATTTGATTTTGGATCTTCCTAGGCCAGCTTTAACGTGGTCAGTGTAGTAGCTTCTCCAATTTAATTAGCAAACAAATCATTATTGGTTCAACAATGTAGTTATTATAAGAGGAGAGTGGTTAAAATACTCGCAAACTATACGGAAAATATTAGTTTAGTTATCAAATTATATCTAGCAATAAAAATATCCCTCAACTTAGCTAAACAGACTTTAAAATACCCTGACCTACCATGTGGCACATCAAGTGGTTGCCACATGTGTATGGTGCGAGAAAACATAATAGACAGAAAATGGGTGTTTTAATTGTTAGGTGTAGTTTGAAGACTAAACTAATAATTCTCGTATAGTTTGAGAGTGTTTTAACTATTTCTTTCTTAAATTTCTAGTCTCTGACGTGTGTGTTGCACATTTATTCCTAATTACTTAATAAATAATTTTTTTGCATTGCAAATAATAAAATTTTAGTATAAATATTTGGTATATATATTAAAAATGACAACATACAAAAAGTAACAACTTGTAACTTGAGGTTAGAAAATCTTGCAAATTTGAAGATACTTTAATAACATATAAATCCATTAATATAGTTATATATTAAAAATATTTACCTCATAAAATTAATGCATGAAAAATAAAAATTAAACTAATAATATATCTCGTTATGCCCAATTCAAATGCAGTCCCAAGTCATATGATCAATCTTGCTTCGACTCAAACATAAATATTAAAAAATAAAAAGAAGAAATAACTGTATAGTTATTGTTGCATAGCAAAAAAAGAAAAAGAAAAAAAACATACAACATGACACATGAAAAATATTAGTTAAATAACACTTAATAAATTTAAAAATAAATTATCAAGATAATTGAATATGTTATAGAGGTGACATTTTTAAGCTTATATCTCAAGCAATCAGCTTCACATGGAAGAGATAGAAATTACATTATTGTAAAAAGAATCGCAATCTTCAACTATTAATCATAACTCAAGAAATCCTCTAGATACATACAAAGTGTCGTAATACATAACGTCAGCTCGATCATAACTCGAGAAATCCTCTAGATACATGCAGATACATATTAAATCGTTCAAGTATATAGTTAGGCATGCTATATATTGTGTCATTGCAATATATACGATGTACCATGAGTTATCTATCGCGCCAAAGTTATGTATCGTGGCTTTTTGTATGTATGACGTCTTAAAAAAAGGTATATTACATAATCTTTTTAAAAGTAATGAGATAAAATATAAATATGGTAAGAATATATTTGGTTAATTATGTAATTAATTGAATTTTAAATCATTTGGATGAAATCTCATTAAATAGTATTAGTATCCAGATCTTAATTAAAGGAATGAATCCTCATTAAATAGTAGTAAAAGATTCACTATATCCAAATAATTAAAGGTAATTCATTAAATATATAGTAAGTGAATCATTTCTTAATTCTATATAAGATGAGCATGGTGCTTCATCCTTTGATTTGTATTTTTGAAAAAATCATGACAAAAAGAAAAAGAAAAAATGGAACACTCTTTGCCTTTCTTTAAAGTTGGGTTTCTTTTGGTGTTGTTTTTCATGGGATGCAGGTATATCATCTATTTATTTTAGGCTTTTACTTACAAATCAAGAATGATAAGAATAGAAAAAAAAATGTATTTTTTTTAATAAGTGTCATAATTTCTAATCCATTGGCTAGCTAGAATTTTTTGTTCTTTTTATTTTTTTTTTTTAAATAATTCAAAAATCCTTGATGGCAAATATCGATTCACGGTTCAAATCTCGATGAATAATATTTAGCCCATCTCCCTATCCTTCAACCCTATTAACGCACACATATCACATGTTGCGCTAGCTCTTAGAATCCAACCACTTTACCTACTTCATTGCCCCCAACCCTTTTTCGTACCTCTATTGAAACATAATGATTTTTATTACTGGACAAGTTTCCTTTCATCACGGGATATGGTGGATTGTGTGCATGAGATCTTTTCATCTTTAATCAAAAGTCTTTAATCCAATTTCTGAATAAAAATTCTTGATAACCTGAGAGCATTTCCCTCGCAATTAAGTGAGTCTTACACAATAAAAATCTAAATTACTTAAAAGTTTTATTCTCCTTTGTTTATTTTAGTTTTATTAATTCTTAACTTTTATTTTTAGAGGCAAATATTTGTCAAGAATAAAGCCACACATTCAAAGGACAATGTGTAGATGAGAAAAAGTGTACAGCTGCATGCAGAACTGAGGGTGCTCAATTTGGAGTGTGCACTGACCCCAGCAAAGGAAGCCAATGCTACTGTGTGCTAGGCGAGTCTGAGAAGGAATGAATAGGTCCAGGGTTCTTCCTACATCAATTGGTTGGAAAGACGAAATCACGTA
>JBDJHY010000102.1:117190-128413 GCA_039654485.1 Withania somnifera | reverse complement strand
AGAACGAAAAAATGTTGTGGTAGATAATTTAAGTTGGGCTGACGGGAAAACATACTTACCTTGATGGGGTCGGTGGGTGACCATGGCCTAGGTTGATGACCTCCATTGACTCCCATTAAACTATAGGTGGGACCACGACATGTGGAAGCAAACCACGAACCGTTATTCGACTCGTGCAAACACTATCTAAATTAGATCCTAGGTCTAGGAGTCCACGAGTTGTAAACTGGCACCTGGAACCTGGACAGAGGATGGTCTTTTTGCCACCTCAACGACAAGTGATAGTATGGTCTGTTAAACCCATCTACAGTCCATACTGTCAACCGTGAAAGGGTACCTGAAAACAATGCAAAAACTCCCAAGAACCACGAGTCAGTCCACTACTTGTGGACCCCATGTATGAATTGTACAATGACTTGTGGAACCTTGTTCCAACAAATTATAAATACGTAGTAAAACAGGGGCAAAATAGTCTTTTTGCTCATTTTTAGCCCTGTACTAATGTCATTTTAGTTCCTTTTAAAAGAGCTTATGGCAAGGTTAAATGAATAATCTCTCATTCTCACTCTCTAACTCCCCAAGTCAGAAAGTTCTCTCAAGAAGTCAGACATTAGAGTTTCATCTCAGTCTTAAGTCCAAGCTTTCAAACCAAAACTAATATCTCCACCATGTACGCAAGTATTCGGTTATGAATTCGTTTCATCTTCACACCCAAGTATTTTAAACTGTTTCGGATTTTATTACATACTCCAAATTCAACTTATGATTTTCATGCAAAACTCTTAATTATGATTTGAAATCTCTGATTTAAAATTATTTCATTAAACGAAGTGCTGCCCGACTTTCTCGGAGATCAAATACATCACGAGGAGGTCCACATCATCCTGCGCTCGAGAAATAGGCTGCTTTAGCCCTTGAATCAAGGAAAAGAACATGAACCCTAGTTAAAGAATACATGCTTTGGATCAAAGATCTCAATATATGATTCATGATGTGAAGTTAAGCCTAGTCTTCGAATTAATTGAATTGAGCAAGACTAATGACATGATTTTAGAAAGTTTTTACAAGATAAGTTTATGAGCATATACTTATAGTTTTGAAAGGAATATTTAGCACCGAGAGGACATGAGTTTAGATAGCACACGCCTCATAACTATCCCTATATCTATATTCATGTCTTACCTCTATATCTTTATGAGGGAGAGGGGGGAGTTGCTTTGTGTACAACCGAGATAGCCCAAAAATAGATGAATCAACTGAATTAAGGGTTTAAACTCTTGAATAAATTGTCATAGTAAGGAGCTTCCTCCAAAATCCAACTCCCTCTGTGTAAGGGTCCAGGAGAGCTACAACAAACACGTAGTATTATGATGTCACAAGTGAAATTTGAGGAGAATGAATGCAAGCAGACCTTACCCTACCTTGAGCGTGGGAGGGTAAGGGTCTGTTCAAAAAGGATACGTTGAATAATATGCATAAAAAGGAATAAATCCAAAACTTGGTGGGTGATGAGCTCACCCCTCGTATCTTTTGACTATCACTACGCTCTTATCACTAGAACAAAGCCCCTGGAGGCCTTGAATTAGGATACTATGAAGACCAATTTTAGGAATTGTGCATGAGAGAAGGTTACTGGACCATAGCTCAACTCAATCTGATCATTGGGACAAGCTATAGAAAAGAGGGAAGGGAGGAGGGGATGAAGCTATAGCCTCATATAAGGGTTAACTTAGTTTATATCCATTTGTGCTAAGAACAACATATCCAGTGTAATCTCACAAGTAGGGTCTAGAGAGGGTAGTACATATGCAGCCTTATCCCTGTCTTATGAAGATAGGGATCCTGTTCTCGAGTAGTAACAAGTCCACATGTGATAACACTTTGAAACTTTGGAAGATTGTCTCAGAAGCAAAGAGTAACAGATAAAACCACATTTAGTTTCACTTCATGATATTGCTTTTACTCCAATTCACAAGTATGACTACCATTGAGGGATCAAATGATCCATATTACTATGTAACTAGTGAAATTTCAAAATCAAGAAACAAGTTGACCCAAAAAAAAGATGTAGCATACATATCGTCTGTAACTTCAATGAAGAAACACAAATCAAAAAGGTTCCTGCGAGCATTTTTCAGGAAAAAAAAAAAAGTAGTATATCCCCCTTGACACAAATGTGTTGAACCCTCCCCCCTCAGGCATGCAGTTCTGCAGCAGAAAGAAAACCAGCTTCACTGAATGGTGCAGCTGACATGAATCACACAAGCAAAAATAGCATGCACACTTTCAAATTCTTTTCGTCAGCATTTACAAGAACTCCTATCCATGCAGAGATCTGTTTTGCTTTTCTTTCATCCACTCCACAAAATTATCCAAAATCACAGGCCATGCTTGGTCGGTATCGTAGTTTTCAAGGTCTGGAAAGCTAACCTGCATTAAAAAAAATGACCAGCTATTAGATTCACTTCAGACACCAATTAATAAAGAGATTCAACAAAATATAAAAAATGTGGCAGCTAAGATATGAACCTATGTCAAGGGGATTCAATTGAACCCCCTTCACCAAAAAGTACTGCTAGCTACTGGTGCTCCCATATGCATCTGATCATAGTGCAAAAAATAGTTGATGGTGAAATGAGATCTTTATTTCTGCTAGATTAGCGTTGACATAATACTCAGTAGACGAGAAGTGGGGCATTATAGAATAAAATTATTTGTATGGTCCTCAAAGTTTGGCGTTGAGATGGATTTTGATCTCATTCGTCTAATCATATCGCCCTGAATTACATAGTTTGAGATTGGTGTTTATATAGTGGCTTCGGTCATTGGCAGCCAAACCAAAAATGTAAACTAAAAAAAAGGAAAGGAAAATCTGATAAAATGAAAGTAGGAAAAGAGAGGCAGACATGGAGCATCTTTTAAGTTGGCCTTGGCTATATGAGCTTAGACTATCCATACTTATTTTTAATTCATCTCAGACCAACAAAATATTTCCTTCTAAGCTATAGAAGGAACTATACAACAAAAATAGTTTACCTCTTGGCAAAATCGAAGAAAATTCGTCCATTGATCCATGTTGATCACCTTATGATCAGCCTGATTCTAGCATGGGAAAAGACAGAGAATCAGTGCTGTCAAATAAATTAAGAAATGGAAATTGAAGATTAACACCATTGTTATAACTTAATTTTCCTAACAGTATAAAAGCCTAAAGAAGAGTTGAGCCTCAATGCCTCTGAACCTAGGCGCATGTCATAAACTATACATATGTGATATCAAAAATATTCAGAATAGTAAGTGAGTACCTACCTTGAGAAATTCACTAAATGAGTCAACCTGAGTCCGGAACTGGGACCCCATAACAAGATCAATCAGTAGACAACTGCTCTCAATGTCCACACATTTCTGCTTATACTCTGAGAAAGACAAACCAGGCACATGTTAGTAAATGGAATAGCTTAATCAAGATTAAACAACATAAACATCAAATAAATTATGAAACCTACTAGGCTACATATTTGACACTGAAAGAGAAGCTTACCAGTAAGGCAGTAACGAAAAGCGTAGCAATAGAAGTCCTCAAAATTTTCAGGCATCATGACCTGAATATGTAATAGATGATTCCAAGTCAGATACATGACAATCTTGCAATATCCCACATAAGTTACCAAAGAGAGGTGACAGCAACATACCTCTGCTTCCAATTTTGGCAGGGCTTTTTTCAATTTGTTGATAGTATCAACCTGGAGACCTTTTAAGCCTTTCATCCATTCATCCTGACAATTGGAAAAGATATTCCCCACACAGAGAGTAACTAAAATTAGTCTCAGAGGAAAAATGCACTATATTGATCCAAGAGCAAAACCAAAGCCAACTCGAATGAGAATGCAGTTATATCAACGGAAAGTACAAGCAAAATACTGACAATAAAAGGACCAGATGTCAGACAATTCTAACGACACAGCATCCGCATGAATACATCACAAAGAAAAACCACATTGAAATGGCTTATACTAGGGGTAACCCGGCCAAAAATTACTTGGGCTAAAAAACGAGTTGTAATCCAAGCCGTCCAATTCTTACTAGGTTCTAATATCACTTTGTTCTTTTACAACTTTTTAAGTGCCTAATAACACTATTTTCTTCTTTATTATGGCTATATATAATATATTATACGAAAAAACATTTTTTTGAAAATATATGGACAAGGTTTCCATGTGTCAAATTTGGGCAACATATCATCTCAATTTTTAGATGGCTAGAGTTGGATTGAAGTGGGCAGGTCAATGACCAACCAAAATTTGAACAGTTGGTGCGAGTGTTCTTATGGGCTAATTTTGCAACCCCTAATTTATACTCAAAAGGAAGCTGAACAAAGAAATAGTGGTATCTTACCCGAGTAAAATACCCCTGCTTTTCAGCTTTCATTTTCCTGATCCATGTGAATAGTAAGTTATATATATCACAGAAACACAATGTTTCCTCAAAAAATAAATTATTGATCATAGAGCCACACATTGGCAGCAAACGGCTTACCAAGCGAGCATCAAAATTCTGACATTTGTATGATCAACTCCAAGATCTGAGCATAGTGCCTCAATCCCCTCGGGACTGTACAAACACAAACTTAATGAAGATTTGAAATAGCATTGTTTACAGCGTGTTAATAAATATTGAGATATTCTAAAAATTTATCAAAATATACTTGTACCATGTTAAAGAAAGAAATACCAGACAAGAGGTAATTCCAATATTGAAAGGAACTAGAATGTTTTACAGTCAGCTAATGCCTAGTTAACAGGACCAACAACTACTTGAACCAAGTAGGCCATATTAATGTTGTTAATCAGGATAGGCAAGCTCATTTTCACAAACTTACAAATCCAAACCACCGACTGCCAGATAAAATACTAAGAATGACATAGTTTTCAACTATCACTTCCGTCAAAGCTGTTTTTTAAGCATTAGTATTGATAGCAATGACCTTTAGCATGGAAATAAATGGTATAGCAACTTGCAACTTGGAAGAAACCATAATAAAATCCAACTTTAGACCACTAAACACTTCCTTTTTGATAGAGATCCCCTCGGTGATACAATCTAATCAGAGCAACAAAATACCACTAAAGCACATAGTGAATTTCATTATGGTTTTAAGCAAGTTTGTTTTACAAGTATTATGCTAGTTTTAATGCATTCAGATGAAACATATGGACATTGACATTCTCAGGAACCCTACAATGCTCAGCCTAGCCACTTCACTATGGTAGCATTCGCTCAACTTTTGCATTAGCAGAAGAAACAAACTCCAGCAGCTACCAAAGATAGATGCACAGAAGGAAGAAAACGTTAACCATGTACTTATGATGACCCTAAAGATCATCATATACCCACTACTCTGCTAGGTAAATCATGGATAAAACAATCAGCATAGATGCAATTTAATCTGTTAAATAGAGAAGCTTGGGAAAATAACTTGTAGAGTTGCTATATATATGTAAATACAGCCCTTAAATCACAAAGTTCATGACAAGAAACATAAGAACAATAGGTCAGCAATTGAAAAACGGAACTCACTCGATCATGTGTAGCGACTTATTGGCATATTTCTGAAAAAGATTATCGACAGACATCACAAACTTTGTAATCTTGCATGAAGCTGAATACAACAACGAATTATCACGAAACTAAGGCTGAAGGCAAAGTAAAATATAGCTGTAACACGCTGACCATACTAAGAAAGAAGAAAAAACAAAAATTACAAGAAAATTACAAACATCCAGCAAGAGGAAATATGTTTCATGGAAAAAGAGACCTTACTTAAAGATAAATCAAAACATACCATAATCTTCGACATTGTTGACAAAATTTCACAAAAAGATGAGCAGAAAATGGACCAGAACTTGCAAATTAAGATAGAAAACATTTTTATGCTTACTGCAAAGGGAAGTTGAAATAAATTGACCGAACTTTATGGTGGGACATCCAGAAGTCATATTTATGCATAACAAAATAATTTGAGACTACTGAAGCTGAAGCACGATATATCTCGCTTCAAATATAGAGTTCGAGCAGGGATGGAACTAGAGATAAAGCTACAGGTTCGGCAGAACCTAGTAGCTTTGCCCAAAATCCTTTAGTTGTGTTAAGAAATCCACCTAATGCATATAAAAAATTTATCTCGAAGCCGATCAAACAGCCTTAATTGGATTTCAGAACCCATAAGCTCACAAATTCTAGCTCTGCCTCTAAGTTAGAACAATCATCAGAAAACTATGTATAAAACTAAAAGTATCCACAGTAAATAAATTAATGAAAGTATCCCCATTAAGTCAACAACTAAATCAACTTTCCACGCCTTAGTTTAGGAAAGGCAGTTTATTGATAGTTCATTAGCTTCTTACAACAAATCCCATGTGAAGACCAGAATCCAAACTCGAGTGCCATATCTAATGTTCTACGACTGTATCCAGTCAAAAGTAACAATGGTACATTTGAGTACAACTAATTTCAAATGAGAGATTAATGATATCCAATTGTACCATTGTTGCATTATTTTCTTTACTAGATACAATTGTAGAACGTCAGATATGACACTCAAAACTGGATTCTGGTCTTCACATGGGATTTCGGATTCTGAATACCATTTATCTCAAACACGCTACAAAAACTAGAATAAAAAGTATTGATCTACATTGTGTACTCGAACATTTTAGTTTGCTTAATTTCGAGATTTATTCAAACTAGGGATTAAGAAAAAACAAAGCAGGTTAATCTTATGCTTTCTTCAGAAATAACAATCAAGTATACATGACGATGAACTTACTTTTCTAAGATTTAGCAAAAAATTCCAACACCCCCTCAAATTCCAAACTGGCTGCGGCAATGCTATGAATCCCCTATATCCAATGGTGAATTTATAACCTAAATTATGGGGTACGCGAACCCGTGGTCTCTCCATAAACTAGGTATCTGATGTATATATTTTCTTAAATTGATATAATATTATATGTTGACACCCATGCTATAAGAAGGTTAAATGGCATATTTGGTTGAAGGTTGAGTTCTTCATCTAGAGGACTAAGGGATGAACTCCTGTTTAACAGATTTTATCCTCCTTTTTCTTAGTGATGCATCCGTGTTCTAGAAATCTTGAACTTGCCTCTGTCTATATCCATTCTGCTCTATTTGAGCCCATTTCGTTCCATTTTCCATAATCATCCACTTGATTATCAATGCAAGACGAAAATATTTATCTAACCTATTTCTTGGGACCCAACCCCGGCAAGAACTTGCCTGCACCAGTTACATGGTACGCGTGATTATTAATCTTTCAGGACACATGTATCACTTAACAAGGGATATGCATTCTCAATTTAATTCTTGATTTGGTGTAAATACCTGGTGGGGTAAGTATTTAGCTCCCAAACTACCCATTCAAAAATCAAGAAACAAGACAAAAGTCCGTCTTATTAAACAAATCTCGACATTCAAATTAGTTTGGTCAACTATATGAATCCTCTATATCTATTCCACTCCAACTTGTTTCTCAGAAAAGATAAACACAACAACGACATACCTAGTTTAATCTCACAAGTGGGGCCTCAATATAGATAAACACCCACTTGATATTAATGCAACAACACAAAAATACTGAATGCATTGAAAAATAAAAGTGGCATCAGGGCTAACTTGTGTGAACCTCAACTAATTCTACATGATTCAAACTTGAGACCTTGTGATTCTTTACAAACTTTATTAACCACTAAATTACACCCTTAAGTGCAAAATATTTCCACAAGATAGTGTTAGGTCGGCATAGACTCTACCTCCCTAGACCCCTTACTTGTGGGATTTCAGTGGGTATGTTGTTGTTGTTGGTACCCAAATCCCCAAAAGAAACCCAGTCAAGCGATCAAGATACAAGATAAACCCCACCTCATTAAAAAGAAAAAATTAACTTCAAAAGACCCCACCATTCAAGAATCAAGATAAACCCAACACTCATTAAACAAAATTTTAACTTCAAACGATCCCATTCAAGAATCAAGAATCAAGATAAACCCCAGCTCATTAAACAAAACTTGAACTTCAAAAGAACCCCAAAAAGAGCCTTCATCAATAAGAAATAAAGCCACTCCCCCCCCCCAACCCCCCACACTCACAAAAACAAAAAAGAAGCACTTCCAATGAACAGTACCAACAAGTAATGACATGTATAGAATTTTACCAGCGGTGACAGAGTCAGAGCGTGAAGATTTGGAAGCAGTGGATTTGGGTGAGTCAGATTTTCTCTTTGCTGCTCGAGGCATTTTTGTACAATTTTGAAAGCTCAGCAGAGTGGGGTTAGAGAAGAGGTTTCTTTAACTTGCAGAGAATGTTCAATATATATATATATATATATACTGTGTGGTGGAGTGGCAGTGAGGGGGAGTCAGGCTCTTCCCATTGGGAAATGGAAGAAAGAGAAGGTTCCAACTACAACTATTTTTCTTTCATGGTGTTCCGGCGATTAATTTTCTAGAGATATGAGATGTTTTATTTTTTACAAAATAAATTTAATAAAAATAAATTATATAATTAATTAAATATTTATATTTTATTTTTTTATTTTTAAAAATTATAAAATATATTTTTTATGCACAATACATAATTTGATGTAATACTTAATTCATAATATATCATGTATGTTGTGATTATATGGTGTATTCTAATTATATATTCGAGTGATTTAACTGTATTTGTATGTATTTGAAGAATTTGTTGAGTTGTATATCGCGTTCAACTTATGTATCGCAAGTCATAAAAAGCTATATTCACTTAGATTATTTCAGATATTCAAGAATTGCACGTTCTAGATTAAGTAGGTCTAATTTAGGGATCATATGTATCAAGAGGTTTATTGAGTTATCTATTGCGCGATCTTCTCCATATCTATCGCATCGAAAATTAGTGGTATGACGAGTAATTAACTAGTAATGTGTTTTTTGTACTTTACTCTAACAATAAAAAAAATTTATATGTAAAAATAAAATTTCTTATACTTATAAAATAAAAATCTCTTGTCAAATAACTATAAAATTAAAAAACAAATTATAAAAAATAAATTCTCTTAGAATTTCGCAGTGACCTCCCACCAGCCATAAGGATTAGGTCAGTATGTTCATTTAAGGCTCGAACAGATAAAAAAAAAATCATTATTTCCAACTATAACTTGATGTGTTAAATGTGTTCATCATTGGTAATTGAAATTTATTATCATGATTAATTTAGTTTTTTATTATTAGGAGTTTTTCTGTTCTCATGGCTCAATTAGAGATTTTTGTTAGAAGCAATTGTAGTTGCGAGTTCAATGGAACAGCGTAATGAGTCTAAGGTTACAGAAGTCTTCGTCAACTTTGATAAGCATAGCATTGCAAGCAAATAGAGCAGAGAGCTTACCCTTTGTTTCTATTAGAGTCGCGAGCTTGTTGTAGTCGGTCTTAAGGAGAGAACCTTGCTACTTATTTGCTATATCCCTGCGTCTACGAAGTTATACTTGTGAATAATAAAAATTGAACAAAAGATACTATTGTGGTTGCTTTGAGATGGGAGAAAGGAGAGCTTGCTTTTAAATACCTAGGGACCTTTATCAACTAAGAGATTCACTATACAACAATGTAAACCTCTGGTGGTCAAGATCACAGCAAGGATAACCACTAAGTTTCTTTCTTATGCAGGTAGGTTGCAGCCTATCTTTGGTCTGATCAAGCAGTAATCCCAAAGAGAAGCCTTGTAGCATGGGAGAAGATAGGTAGTGTTAAAGATTGAATCTTTTCAACCTTGAAGTGTGGAACCAAGCTGCTATATGCAAGCTCTTGTGAGCTTTGAGTAAGAACAAGGAGAAGTTATGGATTACCTAGGTGCATTACTTACTATATCAAGAAGCAGAACTTGATCAATATGGTTGGGCCAAAGCAAGCTTCATGGATGATTAGGAATATCCTTTCCATGAGGAAGTTGATGAAGGAGTTGAATACTGTTAAAGACTTGGAGGTACCAGGGAGATTTCAGAATTAATAGAGCATATAAAAAATTTAGAGGTGAGAGTTGGTTAATCTACCCTGGAGTAAACTGATTCATCAGAACATTGCTGAGCCTAAACATGTCTTCATTTTAGAATGTGTATGCATGGTAAGCTTAGAACTAAATATGTACTGGTTAAATGGGGAATGGAGTTGACATTTGCATTGGCAGAGGTGGCAAACATGGCCTGGTACATGGACGGAAATCCTGGAAGTGGGTAATCAAGCAAGCAAGAGCTGTTGTGTTGAAAGCTACTGCAGCTTATATATAACTCTCTTTTGATGCTGCTTTGGTATAAAAGAACCATCTTTTTTATTTTATTAAATGTCATAATTTAGGGGGGAGGGGGGAGGATGCATGTGTGTTGCTTGTGTTTAGGCGAATAACGAATTTAAGATTTGAAGTTTGTGAGTTTTCGCTCATTTCTATTTAAAAAATAAAAAGAAAGACATGTAGAGTGATCGTAGGGATTGGATTAGAATGGACAATAAAGCTTTAACGGCTCCTTTTTCTATCACTCAGCCAACAAGACACTTTTTTTTATGAGTTTTCAAACCATTTTTGTTATATATTTATTAATTTTTTTAACATAAATATAACATCCGCAACTGAATTTTCGGAAACTCCCATGATATATGTTATATTCGCCTCTATTTGCAGAAATATAAAATAAAATTACGTACAATAATTCTTGTAATTCAATCTTTTTCGAATTTCACACTTAGGTGAAAATTTTAGTACATAAAACTGCTTTGAGTAATTGATGTATACGAGTCTAATTGATCATGGAGGTACACAATCATAATGAAAGATATCCCAATATATAAATAAAATCTTGCAATTGTACTGCTTCACGTAATTTTTTTTTTACAGAGAAGGGTCAATTTATCACTGTTACTATTGAAAATGATTAATATATACCCTTTCATATATTTTTAGTCTAATATACCTCTTTGGTTATAGTTTCAGGTCAAATATACATATGTACTATTAAAAATAATTTTAATTTACGTTTTTGTATTATACTTTGACACATTTTTTCTTAATTTTGATGAAAGGACATGTGTTAAGCTCATAATCTAATATATTTTTATTTCTATCAAAAACAAAAAATCATGATTTGTTTTTAATTTTTTTTTTTTTAATTTTCTTGGTCTT
>JBDJHY010000102.1:71219-82486 GCA_039654485.1 Withania somnifera | reverse complement strand
CAATTTTCGTAATCAAGATAAATTGCTTTTAATCTCGTGCTACAATCATTTTGATGGTTTGTCTAAATTTTCTATCTACAATTGTGAACTCTAACTTATAAGAACCGATAGTTTAATCTTCTGTGTATATGCTAAGAATAAATTCTATACGCTAAATCATCTACTATAGGACACACATATGACAAAATGATCTATGGAATATAATATTTTATTGAATTGAATGAATAAATAAATAATCATTTAATAAATGATACTATATCAAAAATGCATGTGTTAATAGTATATACTAACAAAAGTCTCATTATCTCACCTAGCAAGGCCACTCCACCACAGAGAGGCCTGGTTGCAAGTCAACATATTATCATATCAGACTCATGCTGATATGGATCAAAATGAACAAGTATGATGAATCAAGTATTGGACTAACAGAGTGATCTTTCCGCACCTCGTTTTTACCTCTCTGTAGAGAATTCAGCCTTGACTTTGAATTTTTGCCATGCTTTAGGGTTTTAATTGAAGACTAAGGGCTTAAGCTAAAGTCAATTCCTGCAAATATAGACCTAAATACTGATCCATGCCTACAGAGATATTCTTAAGAATGTATCACGGTACCAGTTCAAAAAAAGAATGTATCTTGTTGCAGCCGAGTATGCATATGGTGTTTTCATCTGTACATTACTGGTTTAACATATGCTTTCTCATGCAGATGGTATGAATCCTGATTTGGCACTTATGGAAGTTCTGAAGGAACCGTATTTTTCCAAAAAACTTTTACGTCTAATTGGAATTCTTTCCAACTACGGGTTAGTCATTTGTAGCAAATTATTATTCCTGATCTCTGTAACTCATTCAGGATTTATAAGTAGCTGGAAAGTGAACAGATGATTCCACTTTGAGGGGTGATCTTATGGATAATTGCATCCGATTATAAATATAATAAAGTGAACTAAATATTGATAGTGGCTTATGTGATGACCTATAAAGTTCACTTTTTACAAATGTAATATACAGTTAAAAAACTGGAAGCATGGATAATATTTTCTTTAACAGATGGAGCTATATTTTTCTTATGAAAACTGTTTTTTCTTTTGAGTGCCATATTGCATAGCCCGAAAATTTCCATCTTGCTTCATTGAAACTTCTCAAAGAGTTTAGGTGTGAACGAGATGCATCAATTCAATTGATCTGGTGACAGTAGGCTGCAGTATTTCCTGTAAAATGAAGCACATAATAGCAGGTTGTCGTTACATTTGAAAAAAAATTGCAACGGGTGCATAACAGCATGTTTTACTAGATGATGAGTTAGCAGATATTATTAGTATGTCACTCTGGCAGCAGCTGAAAACTTAATTGCTGTTTGTTCTGGAGAAGACTCTTGAATAGGACTATAATTGAGTAAAACTGATGTATTAATGTATGCATATTGTAGCAAGGAAATAGAAATATCAATTCCTTAGGAAAAGATTTTCTGCTTTCAATGTGATTTCATTCTTAACAATGTATGCTTTTCCCTAACAGAGCATAGTATCGGGCGTACTCCGAGAAATATGGAATCAATGCCTTGATTAGAATTTTATATATTGATAGACTGAGCAGCTAGTTAGCCTCTGTTCATTTGCTCTCAGTTACACTTAATGAACACCACAATGGGGCCTCTGTGGAAAAATATGGAATTAATGACTCGAATTCAAGTAGTCATATTTATGGACCTATCCAGCTCGTTAGGTCCTCTAGTTTTGGCCTCAATTACTCTTGAAGAGCACCAGAATAGGGTCCTGATAGAGAACTATGAAATTAGTGTATTGACTACAAGTGTTCATATTTGTACATCTGACCAGCTAGTTAGCTTCTGTGCATTTGCTGTCCATTATAGTGGTACCATCTGAAACTAAATCTTTCAACAGCTTACTGCTTTTGTTCATATTTCTTCCCTTGAAAATTCTTAAAGCATGGCAGCACTTGTCTTTTGCCATCATACTGCAACTTTATCCAATAGAAATAATGAGTATTTGATCTTATTTGAAGTCAGTGGTGTATGTATGCTGCTGTCATATCATACCTTTATCCATTACGTACAATAAAAATGTTTCAGTTTGTTTGATGTTATGTACATATCTTTCTTCATTGTTGGTTCAGTCTCCAAGGAAACCAACTATACTTCATGTTCTATATTTTGGTATCTCCCTCTCTTTATTTTCAGGGTACAACCAGATATGAAAGGCATAATATTCGTAAATAGGATCGTGACTGCTAGGTCCCTTTCATATATTCTTCAGCATCTGCAATTTTTATCTTCTTGGAAGTGCGGGTTTCTTGTAGGAGTCCACTCGGGATTGAAGAGTATGTCACGAAAAAATACAAATGTCATTCTCAATAAGTTCCGATCTGGTGAGGTAATGGTTCTTTGCAAGATTTTCTCGCTGCTCACTAAATTCTCTTAGCCAGAGGACCTTTGGGAGGGCAACTCCAAGTTTATGTTTGTTTCTCTTCGGATAGTTAAGTATGAGATTGATTGCATATCCTTTGCTCAATTTGACAGCTCAATTTATTGATTGCAACGAAAGTTGGTGAGGAAGGACTTGATATCCAGACATGCTGCCTTGTTATACGATTTGATCTTCCTGAAACTGTTGCCAGTTTTATACAGTCTAGAGGGCGTGCCCGCATGCCAAAGTCTGAATATGCATTTTTGGTTGATAGGTATCGTTTATGCTCTCTGTACCTTCTTGCCAGTCAAGTTCGTCAGAGAAATATCTCTGACACAAACCTCTTGGCAGTGGTAATCAAAGGGAGCTTGAGTTAATCGAGCATTTTGCAAGAAATGAAGCTCGGATGGATGATGAGATCTCTTCCAGGAAATCTTGCACAATAGTGGCAGATTTTCAGGAAAACACATACAAAGTAGATGTGACCGGTGCAACCATCAGCTCTTCATCAAGCATTTCGTTGCTTCATCATTATTGTTCCAAGCTTCCACGTGATGAGTATGATCTTGTGCTGGATTTCCCTTGATATATCTGTTCCTTTTTTCCCAATTACAGTTTATTCTGTTCTATATTGCTTATAGGTGGATTTTGCATTCGAAACTCATATCTTCATGGTTTTACATGTTTCTTGTCGTTTCTTTTTGTTTTGCCTGTTTTGTAGGTATTGCTGCCCCAAGCCGCAGTTCTTCTACTTTGATGATGTAGAAGGAACTATTTGCAAATTAATTTTACCTTCAAACGCTGCAATGCATCAAATTGCCAGTGCTCCTCAATCTTCTATAGAAGCAGCTAAGAAAGATGCCTGTTTAAGAGCTTGCAAGAGATTGCATGAACTTGGAGCACTCACTGATTATCTTTTGCCTGATCAAGCAGACGATGATGCAGACCTGATCCCTGATAGTTCTGACTTAGAATGCCCTGATGGTTAGGGAGTATTATTCTAATAAAAGCATCTTCAATGTGCTTTGTGTTATTTTGGTGCTTGTTGTCATTATTGTGATGTTGACGTCACAGGCAAAGATGCACGGGAAGAGCTTCATGAGATGATTGTTCCTGCTGCCCTTAAAGAATCATGGACTGAGACAGAGAATCCTGTTTGCTTTAACTCGTACTACATAAAGTTTTGGCCGAGTCCTATTGATAGGGTATATAAGAAGTTTGGCCTTTTTCTGAAAGCACCTCTTCCTCAAGAGGCTGAGAGAATGAAACTTGAACTCAACTTGGCTCGCGGTAGATTGGTGAAGACAGAGCTTATTCCATCAGGAGCTGCTAATTTTGAGAACAATGAGGTTCAACACTTCAACTACTTGACCTTCTTCTATTTTAAACGGATGGGTTCGCTTCAATATTTTGATTACTTTCTCTTAGCAGATCCAACTAGCAGAGAAGTTCCAGAGGATGTTCCTCAAGATCATTCTTGACCGCTCTCAGTTCATTCCAGACTTTGTGTCATTGGAAAAAAAGGATTATGTCGAATCAGCTTCAAAGTTTTACCTACTGCTTCCTGTCAATTTGTTTGGGCAGAATAAGATCTCTGTGGACTGGGAGCTTGTCAGAAGATGCTTGTCATCACCAATTTTTGGGACTTCAGTAGGTGCAGGCAATAATGAGAAGTCTAAATTTGATAAGCAGTTGCAACTTGCCAGTGGTTCCAAAAGTGAACATGATGTTGTCAACAGTTTGGTATACGTTCCATGCAAGGATGCATTTTTCTTCATACATGATGTTACAGATAAAAATGCATACAGCATTTATAAAGATTCTAAAAACCATGTCGACCACTACTATGATAAGTAAGTAAAAATGACTTTCTTATTTCTTCTTTGCTTACCAACTGGTTTCCCTGTTGATTGTTGATTGTACCTGTCTAAATATGCAAAGCTTCTTTCTCTCTGCCTGGAGAATCTTATTTTACTGTTGACCAGACTAGGAATTGAAGTATTAATGAAGTGGAAATGCGCCCTATATTCTCCATTGCCAACCTCTGTCTGGTGTGACCAGAAAAAGGGAGAAAAATTACAAGTTAGATGCAAGGGAAAGGGCAGTGAAAACTGAAAAGAGTTCTTGATGAGGTCAATTAGCATCAAATCAATTCCTGCTGAATAACCAATTAAACCATTTCCTCTCATGCATTTGGAAGTTATCTTTTCGTTTCCTGTCAAGATGTATTATGGGTAGTGACTATACTTATTGTGGGTCTCGAGTAATAAGTAGAGTTGACTCTTATTGATGTAACTTCCTTTCCTTTTTGGTAAGGTAAATAAATTGTGGAATTTCACTGGGTATGTTGTTGTTCGTAAGGTAAATAATTTAATTAATGTGTGGTATACGAGCAGTAACTTGTTGGGGGACTTGCCATTATTGATGTGTGGTTATTCTTGTTTAGGAAGCATACAGCCAGCTTTAGTTTGGGGAAGAATATGTTTCTTTTCATTGCATTTGTGTTGGTCAGATTATTTTTTAGGATACACCAACTGACCTCCAAAGAGTCTGGCATGCTCTTCTTGTTTAGTGATACATTTGCTTTATTATCTTAAGATGTTACTCGTTGAGAACATCTTGTCCTCTTCCTTTGCAATTTGCTTAATACTCCCTCTATCCCACTTTTTTCCTTTTTAGTCAGTCCCCAAAAGAATGACACATTTCTGTATTTGGTAACAATATAAATTTAAAATGCTCATTTTACCCCTAATGAAATGGTTTATAGTCGTGCAAATATCTTTAAGTTATTTTAGACAACAAGTTTCAAAAGTCTTTCTTTTTTAAACTCCGTGCCGAGTCGAACTACATCATATAAATTGGGATGGAGGGAGTAATATTTTAATGGGAAAGAAAAACATATTCTTGTATCACCCTATTTGAAGATCTGATAATTTCTACAAGTATGTATCATGAATTTTCTAATGGGTGAGATCTCTTTTACAGTTTCTCTGTCCATATTTTATACCCTGATCAACCATTAATAAAAGCGAAACAGCTCTTCTGTTTGGACAACTTACTACGAAAGAAAGGCTATTCAGGTAATTGTTTATTGTTCAAGCTGCATAATTGAGCTATTTCTATTGCAAAACTCATAAAGGCCTGTGATGCAAGGGGTTTGGGGTGGGAGAAACGTTTTACTTTGATTCATGTTGAATCTTAGCTTTTGATTAGAAGTAAAAGCCAATGTGCTTCTGCTATGAAACCAAAGAAACAATAAATTCTACGATAGAACTCAAAGGCAAGTATCATTGACACTAAACGGTTGAATGTTGGCAAAGTTCTTTCTTTTTTGTATTTATTTGTGATAAGGAGCATTCGGAGGAATCCTTATTCTTTCTGATCAAGGAACTACTTAAAAGAAAAGGCATCAAATAGTGCTAAAATAATGATAATTTGGAAGATTTATATGCAATAAATATAAAGCTAACTTAAGACCAAACTGTGGGACTTTGCTACACTACTTTCAACAGTAACATTGCTGTTTCAATAGACTTTTTTGTGCTCTTCACTTCAACATCATCTTTTCATCAGGCAATTTGTACTCTAGAACTTCTTCTGGTGAAGTCAATGGGAACGGTGATAGAAAATAATAAAATTTTCACGTAGTATATTACAGTGATAGGTCCAGTTGGATACAATTTACGTGGGTGAATAATGCTAAGGCATGATTGAGATCTGTTTTCGATATGGGATGGGAGGGACCTACTTGTTATTAATAGTTATTACTAATAGGGTATTTTGTTTTATAGAATATCTGCACTTATGATGTAAAAGTGAAGGATCTCTTGTCTTCTTCTAAAACTTTAGTAAATCTATTAGGACTAAGCTCCAACAAGACATGACGTGAGAAAATGATAGCACCGATTTCTAGGTTAGAGCTCAAGGCCACAATGTCCATATGATTATATAATCATCTTATGAACTTCGTCTGTTTTAAATGTTTTACTTTGACAATATATGGCTAGATGAAGGGCTTTCTACTTTGATTTTAACTTCAGAATACCAGCTTGTTATTCTCTAATTGAAATAAGATCATTTTCCGTTGTGTCTATTATTTTGACACACATTAACTTAGGTGTGTATTGTTTTGCAATGAATGAGTCTCTCCTTTGCGCACTATTGCAGAGTTACGTGATAAAGAGGAGCACTTTGTTGAACTACCTCCTGAAATTTGCCAGCTCAAGATAGTTGGGTTTTCCAAAGATATTGGGAGCTCATTATCATTGTTACCATCAATCATGCATCGTCTTGAAAGCTTACTTGTCGCTATTGAATTAAAGGGCTGTCTATCTGCTTCTTTCCCTGAGGGAAAGGAAGTAACGATAGATCATGTGAGGGATTCTTCCATACTTAGTAATATGTCCTTGCAATCAGACATATCTCTTTTGCTTGTATCATTTATTCGTAGCTTATAAATCATGTCAGATACATTACCTGGTTTTCTTTTAATTGCCTGAAACTGGACCAGGTTCTTGAAGCAATCACTACAGAGAACTGCCACGAATCCTTTTCTCTTGAAAGGCTTGAAGTGCTTGGTGATGCATTCCTCAAGTTTGCAGTTGGGAGACATCTTTTTCTTTCGCATGATGCCTTTGACGAAGGACAGTTAACTAGAAAGCGCTCAAACCTTGTGAATAATTCCAATCTGTACATGGTAGCAATCAGAAACAATTTACAGGTAAATGATACTGAACTCCAAATGCTAGATGTGGTGCAGCTTCTTCAGTAATGTGACAGCACATCGTTTATGTTCAGATGCGAGAAAGTGTTTTTTTTTTTTTTATTTTAAAATATGGCCTTTGATTAATTGCAAATTTTTCACTTATTTCATTGTGAGAAGTGCATACACTGAGGTGTTTATTAAAACCATTACTTAGCACAAACACAGATGCCTGTGTGGCTCTCTCTCATCCCATACCCATAAAACAAATAAAAGAAGCAGAAATATAATTTCTTCTGTCTCAGTTTCAAAATAGATTTTTTTTTTCTTTATTGAAGCTTATAGGGAAAAAGAAAAGAATCATCTGTGTTGATTAATACAAGGCCTCAAATAACTTGTCATTGTATCAGGTAACTCTAATATTTTTCTCCACTGTGACTAATATAATAAACAAGTTAAATTAACTAATTAAAATTTGTCTAGACAATAACCGTTTAATGGAATGGGATAAAGGGAGTAATAAACATCTAATATATTCATGGGTTAAACATTTTGGGAGTACCTAAAATAGAAATGTTATCATATAAATTGGACATAAGGGAGTATAAGATTTGCTGACGTATTCAGCCTAGTAACAGAAGGGATGTCTTTAGTGTCTGGAACAACAAACTTGTTTCAACTGCACACATTTTTTGACAAGGTAAATATTTTAGTGATATTGTTTCGGCAAAGCATATCAAGTAGAAAAAACCTACCGAAAGATATGGTTTTATACAAATCCACAAAATCTTCTATACGTTAAGGAACTCCATGGGTGCACAAAAGGAGATAAGGGATTCAAAACCTATTTCTCAATTGAGCATGATTCACTTTTGTACTTTAGAAAGCTCTCCTATTTCTTTCTCCATATGTCCTATATAAGTGCTAGTAGAGCAACATCCTAAGCATGCATCTTCTCTTCCTCCTACAGCAATCCCTCCTACTGCTATTCCAACTGAACATGAGCTCCTTTAGGATGCCTGGCATCACTCAAGTCATTCCAAACCAAAAAAAAAATTCCCATCATAACCTCGATGTTTCCAAACAATGAGGACGGAGATGGGAAACATCTATATCACCCCTCTTGTAGCTAGCCAAGTAAAGAACCACAGCTTTCTCGGAACCTTAGGTTTCCAAATTATGTGAAAATGCAATCTCCGCTCAAACCAAAAGCTTCTCATAGAAGGATAAACAGAAAATGTTTTATTGTTTCCCGATCCCCACCTCTACAAATCTTGGTTTACTTCGGAATTCTTTTTTTGTGAAGCAACTCAATTAGAAATTCCTTGTAAACCTCAAATCCCAAAAAGCTTCTCCATCTTGTATTATCCGGACTCATTGGATTTTCATCTCCTTTTGAAATAAAATTCTGAATATGTTAGGATATGCAAGTCTCAAAATATTGTCCCTACACCACTTATGCCCCCAAAGTTTACTCCCTCCCATCTGCTACCTTGAAATACACAAAAATGCCGAACTCATTCTATCCCTTCAAAATGTTCCTCCACAATCCACATCCATAAGGCATAGTGATATTTTTAGTCCTCCAAGCCCCCTTCCAGGCCCCATGTTTTTCCACTAGCACCTTGCTCCACAAAGCATATTCCTCCGTCCCAAATCTCCATTATAATTTACCTAAAAGGGCTTTATTGAAAACCTTCAAGTCTTTAACCCCAAGCCGCCTCAACGTTTAGAAGCCGTGACAGTCTTCCATGGCACTAAGTGTAACTTCCTTTCCCCATCTATCAAATCCCATGGAAAGTTGCTTTGAAGTCTTTCTAGCTTTTCTGCAACTCTGACTGGAGCCCATAGTAAATACATGAAGTATGTGGGATTGCTTGATACTATACTCTTAATAAGCACTTCCTTTCTACTGCACAGTTTTAACACTTCTTGTATTTGAGTAGGTAGTAATGAGTGCTTTTCTTTTTCACCGTTGAAACAAATGAGTCCTACTAAGTTTTTCTGATGTCATCTTGAAACACCTTAACGTTCAGTCATAGCTGACATTTCCTTCTGCTAGCATGAAGAAATGTTTTACTCACACTGTCATAAGTATGCTGTCCTCTGCAAAAATATCTGAATATTTTCAGGAGCAAGCCATAAATGTAAGACAAACGTACGCACCATCCTAAATAACTGCGTCAACTTCTAATGAGCTATGTTATTGGATTCTCATGTTAGACAGTTCTGCATTCCTTTCTCTTTTTGTTGTGGTAACCAAGACAGCTAGCATTCTGTATATCAATAATTGACCGTAAATATGATATCGTGAATATAAGATGAAGCTGCATATCTCAAATGATGTTTGAATCTCCAGATTTATCTTTGTGTCAGGCATATATACGTGATCAATCATTTGAACCCAACCACTTCTATGTAGTAGGGCGTCCGTGCCCTGTTATTTGTAACAAGCAAATAGAAAGAAATATACATGGTCTATGTGGTAGCGGGACGGATATTGCAAAGACTGAAGTTAGGTGTAGCAAGTGTCATCACTGGTTGCGTAAGAAAACAATTGCTGATATAGTTGAAGCCCTTGTTGGTGCTTTTGTAGTGGATAGTGGCTTCAAAGCAGCAATTGCATTTCTTAAATGGATTGGTATCCATACAGATTTCAAAGAACCACAAGTAAAGAGTATCTGCTCTGCAAGCAAAGTTTTTGTGCCACTTGTTGATGAAATAGATGTTCTGCGCACCGAGCATTTATTAGGTTATTCTTTCGTCCATAAGGGTTTGCACATTCAGGCATTCAAATCCTTCTTTTAACAAGCATCGAGGGGGTTGCTATCAGAGATTGGAGTTTCTTGGAGATGCTGTGCTTGATTATTTGATCACATCATATCTATACACTGTGTACCCAAAACTGAAGCCTGGCCAGTTGACTGATCTGAGATCAGTTTCTGTAAACAACAACACCTTTGCAGATGTTGCAGTACATCAAAGCTTCCACAGCCATATACTTTGTGATTCTAGCGGCCTCCATGAGTCAATTACTAGATATGTCAGTTTCATTTGCGGATCAGATTCTATGAAAAGGCTGGGTGAAGAGCCGCCACCTTGCCCTAAGGTATTCACTATATACTTGTTCATGAAGTCTTACATTTTGATTGATGATTGTGTTTCTTATACAGAATTTATAATAGTTTGAGTTTACACTTAGATGTATAGAAAATTTTGCCTTCATCGAATATGTGTAAGAAATTACACTGTAATGTGTTGCTTCAAAAAAATTTGGGTCTTCATAAAGGTGAATAGCAAGTCATTACTGTAAAGAAGCTGGTTCTCAAACACTTGTTTGACAGCCACGGTGTAAGGCTCTATAGCTCATAGATTTCAACACTCCAAATTCCAAAGCTTGGGCAAGGAAAATCTGAAAACTGTTGGCAGAGATTAGTATAATGGAGATGGATATTGGCATTATATTGGAAACAGTAGTGAAATAGAGGAAGCAATCTAGAATTCTGCCTAGATTTCATTGTTGGTGGTTAGACTCAGATTCAGGTACTTGAACATGAGCATCGAATTGGGTATATGTATTTATCCAACTCAGGTACATGGAGTTTTACCCAATTGGACCCTCCAAACACCAGAGACTCCACTTATGGGATTACACTGGGTATGTTGTAGGTGCATAGAATATTAGATGGACTCAGTGTTTTGGATGACGAAAGGTGACAAGGTAATGCCTCACCACGAGGCGGGGCGAGCGGCGAGGCGCTTGCCTTTTTAATATGCGGCGATAATTAATATAAAAAAATTAAAATATTTAATTGCATATCTTTCTTTTTGCTAGTTCCGGATGACATTTGAAATAGCTGAAATAAATAAAGATTTTCTTATTAGTTATTAATTATTACATAATAATATATAATATTATAATTATATTATTATATAAATGAAACAAAAACAGAATAGCTTCGAAGTTGAAGAAGTGAAAGAACAAAAAAAAAATAGAGACTGGTCGCCGGAAGAAAAAAACAGAGCAGCCTATCCCGGAAAAAAAAAAATACAGCAACACTGCCAAGCCAACTAGAAGAAGTAAAAAACAAAGAAGAAAAAAAAGAGAAGGAAGTCGCGTCACTTGTCGCCGAAAAAGA
>JBDJHY010000102.1:46253-59412 GCA_039654485.1 Withania somnifera | reverse complement strand
TTTCATCATCTCTCATTCGTTGAAATGCTTTTTCAAATTTCAAAGCCTTATTCAAAATCAAATAAGTCGAATTTCAACGGGTAGGTACATCCATTACTACACTATTTTTACATGTAACATTTGCCTTAGTGTGATTCACTTTGAATAAGCACAATCGTCTAGGGCCAAACTTGATATACTTAATTGCATTTCTAACTGCTGCTACACTGTTGTCTATGCATCACATCCCATCTCCCACAACTTAATTGAGTATATGACATCCATATCGTGCATGCAAATACTGACCATGAAAATCTAAAGTATGTGGTCTCAAACCTCTCAATCTCTTTCTCAGAAAAGCCACAACAATATCGTTTGCAGTTGCATTGTCTACAACAATAGTCATCACCTTTCAAATCTTCCAATCAATCAATGTTTCCTCCAATAACTTGTCTATGAAAATAAAAGATAATATAAGTTAATTATTCAAAAAATAATATCAATAAAATAAATTAATACTTTTATAAAGTGAACATAGCTTTATTTTTTCTTGGTGATTAACAACTGGTTTAAAACATAATATTTTCCTCCTCAATATCCATTCAGAATCGACGAAGTGTGCCGTAATGACCATGTAACTAACATTTTGAACAGATGTCCAAATGCTAGTAGTCAAGCTAACACGTTGTTGAGATGACGCGAACATGCTTTTAAGCCCATGCATTTAGTTCCTAAACAATGTCCATACTTCACTACTTTTACTCTTTGCGAAAGGGTACAATAAACCAAGGGCAAATAATTTTGCAAATGCTCGAAAACCTTCATTCTCCACAAAAAGAAAAGGCAATTCATCAAATATAATCATCCTCATTAGCGCCGTCACAACAGCACGTTGCGTACATGCAGGCGCCGCAACAACCTTATTATATCCATCTTTAATTAATACATTTGTTTCTTTACCTTATTAAACTTCTTGCAAACTTGCCAAACATGCTTTATACTTTGAGCATCTCTCCATAGCGATAGTACTACTCCCACGAGTCAAACCTGATGGCTTGGTTGATTGGCACTCATGTGGGCTCATCTTGCATACAAATTCACATACCCAAACACCATTATTATTAAAAAAGTATTTATTGCAACTAATAAAATATAGTATCTTTAGCTAACACGAACAGTCACATCTTTTTTCCTTCAAAATATTCTACGGAAAATACAAGTTATTAATTACCTAAGTTTTAATTTGTTTGTAAAAAAATATTTTCTCTTCTGATAATTTTTTAATCTTAACTTTTCACACTACATATTTAAAATTATAAAATTTACCAGTATTTTGGTACATTACATATTTAAAACTACAAAATTAAACGGTATTTTAACATATTTTTAGTTCAAGACTACAAAATTAAAGTCTGTATTACTTTCTTAATTCCATATCAAGTTAAAATTAGATAAATGAATTAAAATATAAAAAGCATCATAATGTGTTAGATATTAGTAAAATACATGATATTGTGTATATATATACTCCTTCCGTTCCATGTTAGTTGTCATATTTCGTTTTTTGAAAGTTAGTTTAACTATTTCAAAGCTAAATTATACTAGATCAATTCCATATTTTAAAATTAAAATGCAAATAATTATAAATTATAAAAAAGATATTATAAATAATATTTCTTTTAAATAACTAAAAATATATCATAAAATATTAATAAAAAATTTATACTGTTTAGCTCTTTTAAAAAAAAAACAGGGGGAATATATCGATATTTATAACCACCAAAGTTTTATATTCGTAGTATCCCAATTCCCGCACCACCATCTATACACGTGCTACTCACGTGAGCGCATGTTTCCCGCCAAGCATTTCCCGCCAAAAATCACACTCCTCTCCTTTTGTTAAACCCTTCTTCCCCAAAGCCATCCATATCCACAAGCAGAGAGAGTGACACTTCTAGAGAGAGAAATAGTGAAATTTCTAGAAAGATGTCTGGCTGGGATGAAGGAGCAGTATACTACAGTGACCAAGCTCAGTTTCCTCACGGCGGTGCTGGCACCGGCGACATCGAAAATGGCGGAGGAGTAAATCGCCACGTCATACTGCGGAAATTCAAAGAGTTTATCAGAAACTTCCCTGATAAATCTCAACCGAATGTGTTTCCTTATAGAGAAGCACTTGTCGAGAACCAAAATTACCTTGTTATTAATTTCTCTGATCTCCTTTCTTATGAACGAGATCAAACCTTACCTGAACTGCTTCGCCAAAATCCCGCCGATTACCTTCCTCTGGTATGTATAAAATTACATTTCTATGTGTTTGTTAGTTTGTATGTGGATGTGAATTTGTTATTGAAATTTTGATGGATTTAATTAGTAACTGTGTTTTTAATATGGAGTTTAAGAAAGTAGTGTGAATTAGGTACATTTCTATGTGCTGTTAGTTGTATTTAGATGTGGATTTGTTGTTGATGAACCTTGAAATTTTGATGGATTTAATTAGTCCTTTTGTTGTATTTGCTTTGGTTTGGCACAGAGTTTAAGAACCTGGCTGAGTGTCTTCCTCTCTGGCATGTATAAATTACATTTATAGGCATTGTTGTTCGAGTGAGAGTTTGATAGATTTAATTAGTTCTTATGTTGGTTATACTTGCTCTGTGACTTGGCACGGAGTTTAAAAAATTAGTATGCACTAATTATATTTATGTAGGTGTGGATTTGTTGTTGATGAACTCGAGAGTTTGGATTTGTTGTTGATATCTTAGTAATTTAGTTTGTGTGTGGCTGAACTAAGAACTTTTTTGTAAGTGAAAAGTATGTTTAAGTGTATCGTTGTATTTAGTTACATGAAATATTGCAATATCATTACTATGGAATATTTCGAGAACCAACTACTGAATGACACTTGGTTTTCTTGTGTCTGGGGTTTCTAGTTTGAAACTGCAGCAGCTGAGGTTCTTGCAAGCTTGAGATCGAGGGTAGCTGGTGAGAGTGGAGAAATGGAGGAGCCGGAGATTGGTGAAGTACAAATACTCCTGAGGTCGGAGCAGGATTCAATGTCGATGCGTTCCCTTGGGGTTAGTTTCAGTTTGAACGTTGCATTTTTTTAATTATCTTAAATTTTTCTAATTGATTGTTTTAATGCTGTTTATCTTGTTTAGGCACAATGTATATCAAAGCTGGTCAAGGTATCTGGGATTGTTATTGCTGCATCAAGGACCAAAGCGAAGGCAACTTATGTGACCTTGCTATGTAAAAACTGCAAAAATGTGAAGATTGTTCCATGTCGTCCAGGGCTTGGAGGAGCTATTGTACCGCGTTCTTGTGATCATGTTCCTCAGGTTTATGGAATGAAAACTTTGAACTCCCCATTTGAAGTTTGAATTAGGTGACATTCTAAATGGTAGGAATTTTGCAGGTGGGGGAGGACCCTTGTCCTATTGATCCATGGATAGTGGTTCCAGATAAAAGTAAGTATGTTGACCAGCAGACTCTTAAGTTGCAGGAAAACCCTGAGGTGAGGATTCATTTACTTGCTGAAGAGAAGCTTAACTGCAATCAGTAATTTCCTTGTTTTCATATTCTCAATTGGTTCTTATTTTCTGTTGAGGTAATTCTAGGATGTTCCTACTGGAGAGCTGCCAAGAAATATGCTTCTATCTATAGATCGTCATCTTGTTCAAACAATAGTGCCTGGTACAAGGCTGACGATTATGGGGATCTACAGTATTTTTCAAGCTTCAAATTCAACGACATCGTAAGAGTCCACCAAGTGATTAAAGGAATTCAATTATGTAGTGTTTGGCACTTCATTGTATCGACTCTTTTTTTAACTTACGGTTTCTGTGTTCTGAACTGGGATGCAGTCACAAAGGAGCTGTTGCTGTTAGGCAGCCTTATGTTAGAGTTGTTGGAATGGAAGAAACAAATGAGGCCAACTCTCGAGGGCCAGCCAACTTCACAGTAGATGAGGTAATTTTTAAATTAACTATAGCACATGGTGATTGATTGGTTTTTGCTAAGTTAGCTGCATTCTTTCAATTGAGTAGACTGCATATCGATAGTTGTCTCTACCTACTTATCCCCACAACTCACAGCGGAAAAATTCGCAAAGAAGCATGCACATAGAGTAGAAAAGGGCTGGGGAAGATAAGGTAATGTTGGTCAAGCTATGGACTGGAGGGTAGGTTTACCTCTTTGTAGCGGAACAAGTGCTGAATGATTTAACTTTTCATTTAGAGGACATAACAGCTTGCTAGAAGTAGCCAATACGCGCCATGCTGTTTGGAGTCTTTGGACAGCATCCGTTTTTCAATTCTGGTCTCAGTTTTAATCTGTCTGGATATTCCCTTGTGCATCAATTCTAATGGCCTCCCTTTCTGCAGAAAGAAGAATTTCTGAAATTTGCATCAGATAATAATGCTTATGAAAAGATATGCGCAAAGGTTGCTCCCTCAATATTTGGTCATGTTGATGTCAAGAAAGCTGTCACATGCCTTTTATTTGGAGGGTCGAGGAAGGTATGTTATGCCATTTTTCCTTCAAAGTCAATCGTTCTTTTTTATTCATTGATTAATCTCTAGCTCTTGTTTCTGCAGTTCTTGCCCGATGGTGTGAGATTAAGAGGTGATATCAATGTATTACTCTTGGGGGATCCGTCAACTGCTAAATCACAGGTCAGTTTTACTCACTGGTTATAATAAGGTGGTGGCTTGTTGTTTACAGGAATTTCATTTTCATGAGCTTTTTTCTTGCTGAATCATGAGAGCAATTTATGTCGGCATTTGGTTCCCAAGGGTTTCTTTTGTTACTAATCCTTGTTTTTGTTCCCAATGCTAATGAGAGTCTGAATTAATTTATTTTGACCATTTAGTTTCTAAAATTCGTGGAAAAGACGGCCCCAGTAGCCATATACACTTCTGGCAAGGGGTCTTCAGCTGCTGGCCTCACAGCTTCTGTCATTAGGGATAATAGCTCCGTAAGTTTCTTCTAGGCTTATCCCTGGTTTAGAAGCCATTTCAGTTAAATGCTCCATTTTCAATATATTTCAAAATGACGAGTTTCTTTATTAACAATTCAGCGCGAGTTTTACCTAGAAGGAGGAGCCATGGTCTTGGCAGATGGAGGAGTTGTCTGCATTGACGAGTTTGACAAAATGAGGGCAGAAGATAGGTAGATCTTAGTTAAAACTTAATTTTTTTTTTCCTACTCTATTGTCTCATGAGAGTTTCTAAAGAGCATCTTACTGGTTACCAGAGTTGCTATTCATGAAGCAATGGAGCAGCAAACAATTTCCATTGCAAAGGCTGGAATTACAACAGTCCTTAATTCAAGAACCGCTGTGCTTGCTGCGGCAAATCCTCCATCTGGACGTTATGATGATCTCAAGGTCTTTATAATTCCTTTCAAGTGTTGTGTTTTTACAATTTTCTGCAGCTTATGCTGGCATAAACCGGGAACTGAAAGTTCTATTTGCATTGCAGACTGCACAAGACAACATTGACTTGCAGACAACAATTCTTTCAAGATTCGATTTGATTTTCATTGTGAAAGACATCAGGAAATTCGATCAGGACAAGGTAAGGCAAAAAACTCCTCATGCTCTCAGTTCTGTGGGTGAAATAAGCATTTTGTGGTATGGACTTCATTTTGCTCTAGAACTTAGGCCTTTGGATATTGCACGTAGTGTGATGGGCATGAAATCACAAATAAATGGGTAGTTAATTTTCTAAATATCTTCATTGATGTAATTTGAAGCAGGCTTCGTTAGGTGCTTATTTTAGTGTAAGAAGCTGCAAGAATGTGTTTTCATTTACTGAGTGTTTCTTTCAATACAGGCAATTGCCAGACACATCACCAAGGTCCATGCATCTGCTGAAGCATCTAGGGATGACACTATAACTTCTAAGGAGTATAATTGGCTGAAGAGGTTGGTTCTTAATATGACTTAAAAGTTATGCACTTCACTGTTGTAATTTTGAAGGTCTAGATGTTAAAGGAAATGAGTTCCTGTTGCAGATATATACAATATTGTAAGGCCAATTGCCATCCCCGATTATCAGATTCTGCAGCCTCACTGTTACAGGAAAGTTATGTCAAAATTCGCCAGGTAACTATATCAACAGGTTCAATATGGCGATTCTCCAGGATTAGACTTTCAACAACATTTTAGTAGTAACCTTTATTGATTATGAAAATGCTGTACGTGCCACACTGATATTTGTCTCTTCTGTTATCTGCTGCAGGATATGAGGCGGCAGTCAAACGAAACTGGGGAGGCATCAGCAATACCAATTACTGTGCGGCAACTAGAGGCCATAGTGAGGTTAAGTGAAGCTCTTGCAAGAATGCAACTGTAAGTGCCACGATTATAAGTTGCTTTTTGTCACTTGCATAGAATTGAATGCTTCGAGGTCTGTCATCCTGCTATTAACTAAGCCATTTATGTTGTTTAGGAGAAGTCCCTATTCCATGTATTTCTTTGTAGTGTTGTCTTTATCCTTTCTTTCAGCTCCTATACAAACAGTTATTAATCAATAATCTACCTCTTTCTTATCATGAGTTTAGCTCCCAAGTTGCAAATGAGAATCACGTCAAGGAAGCAATTAGGCTCTTCAACACTTCCACTATGGATGCAGCACGATCTGGAATCAATCAGCACATAAACATTACTCCTGAGATGGCAAATGAAATAAAAGTTCGTCTCTTGTGCAACCAATACTCATTTTAGTTTTCCAGCTATACGACCTTCCAATCATAGAACTTAAATAGTGCTAATTTTTTTTCATGGATGAATAGCAAGCCGAAGCCCAAATTAAGAGAAGAATGGGTATTGGTAGCCATATATCAGAAAGACGGCTAATTGATGATCTGACCAGGATGGGCATGAACGAATCAATTGTAATGTCATCCTTTCACTGTTTCACATATATGGCCTTTATTCATAATATTCCCTTATTTTCTCCCCTAGTGGAACTCTATATTTGTGTTGATGCAAGTGCTAAATATTGTCAGATAAGAAGAGCACTGATAATTATGCATCAAAGGGACGAAGTGGAGTACAAACGAGAACGGAGAGTCATAGTCCGAAAAGCCTGAAGATTGTACCACATTGTAGCCTTGTAAGCAAACTTTCAGCAAGTTCACGTCACGAGGACACTACTACCAGTCACCTGATCATCAGATCACATGTCATTTGATGATTTGATTTCCCTTGACAAATCAAGCAGAATTATTTAAATCGCGGATTGTGTTGTGATACTGCCTTTCAACACCTCTGTACATTAGTGAACTGCTAGTGTCAAAGAGCAGTAAATGCACATCCACTATAAGTCAAATGGTTTGAGTTACTACAAAACAATCTAAAATATTTTATTTGTGACAGAACCAGAAGGCTGATGTATTCTCACTTGAATCTATTCCAAGTCATTATGGTATTCCCCAACACTATTGGTGCTCTACTTAAAAGTATAAATTCTTTGAGTAGATCTTGCTAGTAGTAGTTGGGCACTTCTCATGTCTCGACAATGGCGTTCGAGTTATGGTTCTTCTCTTTACTTTGTCTCCCAAGCAGAAGAAAAATTGTCACATGGGATTATGGGGTCCAAGAATTCAAAACTTAAGTTTCATTCAAATTAATTTTTAATTAATCGTTTTGATGGAATAGTTTTACTTAAACCTCTATCTTGATCTCCATAATTGCCTCTAATTCGTTCTCTTTCTTGACCTCCATAGTATGAAGTAAAACAACATATTATATTCTCAAAGTGGGGGCATGGGTAGAGTAGAGTGTTCGCAGCCACTAACAATTGTTTTCTATAGACTTCTGGTGCAAGATCTCCATCACAGCAACTAACAATTGTTTTCTATAGACTTCCGGTGCAAGATCTCCATAGTATGAACGAAGTAACTAAAAAATATTGTTAGAATTCTTCACTAAACAACAGTTCTCCACCTTATTATTAGACTTATTATCAAGTCATTTGGTCGTAAGCTATCTAATAAAAATAGTAACTATTTCTGCTGTCACAATAAATGGAGCAATATGTCAATTGCATGTGAGTTATCAAACTACCAAACAAAATTACCTCCTTCTATCGTTAATCCAATTTTAGAATCCACATTAAAATTCCAAATCTTAATTTAGGAAAAACTTCTGATGCAGGCTAGAACTTGAAGAATTTATAATTATATGGTGAATATATTCAATGGAGTATGAAAGAAACCCTAAAATATTTTCAATTAGTCAAAATAGCGATCGCCTCCAATGCATTAGACTAGTTATGTTGTAATAAGTTATGTTGTATTAGTGAAACTGATTATCCTGATATATTTTTTATTGTTTATTTGATTTGTTGCTGATGCAAGTCCAGGAAGCCCCGTTTGGCACCTCTGCTAGTTTTTCGAAGTTCAAGGACATGTTTAAAGATATGATACAGGTTTAGGCCTTAAATGACATCTTCAAGCATCCATCAAGCATCAAAGTGATCAATTCCAAGTATGAAAAATAGCATGGAGGCTTTGGGAGATTGCACAACATAAAGTGCACCAAATGGGCACTTTGGGCGATGGCTCGCCCTTCCAGTAGGCATGTCACCGATTTGACAAAGCGAATCATGCATTTTACACCCCCAAACATGAGCTACTGGTCATGGGGAGATGGGGTGCATATTTGGCGATTTAATGCAAAATGGGCGATCCATTTTGTACATTTGGCTAGGGAGAGTGTTTTTGGTGCCTCTTTTAAACTTTGTAATAACCATTAGTATAAATACTAGTTTCACTTGAATTCTAAGCTTGGACTTTGATGAATATTAATTGTATGAGCTTAGTTTGCTTGATAATGCTAATGCTAGTGATTAGTGATAGCTTGTAGCTAGATTAGATCTGTAGTTGATCAATTAGGTGTAGATTTCACTTATTTGATCCTTAGGTTCTTTGTATCTAACTCGAGTTTTGTATTCTCCCATTTGTGAATTCATATCCGAGTTTACATGTTGATTGGATTAGAATTATTGTAGATTCATTGAATTGAGTAAAGTGTGAAGGTATCCAGTCCTTTACATCTTGCTAGTTCTATTGATTCTTCAAGTAATTCGCATATGTTTTCTTATTTCAATTTTCACATCTCAGCTATAGAATTTCCTAATATACTATTATTCCGTCCTTTGACAATTATAATATATCCGAGTATTAATTACTAATTATTGTATAAACTTATCCGAGAATCAATAACCAACGAGAAATAAAACACTCCTGAATTTTAAGGATAAATTACATAATTAATCAAATGTTTTTATTATATTTATATTTTATCTCACTATTTTTTAAAAATTATGAAATATACCCTTTTTTAGGCGCTATACATAACTTACAATTTATTATATCCTATTGTTAAATTCATCGTTACTAACTACAAAAAGTCATACTTTATATATGCATGGGTGTGGCCTAGTGGTCATGAGTTCAACAAAAAGACTAAGTGTACCTGTTGTTGATGGGAGTCGGCACGTATGTTGTGGAATTAGTCGAGGCTCGCACAAGCTAGCCTAGTTATCACAATTATAAGAGAGAGTCTCATTTTATGTATTTGGCCAATTTGGAAAGATGCCTTATCTTTTTTTCATTCTCATTTTGTAGTAATTCCACCCTATAACCTACTTTTTTTAATAGGTTTGCCCTTCAAATTGCTCAGGTATGACATCATATAAAGCAGGAAATAATGCAATCTATCCAAAGAACTATAAAGTACAACACAATACGATATGATAGGATATGATGTATTATAAAGATATGTAACAACCAGCCAAACAAAGCATAAGGGAAGCAAATTGTGTCAACATTGCACATTGATTGTGCCCTCTCACACTCCAACATACCTCATTTCCACCCCTGACCCGTACTTCCCATCCCTACCACCTCACACACTACCTCCCTACCCACCTTCCATAGTATTTACAATAACATTCGTATATTCAACGTAGTCCTATAAAGTGGTTTTGAAGAAAGCAGAATGTACATAGGCCTTATTCCTGCTTCAGAGTTGAGAGGTGTATAATAATGGTAGTAAAATAGGAGTCATTAAAGGTCATTAATTGTGTTAATCTTACAATTACTATATTTAGATAATTACCATAATTGAATAAGTACTATGGATAGTTAAAGAATTATGTTATGATTGGTATACCATAATTAAGTAGTAGAGTTATGATAGGAAATCACTCCGGAATCCTAACATCTACCAATTAAGGTTACTGAAAACGCCTATAAAATCCCAGAGGGATCAAAAGTAAAAATACGCTCCAAATACTACTCTAAAATACTATTAAAATTTCTTCCCAGCTTAATACTAACTTAAGCATCGGAGAATTATCCCGGGGACCACCCTGGTTCTTTGTTTTATAGGTGCACTATTTGAAGTTACTGAGATCCGTGTTCGTAAAAGGATTCATCCATAGTCAGGTAATTGTTGGTCTCTTTTGGATTCATCAATTGGCGCCATCTCTAGGGATTCGAGAAATAACATTATCCTGATTTCTGTTCTTCTAAAAACACTTTTCAAAACATGGTCAACACGCGAAGCAAAACCATGGCGAGAGTCGTCCGAGGTAGGCTACCCCAGTACAAGGTGGCCCTAACCGAGGCGGAAGAGGTCATGTACGAAGGGAACAAACCTAAAGAAGTACTAAGCATCCAACTAAGAGGGTGCCCAAAACCAATCCCTAACGATTGTCTCGCTGTCGCCGCGCAATTTTCCCAGGAGCATCAGGCGTTGTTCCAACAATGGTGATAGGAGCACCCCGGATAAGGTCCCAGGGAGACATCCAACCTAGCCCAGGGGAAGAGTAGCCACAACAGAAGCCCAGGCTAGATAACTTAGAAACAGACGATTCCCTCTTTGACGACGAACAACCACGTTATAAAAGAAAGAAGCCTGATGTGCCACAACAACGACGTAGGAAGAATAGCCCTAACCAAGATCGGGCCCTACCCCGAGTTCAAAACAAAGAAAGAAACCACGGCGAGACGTAGAGTTTCATAAAGAACAAACTGGATAAGATACTGGGTATCGACAAGATAGGGGACATAATTACCCCTTTCTCTAAACAAATAATGAGCACACCTCTCCCTAAGGGGTTCAAATCCCCGAGGATAAAACCGTATGATGGAAGCACGGACCAAAGTGACTTCCTGTCTCAATTCAGGTTCTAGATGGTGAACAGACGGTGTAATAGGGAGCACATGTGCCGCGTGTTCCCCGAGTTCCTAGTAGAGAAGGCAATGATATGGTTTGATGACTTGCCTAGGAACATCATCACCTCTTTTTGTCAGCTGGCTGAGCTCTTTTACGCCCGTTTATACCAGAAGATAAAAGTGGTGAAGAACCCGACAGACCTCTTAGACGTTAAACAAAAAGGAGATAAAACCATAAACGCCTATCTGGAGCGCTTCACGGAAGAAAGCTTACATATAAAGCATAAAATCGACCAGCTCGTCATCCATCTTTTTAAAATGGACTCCAGCCCAGAAACTTGTATACCGAGCTGAGGTGAAATCCGCCACAGACGGAACAAGAGTTGTTCAGGGTAGTCAGGAGCTACCTCTAGCCACATCAACCACCTCGTCCAATAAAGCCACCCCGATGACCTCATCATCAGGATTGAAGGCACTAAGACGATCTCTAAATAGATCCGTATCGTCGAAAACACAATGATGAGGCCTTATTTGGCTGACGAGGTCGACCCCCATAGGACTAACCCTATTGGCTGGGGGTTCTTAATTTCCAATCTGGGGGAAAATGGAATAATTTTTACAAAATAAAACTTGTCCTTCCATTCAACGTCTTTTGAAGGATTGCTAATCCTAAAACTATGGTTAGGGGAGAAAAGGTACCACCTCCTGGAAGGCCTTGAACTCTTAATAGAGAAAAAATACCTAAACAAATCTACAGAAGGCTCTATTCCTACCCTAAAACAGGCTAATTGAAAACTTATAATTGTGCGTATAGCATTGGGTGCCAATTGCGCAAGAGTCAAGTTAAAGGTTAATAAAAGATTAGTCAGAAAAGGGGAGCAGAAAACGCAATCCCGACACCAGGTACTGGTAGTATACTGAACAAAAACCAGCTGGGGGCAGGCAAGCCCTATCAGAAGGGCAGGGGATGGTGAACTCTAAGTCAGAGGGAAAATGTTTTTCCCTAAAAAATGGGAGAAGAACCTCAATGGTTAAGCGATTGGGGATTTTTTCGACCAACAGGTCTTGGCCCCCAAAAAATTCTTCAGGCATGGCCAAAACCTGTTGCTCAGGGGTATCACAACCCACACAAAAAACGTCAGCCTCGTAAGTTAAAAAGAAAGGAGAAGGATGCATTCATCCATACTTACTATTTTTTCAAAGAAGAAATAGAAGAAGGAGATTGCAGAGGAAATCTGGGATATAAAACGAAAGGGGAGTGCAGTAAAAACTTAGAAAAGCAATGAATGAAAAAGGAGAGAAACGAACGAGGGCAAGACGGGATATATATTGATAACTCCTAAAAGACGGTAATTATGGCAATTAATGAGGGAAAATAAAAAGACGCCATTACAGTAAAAAGCAAGAAGTTGTCTGACACACAGAAGATGATCCGTCCCTTAAAGGGATTATGACACGTATAAGTCCAGATCAGATGATAGTGACACGTGGAGAATAGATGCGGGAGAACCAGGCAAACAATAAAAAAAATTCCCGCCTAAACCACCTCTTCAAATAAAAGGAACCCACCTCCTCCTAGGTCGATAGTCAAAACATCCTAGAATGGGTGACGTAACAACAAAAGAATAACTCACCTCGACAAGATAGCTGAGGTGAACCGTCAAGCGAGACCAAAAGGCTAGCTACATAATTAGCCCGCTTAAGGTGACCTCAGATGATACGACTTCGGCCAAATAACCTCGGCCATAAGCGTTGATATAACAACTAATGATAAAAAAAATTACCTCAGCAGAAGTTATCCCGGCACACCCATGATTGGCACATGGGACCTCGCCAAGCTAGTCGGGGTGAATCATTTAAAATCCATTCACTTTGGTTGTATATATCACCTCGGGGAACGACCCCAGATGCATACAATTCATCACTACTCTTTCAGTCGAGGGGCGTAAACACACACTTCAACTCCCAGAAGGGGGACTACTGTATGACG
>JBDJHY010000102.1:19317-33058 GCA_039654485.1 Withania somnifera | reverse complement strand
AAAAAGAAAATGTTTCTATGTTTTCTTGGGGTTTTAATTGAAGTATTAGCATTAAACCTTCATATGTACTTCATTAGTTACAAGTTGTCCATAAACTATTTATATCAAAGTTGTTTTTCTTTTTAATATGGTATATATTTAAAAATTATGTAATAATATTATAAACTATAGTAATTAATAACTTAAGATATTTGAAAAGAACATAAAAATTAGGTTGACTTTCGATTTTTATTAGTGAAACATAAATTGAGATAAAATAAGTAGCATATATTATTGGCAATAAGCAGGCAGCAGGTCGATGTGCCTGTTTGTGCTGCTTGCATCATTTTACTCTTAATTTTTTTCTTTTTTCTTTTTAATATGTTATGTATTTGAAATTTACGTAAAATTTTCTATAGCAGAAGTGTTGGTTGAGCAGCTAAAGCAGGATGTTGTTTCAGATCGACATACCTGCTTCAGTTGCTTGTTGCTTCAACATCTATGACTCGCTTAATTAATCATTTAAAATATTTTATTATATATTATTTAAAAATATTTAAATCATAATAATTTAAAATATATATGAGAAGTGGGGTAAGGCATATTTACTCCACAAAGATATACTCTAGTGGTTAAATGGGTGTACAATCAATTACTAGTGACATAATTATCTTACTTCTTTAAAGCAATCCACAAAAAGGGAGACATAGTACTAGGAGTATATATGCATGACTATGAGAAGAGAAGTCTAAATAAGAAAATCATTCTTTTTACATAATTCTTTATTTATTTTTTTGAAAAAAAAATAGTGTAATAAGCTTTTGATATGCGCGAGAATTAAGAAAGAGCCCGACCATAAGAGTTTATTATACGTAATCTTATTTTGTATTTTTATAAGAGGATGTTTTCAAGGTTCGAACTCATAACTTTCTAATTACATAACAATAATTTTATCAATTACTCTAAGTCTCTCTTTCTGGGTAATTAATTTAAACGCGCACATATATATATATTATTTGGCCATATCACTTAGCAACTTAGTAATAATTATCAGGAGTACTGAAGATCATAATTAAGCACTATTTAGGAATATATGCAATGATTACCACTAGGACTTACTTTTATTTATATATATAATCAATGAATATATATGATGAGGTTGATAGAATTTTTTAACTCTTAATCAAAATTCATAACATTATATAGTCGTAATATATGTTATCGCGATAATCGGTATATATCGCGCCTTAAAAAGTGATATATTCTGTGATTTTTTAAAAATTATAAAATAAAATGTAAATATGATAAGGATATTTAGTTAGTTACATAATTTATCCTCTATATATACAACAAATAACATACTCAGTATAATTTTATAAATTAAATTTAAAAAAATAAAATAAAATATACGTAAATCTTATTCTAAAAATATTTTTAATGAAACCTCGACTCAAAAAAACATTTTCGACATATACCAAAAATGTTTGGTAACTTTGATTTTTTTTGGTCAAAAAGAATGGTAAAAAAGGACATTATTATGACCTAAACAAAAAAATGTCTTTATCCTTTTGTGTCATTGAAGCCAATATTTGAAGTATATAGACTAGAGATACAAAAACTATTTTGATCAAATTAAAAATTTTATAAGAAAAATATTAGTAGATTATAATCTAAATTTTATCAGTTATATATTGTAAATGTTAGATGTCAATCTAATATTTATTTGTAAAATTGAGTAATATATCAGCAAATTTTAATCTGAGTCTAATATTCTCTAAAAAGGATAATTTTTTAAAGATTATATTTGCACATTTAAAAAATAAGGACGAAATCTAAATGGTAGCTTAAATTGAGATAATTTCATAGCTCAACCGTTTTACGTACTAAGGTAAAATTTTCACCAATGGAGTCTAAACATAGCGCTTGTAATTGTAAAAATAAATTTATCAGTCAGGTATAAGCAAATAGCGATAAGTTAACGTTTTATTTTTCAAAAAAGGTCATTCATACCACTGTGAACAAAGTTCATCACGCATCAATTGAATTTTAACCTCCGTGAAGATGTTCATTCGAATCCTATTTTGCTCCTCTTGCTCATTCCGCCCCAGGTATTGATGATGTATAAATTTTTTGAAATGAAATTAGTAATTATAAAAGAAAAATCTTAATAAACATTAATAAGTAATTTACTAAAAATATTGATTAATCTGCTATCACAAATTAAAATTTAAAATAATATAAAAAATAATTTTAGATTTTGAGTGTAAATAACTTAAATCCAAGGCTACTATGTAACACATACATTGATGTTGACCACTGCATGCTACTTTTTGATCCTTTAGCAATATTTGACCCTACACACACCTATATTTATTATTTAAATCAAAATCACTAGGGTTAATTAAGAAAATGTGGAAGAATAAAAATGATAATTTTATTTTTAGACAAGTTTAATCAAGGATAAAATATATAATTAGTTAAATGTTTTTTTTAATCATATATTACATTTTATCAGTTATTTTTAAAAACTTGTGGAGTATATCACTTCTTGTTTAGGGATTGATACAACGGAGGGTGATGATACATAATTTGAGTGTTATACATAACTCATGATACATTGCATGTGTGATCATTATTTTAATGATTTAATATGTATTCATATGCATTTGAAGTATTACTTGAATTATATATCACGATTCTCCTTATGTATCTGAAGGATGCGCTTAAATTATACATCGCGACCCTTCATATGTGTTTGTTAGGTATGGTATGACTCATATTTAAGATGATGGAACAAATGCTGGAGTAGAGCGAGTAGTTAAATCTTGTGTTCTTTACTTTCTGTTAAATCATGTGTTTATTAGTCTGATCCATCAATGGTGTCGTGCATAAAAAAGGGTATGAAACGTAATCTTAGAAATTAGTGTTATTAGGAATAATTAACTCATATAGTGGTAAGACGCAATACATATGTAGGGTAATGAACATAACTTGTGTGTGATATATAACTCATAATACATCACATATTCGCAATTATACAATGTATCGTACGCCATACATATGGAGGGTAATGAACATAACTTGTGCGCGATATGTGACTCATAATACATCACATGTATCACGACTATATAATCTATCATATGTCTAACCATACATCTAAATAATTTAATATGTATCTACATATATCTAGAGAGTTATTTGAATTATGTATGCGTCTAAGTTATGTATCACGATCCTCCATATGTATCTGGAGATTTCTTGAATTACATACCACGCCCAAATTATATATCACGACTTTCCACATATATTTCCTACATAAAAAACACAATTCAGAATTAGTGATATAAGAGTAATTCTACTATAATTTGTTTTACTTTATATTTTAATATAAAATATAAAATAGAGCCAAAATTAATTTGTGACAGATGGAATATCTTGTTTTTAATATATTTTTTAACCTTCTAGAAAATGAGATCCACCAGAAATTACGCAGCTTTTCAAATTCCAATAATAATTTGCTATTTTGTTTTTATACACAGTAAATTGAAGAAAAATATTTGAAATTTAAATTATTTCTCATTTCCCAATAAAGAAAATAAGAAAAAAAACAAATTACTTTTTGGGAGTGACAAAATACTAGTCATGAGTTAGAGAAGTTAGTTTTAAATAAATCCAAAACTATATGAGTATAATAGGACAGGCTAAAAAACAACCTCTGTATTTTTTCTTTTGTATTTATCAATTACATACATTTTACACTTGAAGTTACTGATTTTTTTTTTTATTTTGTCATTATTATTCATGCAATTTTAACCTATACTCTGAAGTTGCATTTAAAGTATAAAAATATTAAAATAAATTTCTTATATTAATAAGCTAGGTGTAATAATTAATACATCCTACTTTATTCTTTTATAAATAATATTTGATGGAGTTAATATTTCATTTCGTACCAGTTGTATTAATGTTATCCGTCGTATAAGAAGCATACAATTAATATGTCATACACTTTAAATCTTTAATTTTTATTGAATTATGAACGCCGATGTATAATTTAGTACAAGTCACACTAATTTAGTGCGCCTATATAAATTAATGCATCTTGCACTTTAAATCTTCAATTCCCATTGAGTCGTGGACAAAACTAAATTAGTGTCACTTGTATTGAATTACACGTTAACTCCGTTAAAATATTGTGTGTGAAAAAAATAAGGTAGGGCACACTAATTTAATGCGCCCACAAAATTAATACATCTTGCACTATAAATCTTTGATTCCCATTGAATCGTGGATAAAACTAAATTAGTGTGACTTGTACTAAATTTACACGTTAATTTTATCAAAATATTATGTGTATGCATCTTGTATCAGTGTCACTTATACTAAATTATACGTTAACTCTGTTAAAATGTTGTGTGAGAAAATATAGAGTTGAGCGCACTAAATTAATGTGTCCAGCTTATCAGTGTAACTTTTCTAATAGGCGGCTCATTTTTATATTTTTTATATTTTAAGTGGCTTTTTTACATTTCAGAGTTCTTATTCTATTGGTATTGCCTATTTGATTTTAGGATGGGATGAAAAATATTTTTTATGAAAAATTAAGTAAGTTTCTTACTTATTTTATAATGGAGGCAGGGTGCTACGGAGTGGCAGAGTCAGAAATTTGGTAAAGGGTGTACAATTTTATTTTTAGTTGTGTTAAAAGTTTTTAAAATTTCATATATATTCATAATGCTAACATTTACCCTCTATGCTCCACATGATATTTCGACTAAGGATATTCAAAACCCCAATTGTGACATCTCTTCTCTTCCTTTTTGAATTCTCAGTAAAAAGAGATTTCACTAACGAAAGGCGTTGTGCGTACTGTAACTAACACGTTGTCCACTTGATCATCCTTTCCGAAAGATGATTTCACCAACGGCACTACAAAGATAGAATGAAGATGAAATGTATTAAAGGATGAAAAAGATATACATAAACTTTCAATGGTTATATATGACATTAATTTTATCGCTCATTAAAAAATATTATTTAAAGTTTATGAAATGAAACTACCACAAAAGTGTAAAAATGAAAGCATAGATTTCAAAATTATTTGATTTGTTTAAAAAATGGTATATTCAATTAACTAATAAGAGCAAAGACTGAATTATAGGATAAAATAGGGGGACAAGACTAACAAGAATTGTGGTAGAGAAGTTGTTAGTCTTCATCGTTAATCAACGGGTAATTTCATATAAATTTAAATTTAATCGAACTTCAATATAAATATAAAATATAAAAAAAAATAAAAATAAAAATAAAAAAGGGGACAAGAATTCTACAAAGTGAGTTTCCCTAGGGAATAGAAAAAAGACAATTCAATTTCACCTAATCCTTCGTGTGGATTAGCTGCTTTTGGGCAAGTACACTTCTTTTTAGGAACACAAAAGAGGAAAAGTAAAGTGTAACTATTGAATTTCCATTAATATAATAGTCATAAATAAGAATTTTCAATCTTTAATTAGAGATTTTAGGTTATATAATATCGATAAACAAGAATTTCATCAATTGTATTATATTTTTTTTTATGTTTAACTAATTAAATTGTCACGATTTAAAAATTAAGGTCATAATAATACCTACTTCTAGCTGCTTGTAGGTAAGTGAAACCGGCAAGGAGTAACTAGTAACCGCCTCAATAAAAAAGGACTAATGAAATAATGAAAATAAAAAGATAGTATTCATATAGAAGTATAAATCACAACTGATGGAGATGAATCAATTATGAACGCTGAAAGCTCATCTTGAAATTTCTGATCTCCAAAATATGCTCTGCATGAACAGCGTCATTGACGACAACTCGTGCTAGGTTCCCCATCAGCAATTTCAAGTTGAGCTTTAGGTATGAAGCCGTTATTAGAAAAAACTTTATTCCATATTGATCATGAGTTGAGTTAGGGTATCAAAATAGGATTCATTTGTATCCAAATTCGTATAATTATTACTTTTTATATTTTAATTTTATCTAGTAAAATTAATATTCTGACTCCGTAACTGTCTCGTAAGAATAAAGGCTACTCTTGAGACAAAGACAATTACTTCCTTTTTTCTTTGACAGGACATTAAATGTACGCTAATTAACTAAATATAATACAAATATGAAAGAAAGAAAACAAACTATTATGGAAAAAAGATCATCTTTATGTTCTAATAATACAATAATTACAAAATGTAGCAATTGTTTCAATTTTAAATATAGCAAAATACACTGTATCATATGCATAATAATAGTGAAATATAATAAACTCATGTATATCTTTTATTTGAAATCTACTTTCTTTTACACGGTAATAGTGGATATAAAGTAATGAGAACCGAGTAAAGGATACTAAGTTTTAAAATAAATATAATCCACGTGAATCAACTAAGTTTTAAAATAAATATAATCCACGTAAATCAACACTCACACGCCTAAATGTTGTGCAGATCGTATGGTGCTTAGTCAGCATGTGTCTGATAGGAACAAACTTGTGTATAGTTTTTATGTTCAATTGGAGAACGATAAAGTTCAAGTGTCTGAATGAAAATTTTTGGAAAGTTTAAGGGGCCGAATATGTATTTGGCCTTATGAAAATAAAATCTGAACAAAAATAACCGTACTTAAACCATAAAAAAATTATAAGATTTTGGAATCCATAATTTATTCCTTGATTCTTAACTAAAAAAGGTTTAACTCCACAAAATTAGATGATTTTTAATTTTTATTTTTTATCAAATGATCTGAAAGAAGCTTTTAGCATTGAGAGTGGCAAACAACAACATATTCAGTATATTCTCATAAATAGAATGCGGGAAAGATATAATACACGAAATTCATACCATTATCTCAAAATTAGATAAAAAGATTGTTTCTCAAATACTTTTGGAGCATTGAGAGTGGCCCTTCAATTTATATGGTGGGGCAAAAACAGGCACTAAAATCTTTGAATTTGTTATTAGTGGGTGCAAAATTAAAAGAATAGTGTGGACCAAGTGACAAACAAAGCCCACTATAAACAGTAAAAGTTCAACCAATCAATACAAAAATAATATCACAAAAGGATTATTTATATTAAAAGAAAAAGTTAAAGGGTTATTTAAGCAAATTAAAAAGGGATAATAGGTCTCTAGGTTATTAATAAATTTTGTAGTTGATACCCTGATGTAGAAAATATGTTATATTTGACTACTTTATAAAACTATATTATCCTTAAATATGACTATCAAGTAGGATTGCTCTGAATATCACTCAGAAAAAGTTTATACTATTTATACGTTATTAAAATTATCTTTTATATATATATAGGTATTGAACCTTATTTAGTTTTTTTATGTGTTTATGTTTTTTTTTTAATTCTTTAAGTAAAAATTTTGACTCTGTCATTAAACATAACAATACCTTTAACATGGCGTATGACTAATTAAATGATGAAATAGTTAATAATTATGATAAAATTTACAAATAATTCACAAACAGAGAATAAAAATGCACAAGGTAATTGATTAAAAATTTAACGTACTTTATCAAATAGCGGGATGGGAATAAAGGCTATTAAAATCGAAATTCATGACCTAAGTACTAAGTAACCAACGAATGGGGATGCCAATCAACTACAGAAAATACCGCTATTTAAAGCAACCTTATAGGAACTAAAATTAATTTTTTCAATAATCAGAGGACCAAAAGTATACTTAACCCTACATTTGTCGCAGGGTTTTAGCCCATGGCTCAAAATTATTTGACATAACAGATAATTTATAGGTTAAATATACGTCACAAGTACAAATCTCGCTACAAATTAAAAATAATTGATATTTTAGTCAAAAAGAAAAAATATACACTCAATATCCATTGTTTTTTTAAATAACCGTTGTGTTTGGACTAATTTATACCCAACTTGACTAATCTCATAAATACCTGCTATCTTCCACTAGCAACAGCTATCAGGTAACCCCGTCCACGCTAAGAACTGTTGAGAAAAAATCACCAAATATTTTGTCTCACCGATTTTTGAATCTCACACTGACAATTGAAGTTTTTTAAATAATAGGATTATTTAAGCAAATAAAAGATTATAAATTATATAAAACATTAGGTGAATAATTAATGAAAAAGGGATGTCAGGCCAAGGGAAAAGGCTTTATTTTTTCCTCTTTTCACCTAATATTTTTTGACCATACAATTTCAAGTGGGGGAATGATAAAAAAAATTAAAGGGACATATACCAAATCCTTTGGATCACATAATAATATTTGATTTTATTTTAAAAAATAATTGAAAATGATAACTAAAAACACCTTAACATGACTCATTTAGTTAATCTTAATTCTAACCTTGCATTTAGAATATTGTTCTCAAATTTGCATTTAAAATTTTATTCCAACTTAGTTTCTAGCCCTAAATAATAAGCATTAGCCATTCTGAGCCGAAAGAGGACAAGCAAATGAAGTGAAACATTACTAACCAGAGTTTTATAGACTTAGTTAAGAAATTTATAGAATACTGTTAATATGTAAGATGCAGTGGCGGAGCCACCTTCGGTGAAGGATGGACAGATGCACATCCTTCGTCGGAACATTATGTTGATTATAGAGGCTAAATGTTAGCTATTAGAAATATATATTTAATTGAAACACCCTTGATACAACTAAAAAGAAAATTTATACGCCCTTTGTCAAATTCCTGGCTCCGCATCTAGTAGGATGCACTGCTAATTGAAGTCGATATATGAAACTTCTACACTGATCAACATTCATAATAACTATAGATGGAGTCAGGATTTTTATTTATATGTTTTAAACCACAATTATTTTTGCTTTCTAAATTCTGCGTAGATTATTTGTACATACTAAGTAAATTTTTTAAAACAAAGCTTGAGCCAAGAGCAACTTCAAAACATGTTACAGCTTGCCAAGCTCTCATATATATATTTCTTTTAAAGAAAAGGGAATGGGGATAGCGAAAGAGGAAATAGGAGAGTAAATTACAAGTAGAGAATCAATATTCTTAAGAATATGGCAAAAGTTCAAGTATCTAACCGACTGAAAACTAAGATTCTTCCTATGCTCACATAAGTGGGCGTAGGGTTAGAAGAAAAATTTAAGTTATATAAAGGAGTGGACAATCACTCCATGTGTCACACAAAAAAGTATATTGATAGTATTCACACAATATACATCTCAGATACAACTTTTGTTTAAAGAACTAGGTATGATCAATACAGCATTTGATTCTATGCTGTTTTTGGTATATAATTATAAGACAACTACCCGAACAAGTGGGGATATCATATCATATTAGTACACAAATCACTAATGATGATTCCAATATATTCGATTTCAAGGCGATTGTTGGGTGTGCAAACAAAAGTCCCACATTGGTACCAATGAAAGAATTAGAAACCTACATATGATGTAGGATCTCTTAATAGTGTGACATTTTTAGGGGAAAATCGTGCGGACTTTACCCAAAGGATACAATATCACACCATGTAAGAGTGTTTTTGGGCTGAGGGGAAACATAGCATGTCACAAGAGCGAGGCGAGGGTTGGAACCCTACTGCGAGAGGGACGCAGTTCGGTGCGATGAATAAGGTGTTGTGGTGGAGTGATGGAACGCGGAGTTCGGTTTGTTTAACTTTACGAGTTTGGAGATGCACATACAAGAAGAAGCTAGCTGCAGGCTTCAGTTGTCATAAAAAGATACTCAAAAACGATGTGGATGGCACGGTGAATCTCGGTCATGACCCATGGATTATGGTTATGGGCACGTGAAACTTAATTCGAAGGGAGAGATTGTTAGGTGTGCAACAAAAGTTCACCTTGGTGGTTGAATGAATTGGAAGAGATGATGTGAGACCTTTTGGGAAAACTATGCGAGCTTGGCCCAAAGGGACAATATCATGTAAGAGTGTCTTTGAGCTGGTCTGAGCCCAATAACGATTAATGACACTCAATGGATCGTGGTTATAGGCATGTGGAACTTAGTTCGAGGGGAGATTGTTAGGTGTACGAATAAAAGTTCACATTGCTAGTTGAAAAGATTGAAAACTTGTAGGATTGCGAAAACCGTGCGGATTTTGGCCAAAAGAACAGTAACAACGAAAGAATCATCAACCCTCCAATGGTACAGCAGAGAGTTCAGCCTCTTCTCTTGCCTGCAAATGTGACATGATTTTTTCAGAGAATATCAAATGCAACTGAACTGTTAATGGAATTAAAACCAGGATGTCAACAAGCCAACAACGTTTTATATTGACATGGAGATGTATCGTTTTTGAACATGATGTCGTGTCTTACACAACCACTTACTTTATATCCGGCCACCCAGTCTTTCACCTCCCCTGGTAACTCGGAAGTCAGGCGTTGATAAAATAACTTTTCATAAGTGCCAAAAACAACATTGAAATGGTCTAGCATTTGTCACTCTGAACTACATGATGAGTTTTAATGGACCATGATCACAAGATGAATAGCAACATACCTCTATTAGAATCAAGGCTTGTGACATAGGCCCAGCACAAGACTAATGACACCTCTTGCCACAGATGATGAACCCATGTCCACATTTGATTATCTTCGTGACTTATCACGTGAATCTTCTGATCGGTGGAATGAGGATAATAATCTCGAGATATCTCATAAAATTATTCAACTTCTAAGAGACCCATTCGAAGAATATGAAGATTAGTTGAAGTCGGGAGATCTGTCAATTGAACAAATATGTTCTATCTTGTATTAACTGTCTGACTTATCAATTTTTCAGGATCCAAATAACTTAATTTTCTCCGATCAATTATTTGAACCCTCACGATTTTCAAATATCGATTTTTTTCTCTTATTATAAAATTTATTATTATCGGTATTGATATATAAAAACAAGATACTCAATTTAAAGTAAGTAAACAAAATTTGATATTATATACAACTATGTGGAAAATAGTATTTGATGTAATTTTTTTTTTTTAATAATAAAGTAAAAGAAAGACATAAAAAATATTTTGAAAGGAAGGGAGGAAGTTATTAATCTACAATAAAGAGAGCCTCTGTTTATAGAAAAAAATTGGTGTAACAAAAGTTGATAAACATAAGAAATAGATATTCAATATAATAGAAATATTTTTATAATAATTTTTAACCAACTGTAACAACCAATTTGATATTTAGGACCTCGATGTGTAGTCCATCCAAACAATCTGGTTGAATGTGGAATGCTTTGTGCTTCAGTCTTTAAGTTCCAGGTATGAAGTTGTTAATACTTGTATCTATAATTTTTTATGGAAATGCCCAATTTTGTTGTTGCCCGGAAGGTGTTTGTTTGAATGTCTGAGTGTGAAGGATATTTGGCTATCAGCATGATCACCATGTGGAACAATGACAGAAACAGAATTTTCACCAACAAGAGTCGGGCCAGCTGATAAAAGGGTGCATTAGTACTTTATTAGTGGGCGATCTGTAAGTAGCCCTGTAAGCGCCTTTTGGCTCTGACAGTGACCAGCATCGAAACCATCTAAACTTTAGTTTACCAGAAAGAAAAAAGGAAACATAATTTTCATTAAGCGGTGGTAAAATATAAAGGAAATAAATTCATGTGAGAAGTAAAAAGGGATGTCAATATGTAATATATATAAAGATAAGAAAAATATTTTTACTTAGCTCGATGAAGGGCTGTTGGTTGACACCCCTCAAATACATGTGGCTCCGCCACTGATGTGGAACATGAACATGGAGTTGGTTAGAGGGTATACATATGTATGAGAGCCCATTGATGGGAAAATTCTTTTTTCTAGGTACATGTTGTCTTAACTCTTAATGTTCATCTTCATAACAAACAACGGGTAGTTTTGAAATATTTTTTCCTGCTATAAGTATGACAGTCTCAACAATGTCTATAGGTTTTACTCAGGATCTACTGATGTGCTGATTTATGTGATGATAAAACTTGTTCATTTCATTGATAAATAATCGGTCGTTTGTCGATTCAGGGACGACTTAACAAATTTGTATCCTTAAACCAGTTCTATTTTTGTAGGTTCAGAACATCGGATAAGAAGATGCAGCAATGTACTATTATGGTAATGAATGAGAGGCAAAAGTTGGCTGAACTACTGAGAAATTGTTCTAAGATTTTTTCTTTAGATGTGGGAAAGCAAGTTCATGGAGCTGTATTAAGGATGGGTTATACATTTGATTTGATGATAAGCAATGATCTGATTGATATGTACGGGAAGTGCGGTAGAGTGGAACTGGCTCGCTTAGTGTTTGATAAAATGCCTGAAAGAAATGTGGTTTCTTGGACGGCTTTAATGTGTGGATATTTACAGCATGCTAATGCTCAAGAACCTTTGTTGCTTCTCTCTCGGATGCTCTTGTCAAATGTAGGACCCAATGAATACACTTTTTCCACAAACTTAAAGGCATGTGGTATTCTTGGTGTCGTGGAAAATGGACAACAGATTCATGGGTTGTGTGCTAAAAGTGCGTTTGATAAGTATCCAGTCACGGGCAACTCAATTATTGATATGTACTCAAGATGTGGGAAACTTGGTGAGGCTGAAAAGAAGTTCCATGAAATGCCAGAAAAGAGTCTCATAACTTGGAATGTAATGATAGCAGGGTATGCAATGGGAGGTTTTGGTGATAAATCTTTGTTTCTGTTTAAACAAATGCAACAACAAGGAGAAATGCCAGACGAGTTTACGTTTGCAAGCACATTGAAGGCTTGTAGTGCTTTTAAAGCGGTCCGTGAAGGAAGCCAAATTCATGGTTTTCTTATTACTAGGGGATTCATTATTTCCAGCCAGAAAGTTATTGCAGGCGCCCTTATTGATTTGTATGTCAAATCAGGAAACTTGTTTGAAGCACACAAGGTGTTTAATCAAGTTGAACAGAAAAGTGTGATATCATGGACGACACTGACTGTAGGGTATGCTCAAGAAGGCAAACTAACAGAGGCAATGGACCTGTTCAAGCAGCTTAGGGAAAGTAGCATCACATTGGATGGGTTTGTGCTGTCAAGCATGATGGGCATCTTTGCTGATTTTGCTCTAGTTGAGCTTGGAAAACAATTGCATTGTTTTGCAGTAAAAATTCTTGCTGGTTTAGACATATCCGTATTGAATTCAATCATGGATATGTATCTAAAATGTGGGTTAATAGAGGAAGCTGAAACACTTTTTGATCTTATGCCACAGAAAAATGTGATTTCATGGACAGTTATGATCACCGGGTATGGGAAGTATGGTCTTGGTGGAGAAGCAGTTGAACTATTCAAGAAGATGCATATGGATAGTATTGAGCCTGATGAGGTTTCCTACTTAGCTCTGCTCACAGCTTGTAGTCATTCGGGCCTAGTTCAAGAAAGTGAAGAATACTTCTCAAAACTATGCACTTCAAGTTGTTTAAAACCTTCAGTAGAGCATTATGCTTGCATGGTTGATATCCTGGGTCGAGCTGGACGCCTAAGAGAAGCTAAGGTTCTGATAGAGAACATGCCAGTAAAACCAAATGTTGGTATTTGGCAGACACTGCTTGGTGCATGTAGAGTACACAAGAATGTAGAAATAGGAAGAGAAGTTGGGGGGATTCTCTTGAAATTAGATGGGAATAATCCGGTGAATTATGTTATGATGTCAAATATTTTCGCTGATGCCCGCCTTTGGGAAGAATGTGAGGGATTAAGAGGACTGGTGAAAGCAAAAGGTTTAAGGAAAGAAGCAGGACAAAGTTGGGTGGA